>SMDT01002822.1:0-371318 GCA_005392925.1 Aquilaria sinensis | reverse complement strand
TAGTTTTCCTTTAAATTTAAAAAGAGATTTAGGTTAATAATATATTTGATTATAATTTACTTTGATAATTGGAAGAGTCAGTTGAAAACTGGGAATATTTATAACAAATTAAAAATAACTTTGGAGAGGTTTTGATTAGGCATGGTAGAAATCGAAGAGCAGCAGAAGGTTCGAACGAAGACGACGAGAAAATTGAGTTTCTGGGCTCAAATTGGAATAATTACAATTTAGCTCTTTAGGTTTTGATACGAGTTCATTGACATACCATAGTTAAAATTGTTACGGTTTAGTCACTCCAAAGCTTGTAGCTGGGAAGTTAATCGGTTTAATTACAATATTAGTCCCTGAGGCTTTTAACATCACTTCAGTGAATTCTTAGGTTCCAGAAATGTTCATTTGGGCCACTGTCAGCAGGTGATTTTGGGTTATTCCTTGAATTGATTATATTTCAACATAAACCTTTACATAGTTATTTTAGGTGGCTAAAGAATTATTTTAGAAGTTAGAAAGTTACATTTTGAGGTAAGTGGCTACTACTATTTCTAAAAATTAAATTATTTTGATACTATGTGTGTGTGTGTGTATGTGTGTATTATTTCTTCAAAGTGTTAAGTTTTCCAATTTAGTAATTTTTCAGTATTTTGATTTAAAGCTATTTTATATTAAATTTATTTTCAATCAGAATAAGAGTTTTCAAATACATGTTTTATTCTGAAATTGTTTTCCAAGTGTTTCATTAATTTACTTATTTATCTGCTTATTCAAATTTTATCTTATTTATGCAATGAATTGTGTTTGATTAAATAAGCTAGGATCATATATGTTTTGCTTGTGATATTTTATACTGAAATTTTTATAACAATTGTAATGCTCTAAATTTCTGTTCAAACTTCGTTTTGGTGTGTGTTGGTTCTTTACCCGTACTATTAGGAAATTATAGTTCTGGACCCTCCACGTAGGGTATTATGTTCCGTTCTGTTCCGTAGTACACTGCTTTTACAACTAGTCCTTTAGGGCGCTCGATCGTTAGCAATTCTTAAACGATTCTAGATGCATTGCAGTGGTTTAAGTGTAGTCATAGTAATCATCCTACCTACTCTATTTTGAATTTTGTTCCGTTATTCTGTTCTAAACTGTTTTGTTTTGGTTAATGATTTTATTTATAAATATTATTTGTTTAGATCTCAAAATTACTACTACATTGATTATGTTCTGACTCTTCAAATATTTTCTGCTAAAGTTCATGTTATTATTTTACAAAAATTATTTCTGCTTGATCCTTATATGTTTTGTATATTATATTTCTATTTTCAAAATCTGCCACTTACTGAGCATTTGTGTTCACCTTGTTTTCACCCCATCACACAGATAAGGAGTAGTTCAAGTTAGCTAGCAGGAGCGACTACAAGACCAGTTGTAGTTTAAGAAAGATAAAAGTATTTTGTTAGTACTACTATTAGAAATTTATTTATGTTTAGAAAACCCTTTGGATTTTGTTTCATTCCGTAGAGCTTTGATATTTTTTGGATTATGTCCCAGTTTCAAGGATTGTAGTTGCTGTGCCCTTTATTCTTAGAAGTGAATTATATAAGTTTGGAATTAATTGGAATATGTAGTTTTGCATGCTTAGGGGAATTACTTTCTTGAGTATGTGATGTGTCAGCATCTTGAGACTCCTAGGGTGGGTTTTGGGGCGTGACAGTTTAACATGTCTTTTTATCACCTAAGTCTACCCAGCTCCCAATTTTATATTTTAATGCATTAAAATGCTTTAATTCATAATTTGGAGTTGCTGGTTATTTTTTAGATATCAGGTAATGCGTTAAACTTTGGTTTTAACCTGTTAACTGGAAGGTTAAAAGCTTTCGCCCAAATTCTTCGACTAATTTGATTTCAACCAAAATTTGAAATAACATTAGGACGATTCAGAGGATGCCAATTGGGTAGATCCGTGGAGTATTTAATAACCTTTCTCTAATCATTTTTTACTGTTGAAGGATGAAATCAAGTTTAACATGTTAAACTCATAACGTGTTAACCCCAACCCCAAGAGGGGAAGACCGAAAAAGGTCAATAATTGTTTCTCAGCTAGTCGGTGCACCAGCACTGCTGCATCTCCCCATAATCTGTTCTGACCAATTTAAGCCCTCATTATTTATTCATCAGGCACTTAGGTCCTTTCCTTTTGCATCTTTCCTTTGTTCCCACATAGAATAATTGGGATGGTTTGAAACTTCCAAGGCTTCCCCACTTGCCAGACTCTATAAACTGGGCAGAGTTCAGTACCTCTTCACCCACCCACAACAACCTCAACTTGCTTCCACTTCCAAAAAATGGCGAGTCGCCTGACTTTACTCCTCTCTCTTCTCTCCCTGCAGGCGCTGGTCGGTTCCACCTCCGCTGCTGGGATCGCCATCTACTGGTGAAGAAAAGCCTGAATTGCTTTTCAATTGCTTGTTGTTTCATTCATAACTTGCGTACATATACACAGACTTAGGACTCAAGAAAGGTTACAGGATAATTACAAATATAATACGTATAATACTTATAAAACACTTATCCTTATCTATATTTATCTTCGAACATATCCTTCACTCCCCCTCAAGTTGGCGCATGTAGGTTAGTAATGCCCAACTTGTCAAGCAGACATTTGAAGCTGTCATTCCCCAATGGTTTGGTGAACAATTCGGCAAGCTGTGCACCAGTCCAAACTTTCTTTGGTGATATCTCCCTCGATTGAACCCGTTCCCTGACGAAGTAACAGTCCATTTCAACATGTTTTGTTCGTTCATGAAATACGGGGTTCATTGCTATGTGTGGAGCGGCCTCGTTGTCACAAAATAAAATGGTTGGCTTTGTTTGTGGCGCTTTTAGTTCTTTCAGCAGCCACTTAACCACAAAATTTCACTAACCATTGTTGCCATTGACCTATACTCTGCTTCAGCTAAGGACTTAGCTACCACTGTCTGCTTTTTGGTTCTCCAGGAGATTGGCGAACCTCCTACAGTAATGAAGTAGCCAGTACATGAACGCCTTGTCATCTGACATCCTCCCCAATCTGCATCACTGTATGCTTCTAGAGTCAAATCACCATCAGCCTTCAATAAAATTCCTTGTCCTGGTGCTGACTTTAAGTATCTTAAAACTCTTTCTGCTGCATCCATATGAGCTCGTCGTGGTGCTGCTACAAACTGACTTAACATGTTCACTGCAAACACAATGTCTGGTCTGGTGACTGTCAAGTAGAGTAAACGTCCAACCAGTCTTCTATACCTTGCCCCATCGACTAACGGTCCGCCACCATCAGCCCTTAGCTTGCATTTTTGTTCCATGGGGAATGCGCTGGGCCGACAGGCCTCCATTCGAGACTCCTTCAAGACATCCAGCGTATACTTACGCTGACTGAGAACAATGCCTCATTTTGTATGTGCCACTTCAATGCCCAAGAAGTATTTCAGGGGTCCAAGGTCCTTTATGCTGAATTTATCATCCAAGTACCTCTTCACTCTTGTTATCTCCTCACCATTATTGCCTGTGAGTATTACATCATCCACATAGATCAACGCTACTATGAAAATTCCTTCTTTCTTGTACGTGAACATGGAGTGATCAGCTTTGGATTGCTGAAAACCAATCTCAGTTAATGCTTCAGTGAACTTTCGATACCAGTTTCTTGATGCTTGCTTCAGACCATACAATGACCTTTTTAACTTACATACTCTCGTTTCACCCTCTTTTGCAAACCCCTGTGGTATCTTCATGTAGACTTCTTCATCCAAGTCTCCATGAAGAAACGCATTATTGACGTCAAGTTGGTGAGTTTCCCATCTCCTCTTGGCAACTACTGCTAGTAATGTTCGGACTGTAACAAGCTTTGCAACTGGCGCAAAAGTCTCGTGGAAGTCAATCCCCTCCACTTGTGTGAATCCTCTCGCCACTAACCTTGCTTTGTAGCGTTCCACTTCTCCATTGGGTTTGAATTTGATCTTGTATACCCACTTGGAATCTACTGCATTCTTTCCGACCGGTAACTGCTCTAATGTCCAAGTTTCATTCTTCTCAAGAGCTTCGATCTCCATCTTCATGGCTTCCCTCCAGCGGTCATGTTTTGCTGCTTGAGAGAAAGTCTTTGGCTCATCAAGTGAAGTAATGGCCGACAAGAGAGCTTTATGTGAGTGCGAAAAATTTTTATAAGAGATATATTGTGATAAAGGATATACCACGGAGTTGCCTGCTGGAGGGGTAGGTTGCACTTGTGCGATGGATGGTGGCAGGTTAACCTCAAATCCTTCAAATTGTTTTGGCAGCTGCCTAACTCGTTGAGTACGCCGTGTCTCAATTCTGCTGATTGAACTCTCTTGTTCAGGCACAACAACTGGTTCTTCCATGGCTTCTTCTTCTCCATGTCGCTGCTCATTGTACATGTCAAAGTGCCGTTCATCGTTTCGTGAAAGAACCACGTGATCTTCATCCCAGTACGGATCGGCTCGCTGGGTTACTGCCCTCTCAGTTGAAGGCTTACACTCCCCCTTTCCATATGGATATTTGTCTTCAAAAAATATTACATCTCTTGAAACGCAAACCTTCCCACTTTCGATGTCATAGAGTCTGTACCCCTTCTGTCCATTGGGATAGCCTATGAAAACGTGAGGTTTCCCTCTTTCACTGAATTTATCTTCTCTTGACTTTTCATGGACATATGCAAGGCATCCAAGAATCTTCAAGTGGCTGTAGCTTGGTCTTCTCTGTAACAGAATTTCATAAGGAGTTTTGTTGCCAATTACCTTTGATGGCAATCTATTTATGATGTAAACAACCGTAAGCACACATTCCCCCCAAAACTTGATTGGCAAATTAGCATGGAATCTCAATGCTCGTGCTATCTCTAATATGTGTCTGTGCTTTCGTTCGACTACACCATTTTGCTGGGGGGTATGAACACATGTTGTCTGTATCACTATGCCATGTTCCTCATAATAAGCTTGCATGTGGCGTGACTGAAACTCCCCTTCATTGTCTGCCTTTATTTGCTTTACTTTCTTTCCAAACTGCGTTTCAACCATATTTAAGAACATGGGCAAGTAGTGACTCACATCAGATTTATGTTTCATTATATATACCCAAACTCCCCTACTAAAATCATCCACTATTGTGAGAAGATAATGTCCTCCTGACAAAGATGCTACTTTGTAACCTCCCCATATGTCATAATGTATCAGATCAAAACAAGCTGTAGTTTTTATTTCACTTTTAGGAAAAGGAAGTCTAGTCTGTTTTGCCCGAATACAAGAATCACAATGTTCAATCTTACTACTTTCAACCTCACTGGAAAGGAACTGAATTGTTTTGACTTTTGCTTCTGAAGCATGATCCAATCTTTGGTGCCAAATTTCTACTCCCTTGGATCCTGTTGCTGATAATGCTGCTCCTCCATGCATTGGCTCCAACAGGTATAATCCATCGCACTGCCTACCCACTCCAATCAGGTTCCTCGTAGGTAAGTCTTGCATCACACACATATCCGATACAAACGTTAGTGTACAATTAAACTCTTTTGTCAATTTACTGACGGATAGAAGATTGCATTTGAAACTTGGGATATTCAACACATTGTCAACTTTCATCCCATTCGGTAAGCACAACTTTCCCATGCCTTTAACTGTCACACTTTCACCATTTGGTATTTTGACTGGTTGCTGTTCCACTTCTTGTCGTACTTCATCAAGCAACTCACCATTGCATGTTATATGTTCTGTTGCACCCGAATCAATTATCCAAGGTTTTGTAAAATTGATCTTACTAGCCATGTTAACGGTGGGAGGTGCTTGACCTTCAGGTTTTGGCGTCTCACCGTCATGACCGAGGAATTGGAGTAGGCGATCATACTGTGCTTGTGTTAAGCCTGAAATGGGGCTGCCATTTGCGCCGACCGAGACCATCTTTCTTGTTTATCCAAGGTCCTCCTTTCTTTTCGCGTTTTCCTTTGTTCCATCCTGGTGGGTAGCCTATTATCTCAAAACATTCTTCTTCTACATGTCCCAACTTGTTACAGTGCTCACATTTCGGTCTATCTTTCCTCTCACTTCTTTGGCCGTCTTTATCTTTGTTGCCTCGGGCTCCCTGCACTTGGAATGCTGCTGCTTCTATCTTTGGGTTGCTCATAGTCGAAATCTGCTTTTGTTGTTCATCTTCCGCAATCAAGTGGTAAACGGTACCAAGGCTCAGAGTTGGCCTCATGCTGAGAACTTGTGTCTTGATTGTCCCAAAAGCCTCGTCCAAACCCATCAGAAAGTCATACATCTGGTCTCTGTCTTTCACCTCCCTTAATTGCTTTTGAATGTCACATTTGCATCCACCACAGGTGCATCTTGGCCAAGGTGAGATTGAATGCATCTCATCCCAAAGGCCCTTGAGTTTCGTATAATATGCTGACACGGAAAGCTTCTCCTGTTTCAGGAGAGCTACTGCACGCCTTAGCTCATAGGCTCTCGGCGCATTCACCTTGCCAAACCTTTCTCCAAGGTCTTCCCAAATTTCTTAAGCACTCTAGGCATATCGTACATTGCTTCGGACCTCCTTATCCATTGAACTCTTCAGCCATCCTTTGATCATCGCGTCGCAACGCATCCACAATCCCACATCGTGCGAGTCTGCTGGTGGTTTGGGAATTGTTCCATCGACGAACCCGAACTTGTTCTTGGCAAAGAGGACATTGCTCATGTCATTCATCCACTCCCCATAATTTCCATCATTGAGGAGTTCACTGACATAGATCTGTCCTGGATTGTCTGAAGCATGTATGTAATATGGCGACATCACATCCACAGATTTCACTTGGTTGTTGGAATGCATCGCTCCATCAGAACCCTCGTCACTTGATCCTGTCATTCTTGACGAAGCCATGAGTATTCGTCTTTTGTGTTTGTGGGAGTATCAGGTTCGGCTCTGATACCATGAAGAAAAGCCTGAATTGCTTTTCAATTGCTTGCTGTTTCATTCATAACTTGCGTACATATACACAGACTTAGGACTCAAGAAAGGTTACAGGATAATTACAAATATAATACTTATAATACTTATAAAACACTTATCCTTATCTATATCTATCTTCGAACATATCCTTCAACTGGGGCCAAAATGGCAATGAAGGTACCTTAGAATCAACATGTGCCACAGGTAGATATGCCTATGTTAACATGGCTTTTCCTTTACAAATTCGGCAACGGCCAGACCCCTGAAATCAACCTTGCCGGTCACTGTAACCCGGCATCCAACGGATGCGCCGGCGTCAGCAGTGGCATCAAGAGCTGCCAGAGCCGTGGAATCAAGGTCTTGCTCTCACTTGGTGGCGGCGTAGGCAGCTACTCCTTGTCTTCCACCGCAGACGCCAGGAGTGTGGCTGACTACTTGTGGAACAATTTCTTGGGTGGTACGTCATCTTCGCGCCCCTTAGGTGATGCTGTTTTGGATGGTATTGACTTCGACATCGAGACCGAATCCGGTCAGTATTGGGATGATCTTGCCCGGTTTTTGTCTGCCTATAGTAGCCAAGGGAAAAAGGTGTACTTAGCCGCGGCTCCTCAGTGCCCCTTCCCTGATGCTTCCTTGGGCACTGCCCTTAGTACAGGTCTTTTTGACTATGTCTGGGTCCAGTTCTACAACAATCCACCTTGCCAGTATGCCGACGGTAATATCAACAACCTTATAAGTTCCTGGAACCGGTGGACCTCATCTATACAGGCTGGAGAAATATTCTTGGGATTGCCGGCTGCTCCGGCAGCTGCTGGAAGCGGATATATTCCGCCGAATGTGCTGACTTCTCAAATTCTTCCGGTGATCAAGACGTCGACCAAGTATGGAGGTGTGATGCTCTGGTCTAAGTACTTCGATGATCAAAATGGTTACAGTAACTCCATTTTGGCGAGTGTTTAATTAGAAGAAAATATCGTTTGGCTTAGTTTATTAACTCTATTAAGAACTGTATTCCAGCCCTGAATCAATCAGAAATAAACAGGGTCCTGTGGGCTTTGATTTAGATTTACCTTGGTTGGCCAGTTGTCCAAATTCAAATCTACAAAAGTTATAAATAACAATATATAGACGATGGCAAATAATCCAATATATAGATATATGATGTTCAAAAGAGTTAAAAGTTTAAATGGTTGAAGAAACCAAAACATCAATTAGCTTTAAGCAATAGAGGTAACAAATCTTTAAAAGATGCATGGAACTTTTTCATTAGAAAAATAAATAGATTCTTTATATTGCAAAAAAAGAAGATGACAACACCTGTATTCTGTAATCACTAATTTTCCACTTGCACTCAACAATCTAATTTGAGACCCAAACAATCATGTTATATTATTTCATGCAACAAACTAATCATGTTATACTATGTTTCTACCATAACAATCCAATTGACTATGCACAAAAAAAAAAATCAATAACTATTGAGCGGGAAAAAAATTTAGACCATAAGAAAAAAAAAATTATCAAGTTGACAAATAACAAATAGAAGAATTTGTGTTATCAACTCAATCTTCTTTGAGCTGAACTTGCCATAAATAATACTGTAAAATTTATCTCTTAAGACTGATCAAGAAGAAGTTCAGTGTATTTTCTTCTTCCAATGGTAGAAATACTAATTCATGTTTCATTGAAACAACTTTAGACGCAGAAATTATGAGGTCTATATCTATAGGATATGTGTTCCACATATTTTATCCTAGACTTTCTTCTCTCAAATTTTCCATAAGAATAATTCTATTTAAGGGCTTGACCTTGATTTTAAATAGAAGAAGATATTTTCTCAAGTTCTTTCTCAAAATTGGAAGACCAAAAACAGAGTTATAGAGTTTTTGGTTTTGTTCTATTAGTCACTACTTGCTAAAGAAACAAGAGTGGAAGAAGATTTTCTAATTATCCTTGGTCCCCTCCGTTAGTCAATCACCCAACCTTTGTAAATCAAGGTTATAGAGCTCAGATCTGGGAAGGCATGAATCGGATCCGGCTAGGTAGTCCACACAATTACAGGAGATTAGTGGAGCTAGTGACACCAGTTAGTGATCAACGGAGATTGTAAGTACCTGTGCCCGATCTAAGTTGAAGGACCCACAAGGAAAGAGTTAATGATATAAACCACAACTTCTACATGATTTACAAAAGAGACTACATATGTACTTATATGTTCTCACCTCAACAAGCTAGTATTTAGAGGTGAGTTCTGTCTGATGTAAAAATTGGCTCATATTCAAAGCTCCTAAAGTTTTCATTGATTTAGTATTAGAGACTAGGTCACGGTTCGAGCCCCACTTCCAGGAAGGAATTGATAGGTCTCGTCAAGGTAAAGTAGAACTAAGGCCACTCATTAATTTTGAAATTTTCAAGTAAGAACCTAATTTTCATATTTCTACAATTATATCTCATATTTAACTATTACCCATAAAAAATTTTCATACTTTTGGGGGCGCCATAGGCACCAAAGAACATTTAGTAGCACTAGATAGACAGGAAAGAAAATAGGAATAAATGACTGATAAATCCAAAATAGTAAAGTACCAGAAAGAATGATTATTTAAACATTTATATGCTCGAGAAACATAATTGTCTTCATATTCAGTTCTTTGTTTAGTAACTCATAACAGCATGACTTAAACGTGTTCGCCACCACATAATCATCTATTTTTGGATATATATTATTTTTGCTGGTTCGGTGAGAGTCAATATCCCACATTAATGCGTCTTTTCAAGTTTCCTTTTTTCTAGATTCAGGACCACGTTTAAGCTGACATGTTTGCCCTTCAAGTTTAGGCTATTACATTGGCACCTCTTCTTCCACCTTATCACGTGTTAATTTGTCCCAACCACCCTGGCCAACTCATATAAGTTTGCCAAATCATACAACCGTTTGTCGCGGCTGTGATTAAGGCTGAGAAAGATTTTGGTATTTTTTTCTAAACATTAATATGAGTATTATAAAAATAAATAAATATGATATGGTAGTAGCATTTTAATTTTTTTAAAAATACAAACTGGGGGTTAAACGCATTTGTGGTCCTCAAACTTTTGATGTTATTTCACTTTCATCCCTAACATCCACTTTGTTCCACTTTCTTCCCTAATACCATTAAAATGTTCCAACCTCATCCCTAAACTCATTAAAATGTTCCATTTTGTGCTATTTTGGACGGAAAACATTTAGGGAAAATTACAATTTATCCCTTGAGATTTAAGTAACATTACACTTTGCCCCTCCTGTTTGAGAAATATACACTTTGCCCTTGTCTCTTTAATACAGTATAACAGAACTTCTGAAATCTTAATTTAGACTATAAAGTAGTCATCTTTAAATAATTTCAATCTGTATGATATTTATTTTATAATTAATTGACGTTTAAAAAATATTGTTTTAAAAACTGAAAGAAATACATAAAGAAAAAACTGATAATTTAAAATGTCCAATTACTGTAAAAAAAAATATAATACAGATTGAAATTACTGGAAGATGACTATCGTAATGACTAAATTAAGATTTCAAAAGTTGCTGTCAGACTGTATTAAACAAGCAGGAGGCAAAGTATATATTTCTCAAATAGGTGAGCAAGTGTAATTTCACTTAAACCTCAAGGGGCAAATTGTAATTTTCCCAAACATTTGCGGTGAATGGAAATATGCTACCTCGGCAAAAAATTAGAGAAAAAATCTCAATTTTGGCCCCTGAAAACTTGTTCTCTCCCTTAGAAACCCTAAACTTTTCCCATTTGTCAATCTGGCCACCATCTCCATCTTTCCCATTTTCAAGCATTTCCCACCAGGAGCTCCTCCTCCTTGTTCTCCGTTTGAGTGGGCGGCTCCTCTTCTCCCCTCAACTTGTCATCCTCCGTTTACCTCCTATTCGAAAACCTCAGAATTCGCAGCGAGCACCTCCTCCAAACACGACCTTAAGCCCATGCCCCACCACCACCCCTGCGTCTTCGCTCAAGCCACCATCCTCCTCCCTCTCTCAGCAATGTCTGTCCAGAACTTGATCCCACCGCCATTGCCGCCCAATCCGACAATTCTACATCCTCTATCAGAATCGGTTTATTGAATCCCATTATCTCAAAATCCACCCCCTAGAAAAACCTCACAATGTCGAAGCTCAAAAGCATCACATCCTCGTCGTCAATATAAACACCAAATTCCCTGAAGCATTCGGCGTCGATGGAATGTAACAACTCCGATAAACATGGGACAATGATGAGTGCATCCTTATACAACTTCTTGGCAATACCCAATGAGAAAGATGAGAATCAACATCGGAAAAGACCGGCAAGTATAATAATAATCAGCGCCCTAGTCGGAAGGAGGAGGGAGGATAAGCTTTCTAGGGCCGGGTCAAGGTCGGGCTCAGACCGGAACGGCTTGGGAAAAGGGGATGAGATTGTCAACAGCAAGAGGGAGGGACGTAAATGCATAAAAGGGCAATGCCGGGTAAAGAAAATGAGAAGGGACAAAAATCATCATGGACGTAAGCAACAAAAACAACAGTTGTAGTAATTAAGGGAAACGAATAGTTAAGTTAATTAATTGAGTACCTGTTAATTAACTTATAGTACATAGCTGGATTAAGATTTTGGTGGTACTTATATATTGAGATGCTTGTGGGGATTATGGGTGTAAAAGGGTTGGGTTGTATTGGATAGCTTGAGCTCAAATTCAATTTGAGGCTTATTGTTCCGCACAACTAGTTTAACTGGTAAAGTACAATGGACACCACAAGAATGATTAGGGTTCGAGTAGCAACCGAGTCACATTCTCTTCCAGCTTTAGCTCCTTACAGGGACAAAATGCAGCCGGGGTCCTCTAGCTTTCGTGCAACAACTACTTTAATTATCTAGTTAATAAAAAAGTTATTAGTTTAAATCATGAAATTAAACATAATAAGTTATATAAAAGGTTTTTCACTCTTCATTTGAGTCTGGCAAGTTTTCAGGCCAAGTTCAAACCTCAAAATTTAGACTCAGGTAGGGCCCTTTACACCTCTAGTGGGGATATATATTATATGAAGGTTAATTGGACGTTAGAGTTGCACAGAAGATTCATGCAGGCAATGGAATAGTTGGGCGTGGATAAGGGGTGCTGTAACGGCTCTCCAAAAATCCGGACATAATTACTAAGGTAACTTCAGTTATTTTAGTAATTTAATGTATTTAGAATATTTAATGCAAGCAAATTCTTAGTTTAATAAACTATAGTAGCTTAGAGAGAACAAAATTGGTCATTTAAGTAAACCGAACCAAGAAGGGCATTTTAGTCATTTTATATAGTGGCCCATTTTTATTTCACGGTTGGGTAGAGGATGGAAATTTATAAAATTTAAGGTGGCACGGTTTTTTTTGTGATTCCCACTCTATCTTGGTGAAATTGTGACTTGACTAAATTGTCCATGAATGGTTTTTATGTAACCTTCAAAACCTATCAGGCCTAAATTGCACGTCTGTCAAAGCTGAGGACTGGGCGTGTAATTGAGGTAAAGAAGGATTCAGGCGCGGAATAATTCCTATTTGGTCCTAAGTTTTCTGGGAAGTTCTGTATAAGTCTCCAACGTACTATTGTGTACAAACGAGGCACCATGTGCGTGGCATGTGCAATTAAAGCCTACATAAGTTGACTTTCCAATAATTGCTCGGCCATCTTCGTCCTCCAGATCCAGACCACCCAAGAGTACTCTCTCCCTTTCTAAACTCCATAGCTGACCAAATCCAAGCTCCAATCCATCAAATTCAAGCACAATTAAGTAAATTTTTGAAGGAAAATCAAGTATGGGACCATCTAAGGCTTGAATTTCAAGCTATTTGGTCAAGTAAGTTTTGTTTTGTTCTTCCCCTATTTTTGACCTTCATAAGGCTTTGTAATTTCTGGATCTACTGATTTGAGCTTAGTTCTTATTTATTTTTTAAGGGAAAAACAACAAGAAAAGCTTGGAAATTAAGCTTAAGTAAGAAAGGTAAGAACTAATTCAATTTTTCTCTTATTTTGATTAATTCTAGATTTTTTGTGGGTTTATAAATCTGGAATTAAGTGTGTTATAATCAGTTTTTGTTAGCTTGTGAAGGCAAAAATACGTTTAGAACCCATTTGAACCAAGTTATTGAAAGAAGGCTAAAAGCCTGGTTATTTGTTGATTCAGTTCGAATGTGTCCAGATTTTTTTTGGGTTGTTTGTGTTGAAAAATGGTTGGATTTAATGTGTTTATATTGGTTCTTAGTTGATTATAAGAGAAATAATCAATAGGAACCTAGATTTTTTAGTCTTAGAGTTGAAAGGATACAACACCGAAACCGGTGCTGTTGTGTGTTGAGTAAAGGGCCAATTAATTGGAATCCATTGAGAAGGTTATTCCTAACCATTTAAACTATAAGGATGTTTTAATATTGTCTTAATTATGGTTTATTTATGTAGCTAAATAATCAATTAAAAGAGAAATACTCAAGCTACTATAAAGGTATAAAGAAGGATACAAAACCGAGACCATAAGGACACTGAAGTTGGTGTTTGCCTGCATTAATTATTCAAGGTAAGGGATTTTAAGTTCAAGTTTAAATTGATGCATTCTAAATTTTTCTACAATGCATTAATTAAGGGAGTAAAAGGTGGACAAGAAGTGGCTTAAGGATAAATAGTCCTTAAGTAAGTATACAGGGTACTAAGTATTCAAGATGAGCTTTGACGCTCAAGAGTACCCTAGCTAAGCTACCAAGCTTAGTAAGAATGAGCCACCAAGAACTCCTGTACAATGTGAATAAGGGCAAGTAATGGCAAGCCAAACTTGCTAAGGTAAAAGTTAAGCTCTTGTAAGAGTAAGGGAAAGAAATGGCAAGCTAAGCTTACTAAGGCAAGAGTTAAGCTCTTGTAAGAGTAAGGGAAAGTAATGGCAAGCCAAGCTTGCTAAGGCAAGAGTTAAGCTCTTGTAAGAAGGACTAAGTTGAGGATGGGTTCCCCGCCATAGAACCCGTACTAGTGGCCATTAGTCAAGACCTCATAACGTTTTGAGCTCACGTTAAGATGCGTATATATGTTATATATGCTGGGTCCTAAAGTTTATTTTGTAGGTCACTCCCTCAAGTATCACATTGTGTAGATACTAGTAATGTGAAACCTAACACCCACTGAAGGGTTGTTAAGCATGGTTTTGGTGCAGGTATTTAAAGTACTATGAATCTTTAATGATTCTAAGTTAATGGTTAGTAACATTATTATACTAACTAAGTTATTTAAAACAGCCTTGACAGATACAGGCAAAGTGCACAAGGAGAAGTTTGACCTCTCATTTTTGGAGCTTCTGTGCTCAGGTGGGAGTTATCTTGATAGTTTCAGACTTTGTACGTATTGGGTACTTAGGTACCCAGGAAATGCCTCTAGTTTGACAAGTTTGTGCATAGACTTATTTAGTGTATATGTCTGTATATACACTGTGGTTGCTTATGGATGTACATAAGTTAAGTGAGATGTGTACATAAGCTAATGCTTGAAAGTTTAGATAAATATGTTTATATGACTTCGGCATGTCTTTCAAGTGTTTAATGAATGCTGAAGTTAAGCGCGCAAGTATTAGCTTAGCCATTTGCAACTAAGAGCAGGAATACTAAATCCTGATTATCCTAAGATCCTGGGAATACCCTATATTAGGGTAAGCAAGGAGGTTCTCTCACAGGTGCCTTTGAGGATTTTAGAGCTATAGGAATTGAGGAGCAGTTTGAGAATTTTTTGGGTGTAGGTTTAGAGGAGATAAGATCAGTAACAAAATTGTTGTGGGAGTGGGAGTTGGAATGTCCGACCAAGTGGTGACGGGCCATGAAGGCAACCCGTCGCTTCATGTAGTGGTAGCCTGTAAGAGCTTGAAAATAAGAAAGGTGAAGATTGTGATTAAATTGATAAATGGGAAATTTTAGCATTTTCAGGGTAGAGAATAAGTTTTCGAGGGGTTAAAATTAGAGTTTTCCTATAATCTTGGGTTGGTGTGGCATTTTCCATCCACTGTAATGATTTATGTCTAAATAGAAGGGGAAATGAAATATTTTAATGGTGTTAGGAAAGAGAATGGAACAAAGTGGACATTAGAGATGATAGTCAAATAACATTTAAAGATTAGGGACATAGATGTATTTAACCCTGCTAAGATGCTAAGATATGGTAGTAGGATTTTCACATAAAATTACGTACCAGCTATTAGAAGCAAAATATTAATGTACTATCTTACACACAAATTAAGATGGGAACTAATATGTATATTATCCTTTTTCTTGAATTAACGCCACAATATTCTTTCATACTAGTATTTTTTATTCTTCCGTTTCAAGTTCTTTACAATATTTACTATTCATAGTAATTAATTTATAATTCTTTTATTTTTACTATTTTAGTATATAAATGAAAACCTCTTTATATAAATGATAAATAAAGACCTATAATTTCTAAATATATATTTTTTATTTTTTTAATAAATAATAATATGAATAAATTGAAATTAAACTTAAGCGAAATAAAATATTTAAAACAATATAGGATGGAGATAGTAACTTATATGAAGTCTAACCCGCAAGATATTTGTTGATTCTCAATTAGATCATACTCCTGATAAGTGAAACAACTGCATTTTAAGCCGAAGACACATTTGTTATATCTGTCAAAATAAATGCCAACAATAAACATTATTTTTTATGTTTAATTTATATTGACTTGACTTTTCAAACAATAGGCCAGTGGGTTGGTTTCTAATTAATAAAAATGGGGGCAATGAGCGCTTTCTTATTTGTGAAAACTTGATGAATGTCGTCGGGCGATATTGAATTGAAGAATGAAGAATTGTCCTTTTTCGTCCTATAAATACCTTTTGTTTTGTCATCTTAGTAGTTTGTGTGAGATGACTGATAAGGAGCATATGAGATTTCGTCCATCTGCATTGGATATACCATGAGATTGACGCTGGTGATATTTGTGAACAAGATCTTAACAGTCATCCATCACCTATTGTTGACGGCAGCACAGGCGGTTGAAGCAGCAATAATGTAGCTCTACATGATCAAGTTGGGTTATGTCGATCCTTTTTTTTTTTTTCTGGGACAGAGAGTTAATCCACTCTATCACTATGGATCGACCATTTTTGTATTATTGTTTTGATAGTTTATTTGTCACTCCAATCAGGTGCTACCTTGTTTGTCCTTCCATTCTCTGCCAAAGTGTGAGTTAACCTGCTCATGTTAAAGCATTATTTGCAACTTTCTCTGTTCTAGTTGTGGGGACCATGCTATAATTGTCTATTTTGCTCCTCAAGTTAAGGCTTATTGCAGACTAGTTAGCTCGATGATCACAGAGATGAGAAAGTGAGCAACTATTAGAGTATCTCTGATCTCGCTTCGATATTGTCGTGGAGGAGCTTCAATAAGTCGGTGCATGCATTTGCTCCAACAAGTCGGTGGATGGATTTGCTCCAATCTTGCTCATGGAGGAGCTTCAGGTGGCGAACGGTTTTCGGATGAAGCGAGCAAGACCAGTGAAATTAGCTCTGCTGTCGCCTTGCTTCACTAATGTGTCCTACGACCTCGAATGACCATTGATCGAACTGATGTGGTCGGATACCACTTTGTCTTTGCTAGAAAAGCTCCTAAAACAGAGCTAATGGCGTCCACCTGATGCCGAAAAACCGATCTGGTTGAACAGCACCTCGAACCGACCGCCGTTGCCTATGAGATCTTTGCCGGAAACAGATAAAATATGAAAAACTACCATCAATTGTGAAAACAGATGAATTCGTCTGGCCCCTGGGATGCTTTAGCTTGGTAAATTGCAAGAGGAGACTTCGTCATGGTTAGGGGTGATTTCATCTTTTTTTATACCGGTCATGGGCTTGACCCGACCCAAAATACAAAAACACGTTAATTAAGCTATGTTAATCTGAAACTACTGATTTATGGGCTTTAATACCAAAAGTTTAATATGGTATTTTTGAGACATAAATACAAGACTTACAGTTGAGTTAATTGTCCCTATAACTCATAATGTATTTATTTTGTAGACATCTTATGGCCTACAATTACCAAGATGAATGACCTTCTATCAAAGAAAAAGGAATTCAAATTGAAATGGGAGAAATATCCTTCCAGCATTCTCACAGAAAACAGCATAAAAATGCTCAAGCGTGTCAGTTACAAAAGCACTCATAGTTCGCTAGTTTCGTTGTTGGTTCACTCTATACCTTACGGACCTGAATGTTGTGGGTAGACTGGAACCGCCAGATGGGCTGTTTGGCACTCTGAAGCAGAGCGACCTCTTCCCCTTCCTTCACCATGCCTTGTTTCTTCAAATCAGTCACCCAAAACATCAGTTGGACAAGCAAAAATTAGCATATCACATTGCAACTCCTAAACAACAAGAATCAGAATCATTCCTGAAGTCCTCCGATAAGATGTTATACAACAGCTCTCAGTCACTAGAACTGCGCAGAAGATGTCATAATTCAGCTGTCGGGCTCTTCTGCATTAAGAGGTTTCGGTTGGCTTGGTTTCCAACATCTCAGTTTGCGGGTATCCCTTTTGGGAGCCCAATTCTCAGGTAACTATTCTAAAACTGGAACCTAATTGAGGTGGATTGGTAGCAGTAAAAGAAAAAAGCAGTTTGCACGCCTCAAAATTTGGTGGTAATGTGTGGAAGTTTCTGATAATAAATATGCTAATTTGTAGCTTAACCTCCTACGAAGTAATTGTGATGACAAGCCTAAATAGGGCAAACTCGCATACTAGCAAACTGATCTAAATTTGCTAATAAGTGAAGTCTCACCTGAAGCCGAGCCAAAGCCTTCGTGAAAGTTTCTTCAGCATCATCTGAGAATTCCATGTATATGGGACATGCTCCTTGATACAGAGCCCCTCTGTTGTATCCTCTTCCTCCATGACCATGAAACCACAGTAACTTAAAACACCAGATATCCTTTCATTGGCTCCTAGATGAAGTGCACTATATCAGTACATCTTCATGCAAATATCATTAATTCTGGGTAGTTGCTTCCATTTCTGCAACAGTTCTGATTGTGATTTCTTTAACCAGACAATTATCGTATCATCATAAGAAAACATGCTATATTCCCAGGGTCAGCGCAATTGGTTGTGATATCCGTTGCTTATACTAAATGAATCTAGAGCACTATCCAGACATCAAGCGCGGAATAGTTGCTTACAATAAGCAAGAAGTATTGACAGCTATGCACTCGGCCTATTGCCATTTCAACCAAATGGGGAAAAATTTTCAGAATAAGGGTTCTGAAACTCACTCATTTGTGAAAGCAAATATAGTGCCAGAAGGTCGAAAATGGCTTAGCAATATAGCCATAAAACCAGTTCTAGTGAAGACAACTGTTGATATTCCAAGAGTGTTTGACATCATGGTTGCGTGGTACGCAAACATCTCACTCATGTGGTTCTGCAGAGAAGAAGAAACCTCCTGTAGGTAATTCAATTAACAAGCAAATAAATCCATGACCATGAATGATGCAAATATCAGACAGGAAACAAGTGAAGCTGACAAAAGGTCAATGCTGGATTAGACTAACCTTAAAAGCTTGACCAAGATTAGAAGGCATTCCACCACCAGTTATGGTTGCTTCAGTTCGTAAGGCTACTGTATGCACAACTTTAACAGCTTTCAATGGAAACCTTCAGCAAGCAAAGTCACTTCGTTGAAAATTAGAGGACAAACCTGTAATTGAAGGGAGTGTGGCACCTTTTCCTCAGACATTTAAATGTCTCCTGGACTTAAGCTCACCACCGTCAACTACTTCACACATGACAGAATCCTGTGTCTTCGACTTCACAATGAATGACATCATGCCACCTGGATCATTTAACAAGTGCAGTGACATCAGAGACAAGATAAAAAGATCTTTCCATTTCTCTAACACATTTCCATGCATTAACAATGGGGTTTGGAACACTCCTGCCAACTAAAAGTGGAGAAATCAACTGGAAAGGGTTATGCTGGTGGATGCCTTTCCTGATGCAACCATTTGTCAGGGAATAATGAGATGACATCCAAAACCATCGTCATTATAGTTTTTCTCTACTTGTATGGACAAGTATCGTGGGATGGTGATGAAATGAGAGAGTTACTATAGTCAAGTTGCATCAAGAAATATTGTGAAACCATGATGTGCAACATGGAGCACAACCTGATGAAAGCAGAAGAGATGGGTAAAGACGATTTGGGTATAGGTTAATAATCGATAAGCAACACATTTGGTCTTAATCAACGTTAATTCAAACCATAATCCAACAAAATAAATGGAAAATTTGTGTTGAACTTATATTTGAACCAATGCGTTGAAGCTAAATCATTTTTCTCAGGCTTTATGCAAATGCAAATATGGGCTGATCCCCCCAAAATTTTTCCAAATGGAATAGGAAATAAATCCCTGGACATGTACACAGAGAAAGAAGGATGCATGCTGCTTTAATGGAGAAAATGTAAATCACAATAATGCTGGCGGTAGACAGTTTCCTACTCATTCTGTGAGAGGATGGATAGAATATAGCAAGATATTATACCATCAACAAGAAGCATGTCGCCAACTTCTAAATCATTAACAAAGTCGTCGTAGTTCACACTAACACAATCAGCTGTGCCAACACCTCTCTGAATTGTGAATGTGAATTCCTGGCCAGCTGTTAATGTTACAGTTTGCGGCAAGTCACCACTCCTGACCTCGGGTCCCTAAGAAAAAATAAATAGAAATGATACAATTAATAAATTGAAATATAAATATAAGAAGTGATTAGAAAACAGTATGATCTACCGATTATGATTAATAAAGAGTTGGAATGGTCCAACAGCCCAACCTTGGATTCGAGAGAATGCTTATAACATATGATTGAGCCTTTATTTGATTGATTTCCCAAACTGGCCTTCACCATCACCATTTACCATGCATTTAGTTCCGTTTTACTCCCCTTATGCATGCCCAGGATGGCCAGAAACCAGAATCTATGGTTCTATCTCCCTCCTTCATTGTATTCTCGCATGACCTTCACTTTCTGACCTGCAACGCATTTTCACGAGGTCTACTCTGTTAAAAGTGAACGAGAATCATTCTAAACGGCTTCTTATGACTAATTTGGCTCCCTATTTCAATTTTAAGGACTTGGACCAAGTGGAAAAAGGATGCCGAGCAACCGACATATAAAGTTTGCAAACCCGTACAAGTAATTTAACTCATGCCTACAGTCACTGTTGCATGGATGGTTCTATAGGCCAAGTATTATGAGAGTTTTTTCAGTCGCTGATACGATAAGTTAGTGGTAATCAAATGGATATAAACTTTTTATGCTTCATCATTTTGGATTATGTTACAAAGTTTAGAAAGTTGAGAAAAAGAGTAATATCTTATCTTATCTTATAGTATAAAAAGTACGGAGGTACACAAATATTGAATGATTTTTTAACCTTTACATTATAAGTTATTTTATTTTTTTAATGAAACTCAATTTTGTCATTATCTATTTAATTGGAGTTATATTAGCATTAAAACACTTAAAGAAATTCACTTGGTTCTATATTACTATGAAACAATACCTCAAGCAAAATAGATGTTTTATAGAACTTAAAATTTCAACTTAACATTTTAAAAAATTTCATAGCCAAATCTTTTGTTTGAATAACAGACTTAAATATATGGTAAAACTCATGCTAAAGTTTGTACTACTAAATATTTTATGAAACTTAAAATTTCAACTCAGCAATTCAAAAACCTTTAGAGCTAATTCTTTTATTTGAATAAAAGATTTGAATATATGGTAAAAATTATGCTAAAGTTTGAACTACTATAAAAACTACTTTTGAACATAAATTTTTTGTGAATTAAGTTTCTTTAGTTTTGCGAGTTGGATGAGTATATACATGAAAGCTTATTATTTGATAAAACTCTTGCTAAAGTTTCACATGAAAATCTATAAGTATTAGATAGTAAAAAATATTTTTATGTATAAAAAAAATTATGTAAGTGAACATTGTATAGTAATTCAACTATAGATTTTTCTTTACTCTGAATCTGTAAGTTCTTTACCAATGAAATCAGCTCCGATAGACGATGCATGTGCACACTCATTATGCTACATTATCGCAGTCCTGGGTCAACTCTGATACTATCTGTAATGACCCAAATCTAGGATTAGCCAACAAAATATATGCCTACACCATATGAGCTATTCTTTGGAAAAAGATAAGCACTAAGTGCGCATACTCTCGAGCTTGAAGTTATATGTTTATATAAGTCTTCCTACATTTCTCTCATATGAGATATGAGAATGTTACAAATTTTATATTTTTTTATTTAATTAAAATTATATTATTATTAGGATTGTAAAAATATCAAAAAGAAAATAATCAACTAATAGATCTAAATATGTGATTGCCTATTTAATTAGATATTTAGTAGTATTAAAATACTAGAAATATAATAAGAGAGGAAAATGCAAAGTTATATGTGTTTAACCTTTAGTTTTTAAGAAATTTACTATTTTGGCTACTAAACTTACTTTTTCCACTAAAATAAATTAATTTTAACAAATATGGTATAAATTTGTTCTACTACAAAAAATTATTTTTTAATATAAAATTTTTATCAATTAAATTTTTTTTCTAACTTGGATGAATATATACTTTGAATGCTTAGGTATTTGGTCAATCTTAGAGCAATTATATGATTCATGTATGACTCAAACACATATTTTGAGAAAATAAAAAATTATTATTGTAGCAAGAGTTATTGTAAAAAAATTTAGGAAAAAGTTATTGGCTCCTAGGATTAGTTGCTTATATTATAATAAAGATGAATTTTAGCAGCAATTATTTTTTTACATTTTCCAATGTTTTAAAATATTAGAAAAATTATAAGATTTATTTTTCCCACATGGTCATCCCTTTAAATGTTGCAACACAAATTTTTATTCTTAGCAACTAATAACTCTTTTTCTATACTGAATAATATTAAAGTATTATTTCCATTTTTATTGTTTTTTTAGATCCAATCAAATCTTACAAGTTGTATCAAAGTGGCATTATGCATGCATTGTTTTTAGGCTTTATTTTTTAGGAAAATCATTACTTTAACCACCAAATTTAGTTAAATTTAACAAAAATGCCCTCAATTTTTGATAAATTCTTTTGACCCTTATTTGGATCAATTAAATTCTTCTTTTCTTCGCTTTCCATTCAAACTATATTAATAATAATACTTAAAACATATATCTTTAATCAATAGTTATTTATACATTGAAAAACAACAATAATATTCTAAAGTTTTAATTCTATTTATAAAAAATAAAAGTTTTAACAAGAATCTTTTTTGCACTAGGAAGCCTTATAGGAATTTAAACCCATGGCTTCATCTATACCAATTGGGGCTTCATATTGTCTAATGAATTAGACTTATGCGGTTAACTTGGTCTACTTATTAGAGAGTTATAAGGCTTCATGAAGGCTTTTATCTTAAGCTTTGGGGTCTAAATGATACATTTGAAAAAAAAAATAGATGGTTGTTGAAGTTAATTAATCCAAAATAACTTATTTTTAGTTTTACAGGATTTTTATATGAAATTAATATCATTTAAAAACTAATTTTATATGTGTATAATAATTTATTAAATAACATTTTTATAGTGTAATTACTATGAATTTTTCACTTATTCAACATAAAATATTAATTAAAATTCAATTACACCATAAAAATGTTATTCAATAGATTGTTGTTGTTGTTGTTGTTATTATAGTTATTATTGTTATTATTAAATAGTATTAACTTTAGATAATATTGATTCCAGACAAAAAAGCCATAAAAACATATTTGGATTAATCTGACTTAATACTAAATGAATTGGATCTTTATATTAATGGTTAGGTTCAAGCTATTTTTGGTTCATGTTCTATATTTCAATTCTCTTCTTACAAGTTAGTTTTATATGCCAAGAATCATTTGACATATATTGAGAGTGTAGCTAAGGCTTTTTTTACTCAATTATAAATATTTTTTCACCCTAACACTTCTATATACCTATAAAAATACAAATAAATTCTTATGACATATATTTAGAAAGTATAAGACTTTTAATATGTCAAACTACTGATTTATACAGAAAGAGAGTAAAGAACAAAAAAAAAGTGATTATATTCTTTAGTTGGAATACATTTATTTAAAGCTATAGATTGAATTTTACTTTTAATCATGAAAAGAATCATAAATAGCCATAATAAGTTAAAATTTTGTGACAAGTAAGTCCTTAATTAATTTATATATATTTTTTGGGCATGACCTTAAACATAAAAAATTATCAATTTTTTTCATTTTAAAACTTGAACAAAGTATTTTAATTGGAACTTAAAAGTTACAAAACCCTCATAGTTAGGTCTATTTGAATCAATGAATTAAATATGATAAAACTCATAAAAAAGTAGAAATAGGTCAAAGTATTGGACAACTTTTTTATCCTTAAGTTTTATTTTATTTTCCTCTGCTAATGAAACTCAAAGTTTTGCTTTTTGCTATTTATTAGATTTTAAAACACTAAAATTATGGAAAGGAAAAAATAAAAAAATAAAACAACGTGATTGTAAGCTTTTGTACTTCATATTAGGAAAATAATATTAGTATTTGAAAAGGAAAAAATATAAAAAAACAGTATTTGGAACATTCACACTGAATCAGCCATAAAATAGAGAAATGTAGATTTTGAAACCTTGAGGTGAGTGTATTTTGATTAAAAGTTAAGAGTGGAGTAACTCAGGTTTTTTAGTAATGTATAATTACTTATAGTTATATACCTTTGAAAAAATTCAATGTTTACTTACTAAGTCTATACTTGGACATCATAACCCATATTTGTGTTATATTTCTTAAAAGGAATTTATTTTTACTTGAGTTTCTTATTGAATATCTCACATGTGGACTTGGCTTATATCTTTTTTTCTATTTTGAATAGAACTTAAAAAAAATTATTAAAAAAATTAGCTTATGCCTCTTTAAAAAGTCAAACTTATGATAACACATTAATAGTAAATACGTTTAATTGTTCATAACATCTTCATTCAATCATTAGTTTTTTTAATCTAAAGTATAGAACTTAAGATAAAATTTACAAACTTAATTTCTAATAAATTTTCTAAATATATAATCCTATTAATAAATTTAAAATTTTTAAGGCTTTTTTAGCAAAGAAAATTTTTACAGTAGTAAAAGCAAGCATTTTCCCCTATTGACATGGCTTTTTCCATCTAAGATAATGATTTTTGTCTAAAAAGGGGCCAAAATAAAACGTTTTATTAAAGTTAGGGATACGTTATGAGCAAAGGAAAGGTTAGGGTTAAAAGTAAAATAGCAATTAAAGGTTAAGGGTAATGCATACAATTTACCCTCATATTTGTGGCATACTATTAATTTTTACGTTTCACATGAGAAGAGAAAATTTGATAGCTTTGATAAAATATTAAATTACGAGGAAGAAATTTTTATAAGTACTCTATCATCAAAAATAAAAAATATCCTGTTAGTTTTTTTTGTAACCAGTATTACCTGTTGATAAGTTTACATTTGTTATATTTATTTCTCTCATATTTAGTATGTTTTAATGTGTTTTGACCCTTAAAGAATTATTTTGAGTATGTTTTGTAGCTTAAAACATGTCTGGACTCAATTGCTTAAAACTTAATTTAATTTGCAATTTTACAAGTTTTAATTTGGTTGTGTTTTTTTTTATTTTGATAGATTAACAATATTCCAGTAGAAAAATCATATCTTGAACTACAAAAATCGGAATTGAGTGATTCTTCATTCATTGGAAGGCTAACATCCGGAGCTATAAATCAGATAGACCATAAAACCTTGTTTGCATGTTAAGGGGGTCAAATTTAACTTTAAAATTGTGATTTGCTCATTATCACTAGTTCAAAATTAATTGTGGTATTTTAGGCACATCTTTAGCTGTAGATGTCCGTTTTATATTATTCAAGTGTCATTTCGAAGCTAAGAAAAAGCTTTATAACTTCTATGCATTGAGATTTGAGAGATAATGACTGCATCAAGGTAGAATTTCAACTTGAATTTGTTGCTGATGTTCTAAAAAATTGTTTGGCACACAAGTTTTTTTCCTTTTAAATCCATGAGGAGTGTGCAGTATATTAAACCAATAAGTCCAGTGGTACTTACATAAAGATCAGGGACCTACATTTAGTAACTGGCGATACCTGATCTAAAGTAAAAAAAAAAACTTAAAATCTGTGCTGCACATCACACTCAGATGAAACTAAGAGAAAACCTCGACAATAGTAGTGGAAAATCTGTACTGGATGGTCTAAACCGCCAACTACACAATTACCTTAGCTGTTCACCTTAGTTGTCGATAGAGTCTATAGTTTCACTCCTTCCAAATAACATAACTGCAGACACAATACAGGCTTGGCGAATATTTGCCTTCAAACCCTTGCCTTTTTCAACTTTACAGAACCATGCCCATAGTCTCCTCCATTTGTAATGTGCTTGTTCCAACTTGATCATAAGAGATAGTTCCCTCTAAATTCTTTTGGAAAAATCACATTAAAAAAACAAGTGATCATGGGTTTCCCTAACAGACAAACAGAAGTGATAGCAAATAAGTATGCCCATAAATTGACTTAACCTATCAAAGGTTGGCAAGCTGTTTAAAACAGTTCTCTAGCCAACAAAACAATGTTTAGGCATATTCATACTACTCCAAACAACACTGTGCCATTCCACATTTTCATAATTCTCAATTACATGAAGATGAGCAAGTTTTAACACAAACTTTCCAATTTTGACGCAATCCTAATCATCATCGACAATGTTATCCTGAAACAGTGGCCTCGCTCTCAAAATTTGTTTCCACACAGATGAAGTATCATTTGTTATTCGCATCTGCCAGATGTTGCTACCACGAATATAATAAGCATACAACCACTTGATCCACAAATTCTTTTTATCATTAGCTAATCTCTAAAGTTTCTTCCTAAGACTGGATAAGTTCCAAGCCTTTAGATTGAAAATTCCCAAACTCCCTTGATTTTTGGGCACATATACACGCTTCCAAGTAACAGGATAATTCCTACCAGTTATAGAACTGGTCCAATAGAATGCACGATAGCATTTCTCTATATGATCAAGCACCCCTTTAGGAATAGGAAAAATGTTCGCCCAGTAGGATTGAATACTAAAAATTATTGCTTTTATAAGTTGGACCCAACCAGCATAAGACAAAAACCTGATGCTCCAACTACTTAGTTTGTGCAAAATTTTCTCAACCAAAGGGGTATAATGCTTAATTTGCAGTCTTTGATAAACTAAAGGGACACCAAGGTATTTTATAGGAAGATAGCCCTTTGTCATATTTAAAATAAACAGAATTTGCTCTTCCATAATAGCGGCGCCCCCCCCCCCCCCCCCCCCCCAAAAAAACATGGTACTTTTCACAGCATTTATCTTCAAACTAGTTGTGGCTAAAAAAGTATCCAGACAGAACTTCAAAGCCTTTGCACCATTAAAACCAGCCCTAGCAAAGATCATAATATCATCTACAAACATTAGGTGGGTCAAACTGATCCTTTTACACTTAGGGTGGTAGCCAACCATATTCTTATCGAACAAATTTTTAAAGGATCTTGATAAGTAGTCCATAACGATCATAAACAATAAAAGAGATATAGGGTCACCTTGTCTAAGACCCCTTCTATCCTTGAAATAACCATAGAGGGTACCATTTAGTATAATAAAGAAGTAGAGGGATTAAACACAAGCCATTATCTAATTCACCCAAGTTTTAAGGAAAAGTAACTTCCTCAAGAATTGGTTTAAAAACCACCAATCAATCATGTCATATGCTTTCCGCAAATCAATTTTTAGGCACATTCTGGGTTTGATATTTTGCCTACTGTATCTTCTCATAATTTTGTGGCAAAGAAGAACATTATCACCAATGTATCTTTTCTGAATAAAAGCCCCTTGACTTTCATGCATTAACTCAGGCAATACACATTGCAATCTAGAAGATGCATGAGAGTGTTTAGGCACTAAATGCAAAGCTGTGGCCATTAAAGAATAAGGGATCTCACCAAATTGGAAGAAATATTTCACAGCTGCACTGACTTCTTCCTTCACTGTTTCTTAGTCATGCTAGGAAAAAGCAGCCAAAAAACCATTAGGACCAGGATTTTTCTTAGGCCCAATACTCCTTACAGCTGTAAGAATTTCCTCATTTGTGACATCCTAAATCAACATTTGGCCCTGCATATAAGAAACCCTAGGCCTATTTGTAACAATATTATCATTAGTAGTTAGAACAGAGTTTTTAAAACCTAGTATAGAAATGAAATATGATATCAACTCATCTTTAATATCTTAAGCCGTAAGCAACTTTCTCCCATGACAGCCAAGGAGACAGATAATATTGAACAGAGATCGCCTTTCCTTCATCTTGAAGTGAAAAAATTTTGTGTTGCTATCTCCCTTCTAAATCCAATCCACTGCAGCTTTTTGAGCATAGAATTCATTCTCTGCTTTCTTTAAGCTCCATAGTTCCTCACGTATGTCGGCCCATTTCCTTATCAAAACTCCATCATTTGGTCACAAAAATCAACCTCTGATGATAGTCCAATAGATCTCACCCTTTCTTCACAACTCTTTTATAAATCTCATAATAATACTTTGCATTAAACTGTTTGAAAGCCTTCTTCAAATCTCTCAATTTTCCCAGCACGGAAAACCACAAATTCAGGTGATGATTATCAAACCATACCTTAGACATCATTTGTTTATAGTTTGCATGACCCTGCCACATATTTAAGTATTTGAAGGGACATCTCCTAGGAATGTGATCCGCCTTTAGTTGAATCAAAGCCAAAGAGTGGTCCGAGGCATAATTGTGCTTGAATTCAACAAACACTTCTGGGAATTGATCAAACCAAGCAGTATTACCAATGACTCTATCCAGTTTACAGTAGATTCTATCATCTGATGCCTGGTTATTACGCCAAGTATAGAACATATAAATACTTCTAAGGTCAGCAAACCTAATGTCCAAACAACAATTATTTATGCCAATATCATCCCATTCTACAGGTAGGTTTTAGGTAAGTTTTTTCTTCCGAATTTCTAATTTCATTGAAATCACCACAGATAATCTAGGGCCCCTCAACTCATGTAGCATACTGGCCTAGTTTGGGCCATAGGTTCCTCCTATCCAGCGGTCTATTTAGTGTATATACCATAGTGAGAGTGCTGGTCCATAATTCAATTTTATGCTACACCACAACATGAATAGTCTACTTTGAGATATCCAACGGTTGAACATTCAAGGCCATATTGTCCCAAACCAACCAGATTCTACCATTTATAATATAGTTGTAATTATTTAGATATTTCCAATTACCAATCATAGCATTACAAATGCTATTGAACTTCCTGGACTTGATCCTAGTTTTCATCGGGGCACAAAGTCTAATATTATTTTTTCTAATAATTTTCTTAAATTTTTTTTGTTTGAGGCTACTATTAACCCCTCTTACGTTCCAACAACACCACATCAGGTAAGAATAAAAGGAAATTTAGGATCATAGTTTCTTTTTTACCTCTACCTTCTCATATACTTGAAGTATATCAAAGGAATTAGCCAAGGCAATGTCCTGCAATTTCAGCTACTTCATAATCTATCGTTTGCCATTGCTCTCAAGCTTGGAATTCTAACCAATATGTCGCAAACTGTGGTTATCTGTTTTTCTACACTAAGTTAGTTTCTTTGTTCACCTCATCAGCAGCTGGGGCTGTTGGAGCAGTACTAGTACCTTAAGGAATCTGGGTATGAACCACATTCTTGGTCACAGCTCGCCCTGCCTTCTTCCTTTCTTTCCATGCACTAGGATCACATACTTCTGCAGTATGTCCCCACTTTTTACATTTCATACATTGTGTTGGCCACCATTCATAGTGGATTGGTTGGGATTCATACTATCCATTAGGCTTCTTTATCATAATAGAGTGCAACACATCATCTTTTCACCTCACATCAACTAGTAACCTCACATACGATAGTCTAGTTTTAAGCATAGTGGCAGAATCAGCTAGCAAAAGTTTACTGATTTTACTAACAATACGGCTTAATATTCTTAGAGACCAGCACTGTAATTTTAGATCCAACAAGCGAACCCAGACAGGAATAACATCAAATAGTTCCCGGTTAAGCTTTATATCCATTTCCTATTTTTTCAATAACAAAGGTTTGCTGAACATGAAATTCATGGGTCCTTCCAATATCTTCATTAGCTCCGCTAGGGACGTAAACCGGAACAGAAACAAACCTGATTGAATTTTCGTGATCACAGGTGGAAGCACTTTCTTCCACTTTGCGTGGACAATCTGCTTCATGTTCTCCGGTGAGACCTCTGTACCCACTACTGTGCCAACTAAAGTTAGCTTCCACTCTGAACAACCGTCGTTTATCTCTTCATCACTAAGCTCCAGAACCTTCGAATCAGCATCAGCCTCTATATATGTGAGAACAAAATTTGGTGGTTGTGGGATACTTAGACTTTGTATTGTCTTCTCATTTGAATCCTCTTCTAGAACTTGTGCCCAAGATCTGCCATCACTGCCCACGGCACGCTTGATCGGCGAGTGCGGCCGTTGCTCGTCCGCCAACCAGTGCTTCCTCTGAGTGTCAATTCTCCATGTAATCGGCTTTTCTCGGCCTGCCTCACCCTCGAATCGGCTTTTCCCGTCGCTGCTCGGCCTCTGCGTTAGACTCTTCGCTGGTTTCCAAAGCCTCTGACCCTTGATCTAGGTGATTCGACGTCATCAGCTTGCCTCGCCCTCGACCGCGCGATCCTCGTCGATTCCTGCCCATTAGTCGCCCTAAGGATTACTCTCCGATCGAAGTCGTAATCCTTAATTTTCATAGAGAAGTTAGCCGTTCTCTTTTTAGATACCGGCGACCACTGTCGATGGCTCAACTTTCCTTTTAGTTATTTTAAATTTTTTTATTTTTGTTGAATAATTTTATAAAAATATAGAAAGTTTAAGGAGATTTTGTGAATTTAGCATATTAGATTAATTTTTATTAGAATTAGAGCACATCAGCTTATCTTTTCTCCTGGTAACTTTACCCCTCTCTTCCCCCAACCTCCCCTCTTTCCTTGGCACTTTGATTTATTTTTATTTTTTATTGTCATTCATTAAAAACATGTCTGAATAGTTTTCTTGTTTGGTTCAAAAAAATGATTTTTATTGCCAACACTGGTTATAAAGATTTATTGTTCTAGCTAAAGTTTTCTTTAAATTCAAGTACTTATTTCTTCATAGTTCAAATTTATTACAATTAATTTTCTGTTCTCGCTTGTTGAATTGGTTCTACAATTGCAAATTTACTTGATTTTCTTTCAACCGCTTAGGTGAAAAATTCAATTTAGAAGCAATTGAATTGATTAGAGATTATTTTAGTTCTGGCCTGTTCATACAGGAGAAGTAAGACAAATTAAATTATTCAAGCTTTTAGATTATTACCTAGAATAAACTTTTTGGTACATTGTTCTTCATACTAATTTTAAGCTGATTAGAAATTATTTTTCAATATCTAGTTACTTAAAATTAAGAAATTAATCTGAAATTTTTTCTGGTTAATTTTACTGCTGAATTCTTTTAGTTCTTTTTAGCTTTAAAAAGAGTACAGTTTATTTGCTTAACTCAAAGAATTATTTTTGTTCGATGATCAACTATGTAACTGGAATGGATAATCAACCCTAAACTAAGCATTTTTTATTTTGGTTAATTTCATTTTAATTCTATAGTTAAATTATTTCAGCCTTCGATTCAAGAAAATCTCCAAATCTTTATTTTAGTTTTTCTGACAAGAAGTTTTCATTAAAAAAATTTGTTTTAGTATTCGACCTAGTTTTCACTGTTATACTATAAATTTATTTATTATGAGTTGTTAGTGATACCAGAATTATTTTTTGTTGTTTCAACGACCGACCAAAAATTTGGCGCCGTTGCCGGGGATATTTCCTGTTCTGTTAAATTTTTATTTATTTATTTATTTTCTTCTTAGTAAATTGAGTTATGTCCAGATCTTCTCGTACAAGTGAATTAGTGTTTAATCCAGAGATCAAGAGAGACAACAAAGGCGAATATGAAAGCAAAAAGGCAAGCGGTCAATCTTTCAGTTCCAACATATATGAATAGCGACTTTGAATGCAAAGAAGAAACAGTTGTTATTGTAGAGATGGCGGTTTAAAGAACATTAAGTGAAACTCCCGATGTTATCCAGCAACCCTTGTGCATCGATTTTCCTAATATTGAGGTAGGTTTTGAATTAAATCTGGATTAATTAATTTATAACCTACTTTTTGTGGGTTTGCAAGCGAGGACTGCCACAAACACTTGAAGAAATTTCATGTTATTTATTTAACTATGAAACCACAAGGAGTTATAGAAGAACAGATTAAGCTGAGAGCTTTCCCATTCTTTTTGACGGACAAGGTGAATGATAGTTGTACTATCTTCCCTCTAGTTCAATCAGAACCTAGAATGACCTGAAGAGAAAATTTTTGGAGAAGTTTTTTCCAACTTTAATGGCTGGAATAACTAGGAAGGAAATCAATGGGATTCAGCAGTATAACAGAGAAAATGTCTACGAGTACTGGGAAAGATTCAACCAACTATGTGCGAGTTGCCCACATCACAAGATTTATGATCAACTGTTGCTACAGTACTTCTACAAAATGCTATTGTTCATGGATCGGAGTATATTAGATGCTGCGAGTGGAGAAGCACTTGTAGAAAAGACGCCCAAAAAAGCAAAAGACTTGATTTCTAAAATGGTAGCCAACTCGCAGCAATTTGGGACAAGAGTAGATCATGTGCCGAGAAAGGTAAATGAGGTAGGAACTTCTAGTATTAAAACTCAACTTTCTGAACTAACCTTTCTTATTAGACAAGTTGCTTTAGGACAGGTTCAAAATTATAAAGTTTATGGTATTTGCTCTACTTAAGGACACCTTACTGACTCGTGCCTACAATTGTAAGAGGATACAACACCTCAAGTGAACGCAGTAAGCGGGTCTATTAACCAACCAAGAAGGTATGACCCCTACGCTAATCAATACAATTCTGGTTGGAGACACCACCCAAATCTAATATATGGGCAGCTCAATAGCTAGCCACAGTACCCATCTACCAATTACAATAAATCATCTCCTCCACCATAGAACCAAGAACCAAGTTCAAGTATGGCTTTAGAGGATATTGTGAAAGCTTTAGCTACTAACACTCAAATGTTTCAATAGGAAACAAGGGCAAGTATCAAAGACTTAAGGAACCAAATTTCACAACTTGCAGGCTTATTGAATAAAATTGAAGCTGAAAAAATGAGGCTACCATCTCAAGCTAAATCAACCCAAGAAAGCATGCTAATGCCATGACCTTTCGAATTGGCAAAGTAGTGCAACCCACCACATCAAAAATGATAGCACCTAAAAAAGAACAAGATAGCTTAAAACCAACAACTTCTAACATACCAACTGATGAGGTAAACAACAAGCCAATTTTTCCAAAGTCAAACAATTCTTATTCCACCTCATTTTCCTAGAAGGCTAACGAAATCAAAGAAAAAAGAGACTAAGTAGGAAATTTTTGAGACTTTTAGGATGGTCAAAATCAACATACTCCTGCTGTATGCCATCAAGTAAATACTTTGATATGCCAAATTTCTGAAGGAGATGTGCACCAACAAAAAAAACTGCAAGCTGATAAGGAGATTAAAGTTTGTGAGAATATGTCAACAGTAATCCAAAGGAAGCTGCCCCAAAAGTGTAAGGACCCTGGTATGTTTACTATACAACATGTAATTGGGAATTTCAAGGTGGAAAAAGCTATGCTTGATCTATGAGCATCAATTGATGTTATGCCATTGTTAGTTTACAATTTAGTACTTTTGAAAAATGCAAGAGTGATCATTCAACTAGTATATAAGTCTAATTCATATCCCAATGGAGTAGTTGAAGATGTTCTAGTTCGAGTCAATGAGCTTAATTTTCTTGCTGATTTCTATATTATTGATATGAACGATAAGTTTGCTTCAAATTCAGCTCATATTTTACTAGGTAGACCGCTTATGAAAATGGCCAAGACTAAAATTGATGTGCATGAAGGTACTTTATCTTTTGAATTTGATGGGGAAATAATAACTTTCAATATTTTGAAAGCTATGAAATACCCAAAAATTTTTGAATCTATTTGTCTTATGGATATCATTGACCCAATAGCCCAATATTGTTTTGAGCTGAATTTTGTAGGAGATGAAATGGATTTTGTGTTGACGAACAGTAAAACTGAGAGAGATGTAAAGTTGGAAATTATTAATGGCCTGAAACAGGCCATTATGTCATTATAGTCGCTGCCAATGTTGCTCAACAGGTTAGTAGGTTCATTCATGGAACTACCAAGTACTCATGAAAGAGTTTTGCCTTTTGTTGAATAGGTCTCAAAGTTGGAGTTAAAGTCTTTGTCAGAGAATCTGAAGTATGCCTACTTGGGATAAGTTGAAACTTTATTGGTGATTATTACAAGTGATTTGACCGGAGATCAAAAAGAGAAGCTTTTGTGAGTATTGAAGGAACACAAGACATTAATTGGTTGGACACTAGTAGACATCAAAGGAATAAGCTCCTCAATTTGCATGCACCGTATTTTCGTTGAAAAACATGCTAGGCCGGTAAGAGAGCCACAACGAAAACTAAACCCAGCAATGAAGGAGATTGTTTTAAAGGAGATTTGAAGCTTTTAGACCAAGGGATCATTTATCCTATTTTTGGCAGTCAGTGGGTAAGTCCGGTACATATTATTCCAAAAAAAAACTGGTTTAACTCTTATTCCTAATGTGCAGAATGAGCTTATTCCCATGAAAGTCCAAAACGGATGGAGGATGTGCATTGATTTTAGGAAGTTGAACTTAGCCATAAGGAAGGATCACTTCCCATTTATGTTCATCAATCAAATACTTGAAAGGTTGGTAGGTAAGTCTTTCTTCTGCTTCTTGGATGGATTTTTTTGTTACTATCAAATAGTTGTAGCTCCTGAGGACCAAGAGAAAACAACTTTTACCTGTCCTTATGGAACTTTTGCTTATCATAGAATGCCCTTTGGATTGTGTAATGCCCCTGGAACATTTCAAAGATGCTTGATGAGTATTTTTTTTCTGACTTGCTAAAAAATTGCATTGAGATCTTCATGGATGACTTTACTATTTATGACAATTCTTTTGATCAATGTCTGAATAAATTAACTCTAGTTTTGAAACACTGCATTAACACAAATTTGGTTTTAAATTATAAAAAATGTCATTTTATGGTTTAGCAAGGAATAGTTTTGGGTCATGTAGTTTCTGCCAAGGGTATTAAAGTTGACAAGGCCAAGGTAGACCTAATTGTCAATTTACCTTATCCTTCCAATGAGCAAGAGATTTGTAGTTTCCTTGGCCATGCAAATTTTTACATGCATTTCATAAATGATTTCTCAAATGTTCCATAACCTTTAACTAGGCTGTTGTAAAAGGATGTGTCTTTCAACTTTAGAGAGGACTATAAAGCTGCATTTGACAAGTTGAAGAAGCTGCTCAACTCTGCACCAATTATCTAACCCCCTAATTGGGACATTCCTTTGGAGATCATGTGCGATGCCAGTAAATATACTATAGGACCTATACTTGTCCAAAGAGTTGAGAGGAACAACCACGTTATTTACTACGCATTAAGGATGCTGAACCACGTCCAATGCAATTATTCGACCATAGAAAATGAGCTTTTAGCTATTATTTTTACTTTAGATAAATTTTGATCATATTTATTGGGATTTAAAGTAATTTTTTTCTGATCATGCAGCTCTCAAGTACTTTTTGGCGAAGAATGAATCTAAGCCAAAACTGATACGTTAGGTTTTGTTACTACAAAAGTTCAACTTAGAGATCAAAGATAAAAAAGGAGCTGCTAATTCTATGGCTGATCATTTGAGCCATCTTGTGCGTGAGGAAGAGGCTTTGCCAATTTCAGAATTGTTTCCTAATGAACAGCTACTGCAATTGCAAGTTAAGGAATCTTGGTTTGCTGATATTGTTAATTTCCTAGTTGCTGGAATTTTACCAAGAGATTTGAACAAAACAAAGAGGAACAAAATTAAAAATAACTCTAAGTATTATATATGGGATGAATCATATCTTTGGAAAATTGGTTCTGATCATATTATTCGTAGGTGTGTGCTTGATAAGAAAATTCATTTCATTCTTACTTATTGCCATAGTTATACTAGTTGGGGACATTTTGGTCCTAAAAGGACAGTTATGAAGATTTTGGACAACGGGTTCTATTGGAAAGCATTGTTTAAGGATTCTTATCAGTTCTGTAAAATTTGCAAAAAATGTCAAAGAGTTGGAAAGTTATCCCACCGAAATGAAATGCCCCAAACCCCTATGTTATACTATGAGTTTTTTTATGAATGGGGAATGGATTTTATGAGACCCTTTTCCTAACTTTTTTGAATTTGTTTATATATTGCTTATTGTGGATTATGTTTCAAAATAAGTGAAAGCAAAGGCTACCCATACTAACGATTCTAAGGTTGTTGTAAGATTTCTTAAGTTTACCATTTTAAGTAGATTTGGGATTCCTAGAGCAATTATTAGTGATCAAGGTACGCATTTCTACAACCATACTATTGAAGCATTAATGAGGAAATATGGAGTACATTATCGAGTAGCCACTACTTACCACCTGCAAACCAACGGGCAAGCTGAAGTTTCAAACCAGGAGATAAAAAGTATCTTGGAGAAAACAGTCAATCCTAATCGGAAAGGCTGGAGCCTGCATTTGGAGGACGGACTATGGGCTTTTTGGATAGCGTACAAAAGACCGATTGGGATGTCACCGTATCGGTTAGTTTTTTGGTAAGTTGTGTCATTTACCTGTAGAGATTGAACATTGTGCTTTTTGGGCAATAAAACAGTGCAACTTGGACCTAAAAAGAATCCGAAAAAGAAAGGAAATTACAACTTCAAAAGCTGGAAGAAATCAAGCTGAAGGCATATGACAATGCTATCATGTATAAGGAGCACATAAAATACCTTCATGACAAGCAGCTGAATCGCAAGCAATTTTCTAAAGGTCAGAAAGTATTGCTTTTTAATTCGAGGTTAAAGCTCATGCCAGGTAAGTTGAGATCTAGATGGATTGGTCCATTTGTTGTAGTGAATACTTTTCCGCATGGTGCTGTTGAAATTGAAGGTATGGAGACAAACAAAGTTTTTAAAGTGAATGGTCACAGGTTGAAACCTTTTCTTGTAAATGTTGTTGTCTTTTATATGGAGGACATTCACTTGGTTGCTCCTACCTATGAGTCAGGCTGATGTAGAAAATAAGTTGTTTAGCCAAAGACAATAAGGGAAGGCATTTTTGGGAGGCAACCCAAGTGTGGTTTTATGTCACGAACAATTAGGATCTCTTATTTTTTTTTTCAGCTTTTATTTTTCTGGTTTCTTTATTCTCATAACTAGTTTTCTTGGTCAGACACTATTTTCTCAGGCTGGTAGTGCAACAAAACATAGGGGCAACAAGCTGAAGTCAAATTCCGGGCTATGAATCATTGCAAAATCACCTTTCAAGGCAATACATTTTCTTTTCCCCATATGTGTTTTCATTGTGAACATTAAGGACAATGTTCCATTTAAGTGTGGGGGAGTAGATAACTTAGGCCCTAATTTTTTGTTTGAGCATCGATCTAAATTGTTAGGATAATTTCACTTCTTGGTTCTTTAATGCTTAGCTTGAGTATTAAGTTATCTACTTATTAGGTTTTATGCAACTCTCAAATCTTATTTTTAAATTGTTTTTACAATTTTTTATCAAGCTAATTGATGGTTATTTTGAGAAGCTGATTTTTGCATCCACTTGTGTACTTAATACATTAATTTAAACCTTATGAGATTATGAGCTTATTTAGTTGGATGTGTGGTTTGCTTGGTTGATGGATGATTTGAATCACTTGAGAATATTTTTTTTGAATTATTGCATTCTAATGAAAAAAAAATTACTATTCCATTGTTTCTCGATGTTGACGTAAGTAGGAGTTTTCTTCTAAGCAAAAAGTCGATCACTACTCGAAAAGGTACTAAACGCATGAGTATTGCCAAAGACCAATTTGGAATTGTGTTGAATTGGTAGCTTGGATATGGCAAAGCCTCTGTTATATACTCACTAAATGACAGAATACAAGAACAAAACAAAACAAAAGATAAATCAAGTAAAATTAGAACAAAAAGAAAAAAAATTCTCAATTGATTTATTATTTTCCATGGGTTTGTGGTAAGATCGATTATGCTTTTTGAGTTCTTATCTATTTGGTTTGTTCTATTTACTTTGTACAAAAGTTTGATTTTTTTCGTGAGTTTTAAAAGGTGATTGTTACTAGCTTGTGAAAAAATTATTTTCGTGGACTTATTGTTTTAAGTTGCTATTGCCTAGTAAATTGCGTGTTTAATTCCTATTGTTAAGTTTTTCAAAACCCTTGGATGTGAAATTATCTTACTTTCTTTAGCTCAAAAGTGTGTTTCTATCTTTCTTAAATTTCTTTTACTTGAGTTTTGCCTGATGACGAGCAAAAGTTAAGTTTAGGGGAATTTGATAAGTTTACATTTATTATATTTATTTCTCTCATATTTAGTACGTTTTAATGTGTTTTGAACCTTAAAAATTTATTTTGAGTATATTTTGTAGCTTAGACCATGTCTGGACTCAATTGATTAAAAATGGATTTAATTTACAATTTTACAAGTTTTAATTTGGTTGTATTCTTTCCAAATTTGACAGATTGGCGATGTTCCAGTAGAAAAATTATATTTTGATCTATAGAGATTAGAATCGAGTAATTCTTGATTCATTGAAAAGCTAACATCCAGAGTTACAAATCATATTGACCATAAAACCTAGTTTGCAAGTTAAGGGGTCAAATTTAGCTTCAAAATTGTGATTTGCGCACCATCACTTGTTCAAAAGCAGTTGTAGTATTTTGGACATATCTTTGGCTGTAGATGTCCATTTTACGTGATTTGGGTGTTATTTCGAAACTAAGAAAGAGCTCTACAACTTATATTCATAGATCTTTGAGAGATAATGACTGTATCAAGGTCAAATTTCAGCTTGAAATTGTTACTGATGTTTTGCAGAATTATTTGGCTCACAACTTTGAAACCTTTAAGTTATTTTGAATCTTTTTATTATGTGGGATAATTTTGTAATAATATAAAAAATTTAGGGAGATTTTGTTAATTTAGCACACTAGGTTAGTTTTTATTAGAATTGGAGCACAGTAGATTTCTCTTCTCCTAGCAGCTGTACCCCTCTCCTCCCCCCTCCTCTCCTTCTCCTTGCCACTTTGATTTATTTTTATTTTTTCTTGTCATTCATTAAAAACATGTCTAAGTAGCTTTCTTCTTCAGTTCAAGGAGATGATTCCCATTGCCAACATCAGTTATGAGGATTAATTTTTCTAGTTAAAACTTTCTTTAAATTCAAGTACTTATTTCTTCATAATTCAAATTTATTGCAATTAATTTTCTTATTCTCGCTTGTTGAATTGGTTTTACGATTGCAAATTTGTCTGATTTTCTTTCAAATGCTTAAGTGAAAAATTTAATTTAAAAGTAAGTGAATTGATTAGAGATTATTTTATTCCTGATTAGTTCATACAAAAGAAGTAAAACAGGTTAAATTATTCAGGTTTTTGGATTATTACCTGAAATAAAATTTTTGATACATTGTTCTTCATACTAATTTTGAGTTGATTAGAAAATTCTTTTCAATATCTAGTTATTTAAAATTAAGAAATTAATTTAAATCTTTTTCTGGTTAATTTTACTACTGAATTCTTTAGTTTTTTTTTAGCTTTAAAGAAAGTCCAATTTATTTGCTTGACTTAAAGAATTATTTTTGTTCGATGCTCAACTATGTAACTGAAATGGATAATCAACCCTGAAATAAGCATTTTTAATATTAATTAATTTCATTTTAATTCTACAGTTAATTTATTCCAGCTTTTGATTTAAGAAAATTTGTCAAGCTTTTATTTCAATTTTCTAACTGGAAGCTTTCAGTAAAAAAAATTCTTTTGGGATTCGACCTGGTTTTCATTGCTATACTATAAATTTATTTATTCTGAGTTATTAGTGATACAAGAATTATTTTTTACGGTTTCAACGACCGACAACCTATAGCATATTATTATTATTATTATTATTATTATTATTATTATTATTATTATTTTATTAATAAATAAATAAAATAAAATACAATTAGCAATCTTTTATAATGGATGACACAAATGAGGACAATTATGATAAAATATTATAAATAAAAAATTATAAAAAATAAAAATAAAATTGATAAGAAATATATGTAAACTAAAAAAATAAAATTATTATAGTTATTATTTATTTTTAAAAAATAATTAAAATTATAGTTATTTGAATAGAAACTAATTTAATAGTTTGATTCACGTGCAACGCGTGTGTCTACTAGTTTTTTTACGGAATCACTATTGTTTTGTAATGATCTATAACCATTATGACGTGCCATGGCTGCTGGATCACATCCCCTGATGTTAAGGGACACGACGTTTCTGTAACATCCACATATTGTCACACTACAAGAGAATGAGGTTTTGGTGACCAGTTATGGTGATCAAAGAAGCAGTTAATAAGCTTTCGGTCACTAAATCAGTCAACAAAAAGTACATTATGCATCCAAAAAAGTGAGCTAACCGACTGAGATTCGGTCACCAAAGCAGGTCACTAAGCGGTCAATATATTGACTGACTTAGTGACCAATTTTATTTGGTCACCAAAAAGCTTGTGTCACTACAATATTTTTTAATTTGGTGACCGATTATACTGATTGAAAAGTTGGTGGCAAAGGTTTCAGTCACTAAATCGGTCACCAAAAAGAAAATGTTGTCCCATTTGGCAATTCGTGTGAAATGAAAATAACCAATCAACTTCCATAACCTCTGCAATATAAATCCAAATCCTTCAATTGTTTAGGTAGCTTAGGCTTTAATTTTTATTATCTCCCACTCTTTGTTTTGGCTTCGGATTAAGGACTTCTTTTTCAATCCTTTCTAGCAACTTTCACGGCCAACCTCAACTTCTAGAGAATACTTATCACCGCCAACCTCAACTTCAGCAGTCAACCCCCAAAGCGCCATGGTCATGAGGCCTTCATGTGCCCATGGCAATTCTTGTCGTGGGTTTTCCTCTTTATCCTTCAAAACTCGCCACCAATTCTCTCTATTTCTCGCTTTCAGTCGATTTGGGTTTTAAAATCTTAAATCTAATTTTTAGATTGTCTCTCCCAAATCTCAATTTTATTTGGGCTTATTTATGGTTGTTCATGTTGTTGCTCCCACTGGTTGTTGGCATCTCAACTCGTGTTGCATGAAACTGAATACATGGATGAAAAGTATTTGAAATTTTTTTAAAATGTATTAAAAATTATGAATTTGAATTTGAGTATTTAAGATTTTGAAAGAAATAAGCTATTGATGGATTAACCTAAATATGTGCTAATTAAATTATTAATTTTAATAACAAAATTTTATAATTAATAAAATGAATTAATAAGAAAACGAACTCATAGCCTTATTGACCGATTATGTTGGTCATTATGTTGGTTACCAGCTCTGACCATTTACTGACCATTTTTTTTGTCATTACATTCGGTTGCCAAGTTGGTCACTACTTTTTAGTGACCAAAGTTTTAGCGACCATTTATTGACTACATATTAAGGTCACCAAAAAGTGTTTTGGTGACCAATTACCAACCGATAAACAGGTCAATTGTTGCTGTCTCTCTTGTAGTGCCACAATCGTATTTTATTTTGCTAACCGCTACTTGAGCAGTAGTTCGTTTATCATTAATTCAATTAATTCATCTGAATTATTCTCGGGTCGATTTTGGGTTACTCACGAGTCATGATAGCTACCAAATAAGAAAACATAAAACATCTTCAAGATTTGTGTTATTTACAACGCCAACTATCCACTATTTCCATCAAGTCACACACCGTCAGCCGAAGGGTTTGGATTCGAAAATATAACCCTCCCGGTGGGCCAATAAACCCCATGAACAGTTTCTTCCAGCCTCGGACGGGAGCCATCTTCTTCGGCGCATCAACTCAGAGAAGAGGAAAGGTAAATATGGAGGCGAGGATTGGGTTATTAGATGGTGATAATGATGGATTTGTTGGACTAGCCGAAGTAGTGCTTCTCCAAACCAAATCATCAAGGAAAACTTGTGCTAGTTCTACTTCTTCATCGGAGGTGACTTTTGGGGAAGCTCACAAGCAAGGAGCGAGTAAACAATGAAAATAAGATTGGGTAATAACGGATCCGGCGGGAGAGGGCGGCTACGCTTAATCAGGTGGTGTATTCGGCGAGTACAAGTCCGAGAATGAGAGGGTAGAGACTAGATCTGAGAAGGAGAGAGGAGAGAACAGAGGTAGTAAGTGGCATATGAGAGTAATTAAATCGACTTTATGTTCTAATTTCGAACCTAAATCCACCGGTTCTTTTAACCTGAATTTGACCTGGTTTTAACCTGCGAATAATCTCATCTCATTAATGGTATTAATTTCTACCGAACTGGCCCTAAGTCTTTTTTATTTATTATAGGAATAATAACACTTCGTCCTGATTTTTAGGTAAAATTGCAATTTATCCTCTTATGTTCCAGAAATACACACTTTACCCCTATATTTTTTATACTGTTTAGAGAGTAACTTTTTAAATCCAATTTAAAACTATACAATAATCATCTTCTAGTATTTTTTTTTATTTATTTAGTACAATTATTACACATTTTATGTTATCATTTTTTCCTTTATGTAAATATAGAGAATACAAATATAAATTTCTTAAAGATAGCTACCGTGTAATTTAAATAAAATTTTAAGGAGTTATTGACAGATAATATAAAAAGACAAGAGGTAAACCATATATTTCTAAAACAGGATGATACAAACTATAATTTCTCCTAACTCTTAGGACAAACAGCTCTATACTTTATGTTAGTTGGACATTTTTCATTTTAGTACAAAATGATTTATGAGAATCATCTAGTTAAAGATCAAACAAAATTACCCAAAAAAAAAAATCACATAGAAAGAATAATCCTCGTTTTGCAATTTCCGAAATCCTTATTTGTAAAATTATGTTAAAGTATAACCATGTGTCAGATTTTCTTATCGTAATTAGACATAGCAAATCCTACATTGCTCTCGTGTTCAAGTTGTATAATTTGTTTGGTCCAATCCTAATGCTTATATCCTAGAGAATTTTTTATAAGTGGAGCAGTAATTAGCTTGGAGCAGAAAAAGGCACGTCAGTGGTGCTAGCATTTCAGGATTGTATAGAACATCAGCCAAATAAAGTAAAGAAGATCGTGGAACAGACTATAACGATAAACTCGAGTCGGCTTAACTTGATTTATAGGGTAAACTACAAAAGCCCCCCTATGGTTTGATATAACCTACATTTTTCCCCACTATTTTAAAAAACCTACAGTTTGCCCCTATCTTCTTTTATATTATCTGACAATAACTTCTGAAACCCTAAATTAAACTATCTTATAACCATGCTATAGTAATTTCAAGATTTTTAATTTTTTTTCAAAGCTAACCGACCTTTAAAAAATACTAATATGCATTTACAAGAAGAAAATTAAAATTAAAGAAAGGAAAAATTGATAATTTAAAATATCTATTAACTATAAAAAAAAACTATTAAAGGGACTGAAATTACTAGAAGATAACTGTTATATAGTTTAAATTATGGTTTTAGAAGTTGTTATCGGACAGTATAAAAGAGTAAGGGGCAAAATGTAGGTTTTTTAAAATAAAAGGGCAAAATGTAGATTAGGAAAAAATTAAGGGCGTAATTGTAACTGTCCCTGATTTATATCATGTGCCCGTACGAACAAAATTAATAGTAAATGATCAAGTTGCGGAGTACCCCCACGGCACCCCAACCCCAAGAGGGGAAGACCGGAAAAGGTCAATAATTGTTTCTCAACAACTCGATGCACCAACACTGCTGCCTCTGCCCATAATCTGTTCTGACCAATTCAAGCCCTCATTATTTATTGATCAGGCACTTAGGTCCTTTCCTTCTGCTTCTTTCCTTTGTTCCCACACAGAAAAATTACGATGGTTTGTAACTTCCAAGGCTTTCCCACGTGCCAGACTCTATAAATTGGGCAGAGTTCAGCACCTCTCTTCACCCACCCACAACAACCTCAACTTGCTTTCACTTCCAAAAAATGGCGAGCCGCCTGACTTTACTCCTCTCCCTTCTCTCCCTGCAGGCGCTGGTCGGTTCCACCTCCGCCGCTGGGATCGCCATCTACTGGGGCCAAAATGGCAATGAAGGGACCTTAGAATCAACATGTGCCACCGGCAGATATGCCTATGTTAACATTGCTTTCCTTTACAAATTCGGCAACGGCCAGACCCCTGAAATCAACCTTGCCGGTCACTGTAACCCGGCATCCAACGGATGCACCGGCGTCAGCAGTGGCATCAAGAGCTGCCAGAGCGGTGGAATCAAGGTCTTGCTCTCACTTGGTGGCGGCGTAGGCAGCTACTCCTTGTCTTCCACCGCAGACGCCAGGAGTGTGGCTGACTACTTGTGGAACAATTTCTTGGGTGGTACGTCATCTTCTCGTCCCTTAGGTGATGCTGTTTTGGATGGTATTGACTTCGACATCGAGACCGGATCCGGTCAGTATTGGGATGATCTTGCCCGGTTTTTGTCTGCCTATAGTAGCCAAGGGAAAAAGGTGTACTTAGCCGCGGCTCCTCAGTGCCCCTTCCCTGATGCTTCCTTGGGCACTGCCCTTAGTACAGGTCTTTTTGACTATGTCTGGGTCCAGTTCTACAACAATCCACCCTGCCAGTATGCCGACGGTAATATCAACAACCTTATAAGTTCCTGGAACCGGTGGACCTCATCTATACAGGCTGGAGAAATATTCTTGGGATTGCCGGCTGCTCCGGCAGCTGCTGGAAGCGGATATATTCCGCCGAATGTGCTGACTTCTCAAATTCTTCCGGTGATCAAGACGTCGACCAAGTATGGAGGTGTGATGCTCTGGTCTAAGTACTTCGATGATCAAAATGGTTACAGTAACTCCATTTTGGCGAGTGTTTAATTAGAAGAAAATATCGTTTGGCTTAGTTTATTAACTCTATTAATAACTGTATTCCAGCCCTGAATCAATCAGAAATAAACATGGTCGTGGGGGCTTTGATTTAGATTTACCTTGGTTGGCCAGTTGTCCAAATTCAAATCTACAAAAGTTATAAATAATAATAGACGATGGCAAATAATCCTATATATAGAGATATGATGTTCAAAAGAGTTAAAAGTTTAAAGGGTTGAAGAAACCAAAACATCAATTAGCTTTAAGCAATAGAGGTAACAAATCTTTAAAAGATGCATGGAACTTTTTCATTAGAAAAATAAATAGATTCTTTACATTGCAAAAAAAGAAGACGACAACACCTGTATTTTGTAATCACTAATTTTCCACTTGCACTCAACAATCTAATTTGAGACCCAAACAATCATGTCATATTATGTCATGCAACAAACTAATCATGTTATATTATGTTTTTCTACCATAACAATCTAGTTGACTACTCAAAAAAAAAAATCAATAACTATTGAGCGGGAAAAAATGTAGAGCATAAGAAAAAAAATTATCAAGTTGACAAACAAATAATAGAAGAATTTGTATCATCAACTCAATCTTCTTTGAGCTGAACTTGCCATAAATAATAAAAATTATCTCTTAAGGCTGAAGAAGTTCAGTGTATTTTCTTCTTCCAATGGTAGGAATACTAATTTATGTTTCATTGAAACAACTTTAGACACATGAAATTATGAGGTCTATATAGGACATCTGTTTCACATATTTTATCCTAGACTTTCTTCTCTCAAATTTTCCATAGGAATAATTCTATTTAAGGGTTTTACCTTGATTTTAAATAGAAGAAGATATTTTCTCAAGTTCTTTCTCAAAATTGGAAGACCAAAAAGCAGTCATAGAGTTTTTGGTTTTGTTCTATTACTGATAGGGCTTAGATCTAGGAAGGCATGGATTGAATGCGGTTAGGTGGATCCACATAGTTGTGGAAGATTAGCTAGTGGAGCCAGTGGCACGAAGTTAGTGGTTGACGGTGACTGTTGGTACCCGTGCTCGATCCAAGTTGAAGGAACTACAAGGAGAGGTTAATGATATAAACCACAAATTCTACATGGCTTGTAAAAGAGGCTACATATGTGCTTATATGTTCTTGGATATCCACACCTCAACAAACTAGTATTTGGGGATGAGTTTTATCCAAAGATCTATAAATTGGCTCTTATTCAGTGGTCTTCATCCCAAAGTTTCCATCAATTTGGTATTAGAGACTAGGTCATGGGTTCAAGCCCCACTTCCGGGGAGGAAATGATAGGTCTCGTCTAGGTAAAGTAGAACTAAAGCCACTTATTAATTTTGAAATTTTCAAGTAAGAACCTAACTTTCATATTTCTACAATTATATCTCATATTTAACTATTACCCGTAAAAAATTTTCATACTTTTGGGGGCCCCAACATTTAATAGCACTAGATAGACAGGAAAGAAAAGAGGAATAATTGTCTGATAAATCCATAATAGTAAAGTACCAGAAAGAATGATTATTTATTACATTTTATATACTCAAGAAGCATAATTGATAATTGTCTTCACATTCAGTTCTTTGTTTAGTAAATCATAACCGCATGACTTAAACGTGTTCGCCAGTCGCCACCACATAATCATCTATTTTTGGCTATATATTATTTTGGAAAATTTTTATGTACACGCGGTGTATGCCATACACCCACACCAAACTTTCAAGTTTGGAGCATTCTACTCCCTAAAGTTTATTTTTTGTCTTCTTTCTTTGATTCAAGAATTAATCAAACTTCCAAAGCTTTTCTCCTACTAGTAATTATTAATTAAAGGTTATTGTTAAGATCTTTTTAGACTATCACCCAAGTTGTGTAGCAACTGTAAAATCCGTTGTTAAAGTAAGGGGACAGTAAGATTATGTAAAACATTGACAGATAGCTGATAAAGAAATTAACACTAATTGATATTTACTCATGGATAAAATCTATAGAAATTTGACTAGATCTGTTTCAAAGAGACAAAAAGAAGAAGAAATTGCAGGGAATAGTAAAATAAAGAATTCACAAGCTATATTAATCATAGATGTTGAGAGAAAATTAGGAAATTGGAATATTCTTAAGATGGATAAATGAGAAGTTTATCAAAAGGGAACTTTTGATCTCAAAATAACTTATGTCATTAAAACGGTAGAAAAAACTGTTCTAATAATGGAAGAAGACCATAAATTTGAATTATTTTCAAAATACTTGATCAAAGATCATCTAGAAAATCATTATAATTACTTGCATGTTGGATTGGTTCAAATTGCCTTAAAACCTTTGATAAGAAATGATTTGAATACTTCTGTTATAATTGCCTTAAAAGATTGTAGACATAATAAATTCTCTGATTCTCTATTAGGTATTGTAGAATCAAGTTTGTATGATGGGCCAATTTATTTTAATTGTCATCCAAATTTTATTGTTTCTTTGAAAGATTCTCATGTCATGAAAGTCTTGACTGCAAATATTATGACATCTGGTTTTGATATGATAGAAGAATCCAAGAATCTTGCTTTGTTGTACAAAATCTATTACAAAGTGATGACAACACAAATTGAGCCTAAGGCTTTAAAATTTGATACACGAGGAGAAACTTTGTTATTAAAAGCTAATAAAAAAAAAAGTAATGTGGTCATTCCTAAACCAATCAAATGGAAAGACATCAAACTCCCAGAAAAATGGATTTTTCAAAATGAAAAACCCATGAAAACTTTAAACCTCAAGAAATAGAAAGAATAGTTGAATATGAAAATGGAGAAATTGAAATAAGATTTAGCAAAGATAGAATTATAAAGATTGATTTTTCAGAATTGGAACAAAAAAGGCTTCCTTCAAGAATTGCTTATAAACCCTTTAGAGCTTCATGCTTTTATGTTCCAGAATCTGAACATGAGAAACTTGTAGGAAGAGTTAATGAATCAATAAAAAAACTTTCACTTCATGTTTATAAAATTGATCCAATTATCTTAGATAAAGATCGTAGTTCTAGACAACAAGAAGAAGAGATAAAATCTGTACGATCTCCCAATCCTAGTTTTTCAAATTTTTAATTGAATGTTTTGACTGAACCATTTAAGTTTGAACCTCAAAGTTGAATGAAGATTTCTAGTCAGAAAAAAATGAAATTAAGAGAAAATGGTTTTTTTGACACATATACCAGAGAAAATAGAAAAGAGATTAAACATCTTTGGTATAAAAGAATAATGAGAACTAAGAAGCATATGAAATTTTTTAATGGTTTATTCCAGCCATAGTGTTGAATGAAGCAATTACATTAGATGGGTTAGAAGAAATTTGGTCTACATATAAGACTAAAGATGGAAAAGAAATTACATCTCCATATCCACTTAATACTACAGTTATAATGGGAGAAGAAACTAAAACATTTGATTCATCCTTCAAAGCTTTTGATGTGGAAAACCTGAAATTACCAAGAAACTTGTAAATAAAAAAATCTATAGAATGTTATGGAATAAAATAATTATACGAATCTTTACCTACAATTTATAGGTAAATAGATGAATAGAATTGAAACAGTTTTAGATAAGCATAAGTTTGGTCTCACAAAAGCTTCAATTTTTAAACCTGAACTTTTGCCAGAAATATCAAAATCACCAATAAGTTTTCCTGAGAAACTTTCAGAGTTTAAATTAAAACCAAATAATAGAATTATTGATTTGGCTGATCAAAGAGCCAAATTGACAATTAGGATTGAAGAACTAAAGGCAACTATAGATAAAAAACAAAAGGGTCTCCAGATAAATATGATTGAGACTCCGACTATACAAGAATTAGTTGAATTTTATCACTCAGAATATGAAACTTTAGAATTAAATTGTATTCATTCTGAAGGGGGGAGAGGAGGTCTAATTAGAAATGTTTCAAGAGTTTGGAATGTGCCTCATCCTTATGTTTTAACAAAACCATCTCCAATAGACATAAGACTAAATAATTATTTAGAACCTTATGCTTTTGCTGAATATAAAAGAGATTCAATAAGGGAATGGAACATAGATGGTTTGTTACAATATCAAATAATAAACACTATCCAACATATGATTATGTTTAGAATAGTTGCTAGAAAAAGAGTTGATAATTCAGACCCAGATATAATTGAAATGATCATAACTGGTTTTACAGGACAGTTAAGAAATTGGTGGGAAAAATGTCTAACTGAACAAGGTAAACCAGAAATAAAAAATGTAAGAAAAATACTCACGGTACAATATGGGAACCAACTAATACAAACAAGTGAACCCGATGTTGTTAATATTTTGCTATGTATTATTTATTCTCATTTTATTGGTGATGCAGCAAGTAAAGAAAGTAGAAATGGTGAATTATTGTTAAACTTGAGATGCAAAACTTTATCAAACTTAGAATGGTATAATGATACTTTCCTTATTAGAGCATATGAAAAAGAAGATTGTAGATCCTCTATTTGGAAAGAAAAACTCATTCAAAGGTTACCCAAACACTTTGGACAATTAGTCATGGAACACATCAAAGATAAAAACCAAGGTGACGCTAATTTAGAAAATTATACTTATGGTAAAATCATAGTAGAGATGAAGGAAGTTGGTTTAAAAATGTGCCATGAAATGAAATGGCAAATGTAAAAAGAGAAAAATTAGTAGAAAAAAAAAATGGGAAGATTCTACTCCCAATTTGGTTATGATATTCCAAGACCATATTCTGAGTATGATCCTAGAAAACAAAAGAAACATAAATCTTATAAAAAACATAGGAAAAGAAGGTTTGAAAGATTAGAAGAGAAACCAAGAACTTCTAAAAAATAGAAAGAAAAAATTAAGAAAAGATCAAAAGGTTTGCTAGAAATGTGGTAAACCAAGACATTTTGCTAATAAATGCAAAATAAGACAAAAAAAATAAACTCTTTAGAAATAAATGAACGTTTAAAGAAAAGTTTAATGCAAATCTTGTTGAATAATAACAGTGAACCTGAAGAGGTCCAAGAAGAAATAACCTCTAAAAATTCTAAAGAAATAAATGAAATTAGTCTTTCTGATAATTCAGAATCTGAGTCAGGAAATTGTGATTCAAATTGTGGATGTGATTCTTGTTAATTACAAACACATTTGAAAGTCTACAATTAAACATGATTCAAGTTAATGTCATTACTAAAGAAGATGAAAGGATCTTAGAAATTGTTAAACGGATTGATGATATAGAACTGAGAAAAGAAATCTTGTTAAAATATCTTGATAAAGTTAGTAAACAAGAAAATCAAACAAATTAAAGAAGATGAAATTTTAGAAAGAAAGTTGACATACAAGAATTAACTAAGCCTCATGTCTATAGTTTAAATGAAATCTTTAAAAGAATAGACGAGGCACAAAAGAGTCAAAAGGAACCTACAATTGCAGAATTGAAAGGAGAAATTTCAGAAACAAAGGTAAAAATAAAATCTCTTAAAAATAGAATTGAGATTTTAGAACTCCAAAATTTTGAAGGATACTCTTAAGATCTTCCAGAAGATAAACTAGTTGTGGAAGATATGGAAGAATTTAGTTTTAAGAGAAAAAAAAAAAGGGGAAAAAATATTCCTGAAACAAGCCAAGAAAATAAAGAATTAGAGTATTAAAAAAAAATACCTTTACAGATTAATGAAGTCTATTCCATGCCAAATCAAAGATTCACCAGTAGAATGACTTTGTTAATAGAAAATCAATTCAAATTGACAATAGTGGTTTTAGTATATTCAAGAGCTGATAGAAATTGTATTAATGAAAGGATCGTTCCCTACCAATACCTTGATAAATCCTTTGGGTCTATTACTGCTGGTAATAAGGAAAACATACCACTAAGGTTTAAACTAACAAATGTTGATGTATGTAATAAGGATATTTGTATTAAACAACATTTCACAGTTCTAAATATGGACTAAGAAATAATTTTAGGAACTCCATTCCTAGCTGCAATCATGCCTTTTAAAGTAAGTATGAATGAAATTTCTACTAAGAAATTTAGAAAGAAAATCACTTTTGAGTTTGCTGAACCATCTACAAGATCATTACTAGAAGAACTCAGTATGGATTTAGAAAGAAAATAGAATATTCTTATGTGTCTCCAAGAAGAAGTAAAACACAAAAGTGTTGAAGAAAAACTAAAAGATCAAGAATTAAAACAAAGAATAGAATACTTTAAGGAAGTCTTAACCAACAAAATCTGTGCTGATATTCCTAATGCCTTTTGGCAAAGTAAAAAACACATTGCGAGTCTTCCTTATGAACTAGACTTTAATGAGAAAAATATTCCTACAAGGTCTAGAGCAATCCAATGAATGAAGAATCAATGACCCATTGTAGAAAAGAAATCCAAGATTTGTTGGACAAGAAATTGATTAGGAATAGTTCTTCACCATGGAGTTGTTCCGCCTTTTATATGATTAAAAATTTAGAAATTGAAAGAGGAGTACTTAGATTGGTAATTAATTATAAACCTCTAAATAAAGTTCTTAGATGGATTAGGTATTCAATACCTAACAAGAATGGCTTGTTATCTAGACTTCATAGTGTTGTGGTATTCTAAAAATTTGATATAAAGTTTGGATGTTGGCAAATCCAAATTGCCGAAGAAGAAAAATATAAAACAGTTTTTAATTTCCCATTTAGCCACCATGAGTGGAGTGTCATGCCTTTTGGGTTAAAGAATGCCCCATCAGAATTCCAAAAAATTATGAATGAAATTTTTAATCCTTATAAGTCTTTTATGATTGTTTACATTGATAATGTGCTTTTATTTTCCCAATCGATTGATCAACACTAGAAACACTTGAACAAATTTATAAAAATAGTAGAAAATGTAGGACTAGTAGTATCAGCAAAAAAGATGGAATTATTCCAAACCAGAATTAGATTTTTAGGCCATATAATTCATAATGGAACAATTAAGCCTATTGATAGATCAATAAGTTTTACTGATAAATTTCCTGATGAAATTAAGGACAAAAAACAATTATAAAGATTTTTAGAAAATTTAAATTATGTTACAGATTTTTTATAAAGATCTTGCCAAAGATTGTAAACCTCTGTTTGATAGAATAAAGAAGAACCCTCCTGACTGGAGTATAGAACAAACCAAGGCTGTCTAGTTAGTCAAAAGAAGAATAAAAGAAATTCCTTGTGTTAATATTCCCAACCCAGAAGCTTTTAAAGTTATTGAGACAAATGCCAATGATATTGACTATGGTGGAATATTAAAACAAAAAATTGATAACAAAAAAACAATTAATAAGATTTATGTCAGGAGTATGAAACCAAGCCCAAAATAATTATGCCACTATTAAGAAAGAAATTTTGGCAATTGTGCTTTGTATCACAAAATTTAAGGAAGATTTCCTTAACAAGAAATTCTTAATCAAAGTTGATTGTAAAGTAGCTAAATATGTTTTGCTTAAAGATGTTAAAAATTTAGCTTCTAAGTAAATTTTTGCTCGTTGGCAAGCTATTTTATCTGCTTTTGATTTTGATATTGAATATATTGCAAGAGAGACCAATTCTCTACCTGATTTCTTGACCAAAAATTTTTTACAAGGGACAGAGGATGGCAAAGAATTTGAACTCGAAAAACAAAGCTATTCTCTATCAAGAAACCAAGGAAGATATGATGAAAATAAAAAGTTGTCTAGAAATGGATATAGAATTGACTAGAGCTCTTCTAGCTCAAAACTATTTCCAATTAGAAAACCTTGAAGGAGGAGGAAATCCCTCCCAAGAAATAAATTTAAAAAAAAAATCTGAGAGAAAACCCTTTAAGCAAAAGAGATTTTTGGCTTCATAACAATTAACCATTGCCTTCCTAAGAAAGAAGAATATACATGAATTTCTAGAAATTCTCAAGAACCTAAACAAAAAGTATTTCTTTAAGGCCACCAAAGCCTTAAGAAATTACCATGCACAATTTGGGCAAATCAACTATATTCCAAGAAATAGAAAAGAAATATTTAATTTTCCTAGAAGATAAAGATTTTAAACATCTTTTAGTTATAGAACTGGTAGAAAAATATTGGTCTGACCACCATAATACCCAGTGGCAATTCAAGCCATTGAAGAAGTCTCACTTTTTTGAATTGATATTACAAGAAATTGGTTCCGTTGAGATTGAACATAAACCCAGAAGAACTAAGATCACCATTAATCCTAAAAATGGTGATGAAGAACCTTCAGAAAAATACATTTCATAATTAGGAATTTTCTCATTTAAAATATTAAAAGTTTTGACATTTGAAGAATCTGGAGTTCTATCTAGAAGAAGAAGAATCCTATCCAGAGGAAAATATGAGAATGTGTTATTCTCATATTGGGACTATATCAAGGCTTCGGATAAAGTTTTCCATGTTCAGAACATAGACCATCAACATTCACGAATGGTTCTATTCAAGACCAAGCAAACAAAATTCCCAAACTAGTTTTATAACTGGTACTTTGGAAAGGGATTATTCAGAGACTCCTTCCCAGATCAAGTGATGAAGTCCTTTGAAGGATTCTATATGTTCCAGGAACAATTCCTCGAGAAAAATCAAAATGTGTCATTCCCAAATTTTTTTTTTGTGGTTATGAACCATGTTCCTTAGATTCTCCAATGGCATTATGGCAAACAAGAAGTGGATTATGACACTCACTTTACTCTTTGCCTACACTGAATTTGGGAATCAAAATGGTAGGATAAATGTATCCTTAACTAGTATTTACCTGAGAAATATTAGATTTGAATAAAATTGAGATAATTGATGAAGAAGAAAATCCTAATGAAGACTTTCTAGATGTTATGCTTAATCAATTTTATCAAAGAGGACAATTTAGGGATAGTCAAATTTCTATCTCTGTAATGAAAGAACGAATCCTAAAGTCTGCCCAAAAGCAATTGGTTCAAAAAGGACAAGAGAGCATCGGATCGTCATCTGACAAAATGACTCAACAAGGACCCAGTAAAGGCATCTCTGACCAAATACCTTAATTTCCACAATTTTTAAGAAAGTGTCGGTAGAAACCGACAAGAAAATAAAGCAGCCAACAGCCTGGCAGCTGCCCAAAATGATTGTCTCTAGTCCACCATCCAAATAATGGAGCACTATCTGGCCACTAATTTTGGTGGTCCTAGATTCCTTTGCTTCCTGATTGGAGAATGCCAACCAGCCTTATCATTAAGGCTCAGAAGCTCTACTTATTTAAGGAGGCTTTCTTCTAGTCTCAAGGCATCTGAAAATTCTCATCTTTCTCTTTCTTAGTCCGTATACTGGACATTTTTCTTATTTCCACCAAAGTTTGCATTTTATTACATAGTACTTAAATGGTGTACTAGTACATGTACAATAATGGTGTCAATCTTGTTGAAACTCAGATTTCTACTTCAGCAGTTCAAGCTTATAATTATTCTCATGTTCTTCGTTATTCTGTAGTAAACTAGTTTTCATTAGTTATTTAGAAGTTTGTATTTCAAGTTAATAAATTATATGTGTGCAATTTTCAGTTTATATGTGTTCATCCATGTTAAATATCGTGTTTTGACGTGCCTAGGCATTTTGGTATCAGAGCCAAATTAGATTATTGTTTTCAAGCTGAAACTGTTGTTTTATTGAATGTTTTAAAACTCAGGTCTTTCTTTATAAAAATAAGAAAACTTAAAACCCTGGCCTAGAATTTACTGTAGGTGTACATAATAGCTACTTTATTATTTTTCGTCAATGGTGTTTTCCAGTTCAGTGAGAGTCAACATCCCACATTAATGAGTTTTTTCAAGTTTTTTTATTCTAGATTTAGGGACCATATTCAAGTTGACATATTTGCCCTTAAAGTTTAGGTTATTACATTGGCACCTCCTCTTCTACCTTATCACACGTTAATTGGTCCCAACAATTAAGATAAGTTTTCTAAATCATACAATCGTCTGCCGCTGCAGCAATTAAGGCCAAGAGAGATTTTGGTAATTTTCCCTAAACTTTAGTATAAGTATTATAAAAATATATATATCATATGGTAGTAGCATTTTAATCTTTTTAAAAGTACAAACTGGGGGTTAAACACGTTTGTGGTCCTCAACCTTTTGATTTTATTCCACTTTTGTCTCTAACACCACTTTGTTCCGCTTTCATCCCTAACACCATTAAAATGTTCCAATCTCAACCTTAACATCATTAAAATATTTCATTTTGTGCTATTTTGGATGGAAAACATTTACGGTGGATGGAAATATGCTACCTAAACACAAGATTAGAGAAAAAATCTTAATTTTAGCCCCTAAAAACTTGTTCTCTCCCTTAAAAACCCTAAACTTTTCCCATTTGTCAATTTGGCCACCACCTCCATGTTTCTTATTTTCAAGCTCTTCCTACCAGGAGTTCATACTCCTTGTTCTCCGTTTGAGTGGGAGGCTTCTTTCTTTCCTTCAACTTGTCATCCTCCGTTTATCTCCTTTTTGAAAACCTCTGAGTTCGCAATGAGCATTGCCTCCAAACACGACCTTAAGCCCATGCCCCATCACCACCCCTGTGTCTTAAATCAAGCCACCATCCTCCTCCCTCTTTTAGCAATGTCTGTCCAGAACTTGATCCCACCACCATTGCCGCCTGCTCTGAAAATTCTACATCTTCTATCAGAATCGGTTTATTGAATGCCATTATCTCAAAATCCACCCCCTAGAAAAACCTCAAAATATCGAACCTCAACAACATCACATCTTCGTCGTCAATATAAACACCAAATTCCCTTAAGCATTTGGCATTGATGGAATGTAACAATTTTGATAAACCGGGACAATGATGAGTGCATCCTTATAAAACTTATTAACAATACCTAATGAGAACAGATGAGAATCAACACAAAAAAAAAAAACGACGAGGATAATAATAATCAGCACCCTAGTCAGAAAGATGAGGGAGGATAGGCTTTCTAGGGTTGGGGCTAGGTCAAAAGATTCTACATTGTCACTACAGCAAGTTGCTGTAACGGCTATAACAGAAAATGACAAAAAGTAAAAAAGTAATGTATAAAAGAGATTTACCAGTTAACTGGATGTTTCAGTTGTAAATATAGTCATAATTTTAGTTTATAAAGGGAATAAAGAGTAAAAAAATAAAACAATGTGTAATATTATATCAAAAAATTCAGTAAATATAATTGTTGACATGTTATTGGTAAATAATTTAGATAAAAGTAAGAAAAATGATACTAAATAGTTTGAGAGAAAGAGAGTTAATGTGATGAGTTTGATTTAATGTTAGATAAAAGTAAAAAAAATAATTTTAAAGAATTTGAGAGAAAGAGTAGTATGTATTAACAGAACAAGAAGAGGGTGGATACATGGATGGAAAAAGGAATAAAAGTTAATATGAGAAATTTGATTTAATATGGAGAAGCGAATTAATGTAAGAGTAGTAGTTGTGTTTGTTGCTAAAAGAAGGCTAATACAACCAATGGGGGTAGATAAGTGGATGGGTGGAAGTCTGGAAGTAGAATTTTAGAAGTTTTAGAGTTTGTTCATCTTCTTCCATAGTTCTAACTCTATAGAAGATTAATGCAACAATGTGAGTATAAATCATAGGTAAATCATCAAGGGAGAATGTGTGAATCATAAAAAGCAAAGGTGTTTGTGAAGGGATCAACTTAGTAGTATTGATTAATTTAGTTGTGAATTTTTTTTTAAGGTTTGCCAAAAGCATGAAAATGATTTTAAATACATGTAATAGCCTTTTTGTTAATTAAAACACATTTGTTTGGACTAAATCACTTTTGTTTTTTTCTAAAACAAATTTGTTTGAACTAAATCATTTTTTTTATTAAGTCACGTTTCTCTTAGATGAGGTGTTGGCTTTTATTAGTAATAGAAAAGTGATGGTGAGTTATCGTTATATTACTTACAAAGGTGATAAACAAGATGAACAATCGATTTTAGTATAATAAAAATGATTAATTTATAAGAAAAACAATGGCATGGTATATACTGAGCTGAATGTTGAAATGTCAAAGGTGCATATGAGTGACGTCCAAATGTGTAAAAGACGACAATGGACAAAAAAAGGTGATAACCAAACAAAAAAGGCGATAAACTAATAATCACTTTTTTTGCATTATAATTGCTTCTTTTTTCTCATAATCTCTATTTTGGTTATTACCTAAACATTGTGAACCAAACCAACGACATTACAAATAACCTAGAAACTAATTCACTTTGCTTAAATTAGTGTCGCTTTTTATTTTATTTTGTCACTTTTTTTAAAACAATGTCGCTTTTCTACATTCAGTAACCGTGAATGTGTGCTGCAGGCTACAAGAAAGCCGGATTTCACAGTAAAATGCTCAAATCCACAAAAAAAAAATTGTCAAAATGAATTTGGTGGAAAAGAAAACAACTTGATGAGTTTAAAACCAAACATATCGGGTGTGAAAGATGAGAAATGTGGGACTTCGAATCTAGATAGATAGTCATCGTTGTCCGAAATGTCTTGTGAGGAGATAGTCTTTTGATCATAAATGACTTTAAACTGCATAGAAAGTCCTTGACAAGCTTTCTAGCATCACCATGGGCCATTCTTTACCAATGAATAGTAGTGAAATGGAAGGTAAGAAAGAAGGGAAGAAGGGTAACCGGCAGCAATAGGGAGTGAAAAAAAAGGGCATATGATGAAACAATGAAGTTACTGCAAGGTGGTTGTAAAAATTTAAGTGTGGTGGAGGGTAAATTTAATTGAGGGTAGGGTAGGTTAAATTTAATTTATTGGGTAGGGTCTAAGCCCCAATTTAATATGGTGCACATATAGAGAGGTGCGGTTCATATTGAGGTCTACGTGGTTCACATTTAAAGGTATGCGGTTCACAATTAGGGCATTTATGCTTCACAATCAGGGGTTTTTAGTTCACAATCAGGGGCCTGTATGTGAACCGCATATCCCCTGATTGTGAACCGCAAACTCCCTGATTGTGAACCACATACCCCTTGATTGTGAACCACAGACTTAGTGTTACATAATTAGAAGCTTGAATGTGAACCATAAACTTAGTAGTTCAAAATCAAGATGTCTATGGTTCACAGTTAAAGACCTAATTTTGAACCATTAAGTATGTGGTTCATAATTAAGGGGTCTGTGGTTCATAATCAGGGCATTTTTCGTTCACAATCAGGGGGTTATGGTTCACAATTAGGAGCTTGCATGTGAACCACTTACCCCTTGATTGTGAACCGCAAACCCCTGATTGTGAACCACAAACTTAGTGGTTCATAATCAGGAGGTTCATAATCAGGAGCCTAAATGTGATCCACAAACTTAGTGGTTCAAAATTAGGAGGTTTGCAGTTCACAGTTAGGGACTTGATTTTGAACCACTAAGTCTGTGGTTCACAATTAAGGGATCTGCGGTTCATAATAAGGGCATTTGTGGTTCATAATCAGGAGGTTTTTACAATCAGGGGCCTATATGTGAACCACAAACCCCCTAATTATGAACTGCATATCCCCTAATTGTAAACCACATACTTATTGGTTCATAATCAGGCTCCTAACTATGAACCGCAAACCCCCTAAACGTAAACCACAATCAAGGCAGTTCACATTAAGAGGGTCATGCGATTCATATTTAGGTCTAGGTTAAAAAAATTTATGTTATCATTTTTTTGGCTCATAATCACTTATTTTGCCTTATAGTCATTTCTTTTGTCTCATAATCACTTTTTTGGCTCATTGTCACTTTTTTTTTCATAGAATCAATTTTTTTTTTGCAAAATTGTCTTTTTCCTTCAACAATTGCTCTTATTTTTTTTTTTAAAAAAATAAACTTCAATATCATTTTTTTTTTAAAAAAAATGAACTTCAATATTTTAATTTTTTTCTCCTCTTTACACATTTCTTATTTGCTTCCTATTGTGGAAAAATAATTTTAACTCACATTCACTCATTTTTACTCATTCCTTCATGGCTTTTGTACAAGCATTAAACACCTTTTACAACATGCAAACACTTTTCTAAAAAAGTTGCCTCTAAGTGCACTTCCTCTTGCTTGTGCAAAGTTGAATCTTTTGCTGGAGTAGGGTTACGCGTCAATATATGGAGTATGCTTGCTTATATGCTAAAATAAAATACTAAGGATTAGTGGATTCATTAGAGGCAAAGATATTTAAGAAGAAAGATACTTAACTTTCTGAAATACATAACTCATTTTTTTCGATCAATTTTTTTGTTTCTTGTACTCTATAGTAAAATAAGTGTGAATGAATATTTGCTCAACAAGTAATTAGAAAACAATTTTTCTTACCGCAATTCTCAAGATCCATGTACAGAAAAATTTGAATGCCAATTCTAATTAACCTTGTAATGTTATCTTGAAAAACTCAGTTTGTTAAAATTGATATTATATGTTTTAGATCACTTTTCATATGAGTTCACAAAATAATTTTTTTCTACATAAAATAAATTCTTACATTAAAAAATATTTTAAGTAGTTGCTTAATAGTTTAAATTTTAAAAATTAATTATAAAACTCTTACTTCAATGTATTGGAATGAGCATTTTTTTTTGCTTTATGAACAATTATACTTGCACATAATGATGTATATTATATTTTATTTGCTCTACTTGTAGTCTGCGGTTGAATTGAATTGATTAACAACCAGAAATGTCTCATTTAAGAAGTATAAAAAGTATTTTAAAATATTTTTTTAGAAGTAAATGTTTTATGTTTGCTAATGAAAAAAAAATAAAAGATAACATTTCATCCCGGGACCTAGTAGCATTCTTTTTTTTTTTAAGTAAATTACTAGTTAACATAACTCCTGACAACTTCTTTTAATATTCTTAAAACTAGTATTTTGTTACTTTTAACTAGTAAATTAAAATACTTTTGAAAATAGATTTAAATAAATGGGTCAGAACTGAGTCTAGAAGGTCATAATCTGAGTTTGGCTTCGATTCTACCTACCAATGACGATGGAGTGAGTGGCAGCCTGAGTTTTACTAAGGTGACTGAGGCGACCTTGGGGGACAAGCGAATGGCAGCCAGTGATGTTGATGGTGGCATATTGCAATGGCTGGAGTGGTGGGCATGGTGCGATTCTCCTTCTCTTTCCTTAATATGGCATTGCTGGTGCTTAGCGATATAGGTGTTTACTATTTGGATAAAACCGAATAATCCAAATAGATTGTTTGGATTGGACAAAATGGTTCAATTATTTGGTTATTTGGTTCGGATTGAATCAAACCAAATTTTTTAATTTGGTTATTGGATCGGTTATTGGTTCCAAAGCCTAAAACCGAACAAACCAAATAAACTAAAAAGTAAAAAATTTTAGGTATGGTTTAGACTAGTTTTAATATGTAATTCGGATGATTTGGATTAAATTTACAGAAACCAAAAATTAATTGGATTGTTCTATTCAAATCGATTTTAAACTGAGCTAACTGAATGAATACCCCTACTTAGTGATGCTTGGAAACGAAAGCATGGGCTGAAATGGAGTGGCTAGCGGCTGTGCATCGGGCAGTAGGGAGGGACGATACTCAAGGGTGGTAGTAACTTAAGGAAAGGTATAAGGTTTCTAGGGAGAATCATGGCGAGATAAAGGACTAAAGTTGTAAATATTCATCCCTTGACTAACAGCCTATTCGGCTGCTATTAATTCAAGTAAATTAACGCATTAATTGCATTTTTAGGTGGCTCATGCTATGGGTTCCTATTTTTTGTTCCTATAATACCTTTTATTGTTCAACTTGTTTACACCTTTGACCAAGGCTACTAAAAGGCCATGCGGGCAGATTTTTTTCATTTCTGCTTCATCTAATGCTAAGCTCGCCATGGAGAAGAGCTGATTTCCAGCCGCTGTCCCCGTCATCATGTTGCGCCACCGTGTTTCTCGCTAATAGAGATGAGCTCGGGTTAAATCCGACTCATTTCCTCATTTGTTCACGTCATGTATGCATCATTAGCAACTTCAGCTTCTCCTGCTTGTCTATCGCTTCCATTTCCCCTCCCTCGTCCATCACGCTGCCGGTACCACATCTAGTATTATTTTCTTTTTTCTGCTAATTAAGATCTATGTTATCCTTAATGGGCTTCAATTTTTCTTCTAGAGCAACCTACGGATTTGGATTTGGAAATTTCTGGTCATGGTGGCAGTCACAAGAGGCATCCATCACGTTGCCAGTGCCACATATTGTATTATCTTCTTTTTCTACTAATTGAGATCTATGTTATCCTTAATGGGCTTCAACTTTTCTTTTAAAGCAACCTGCAGATTTGGATTTGGAAATTTTTTTCATGGTGGCAGTCACAGAAGGTGGATGGATGGTGGGGCTATAGCGGAGGAGGAGATTCGGCTATGTTGGGATTCGGACAGATAGTCAAGATAGGTAGCTTGGTTTAGTTTGTAAATAAAACCAACTGCAAGGTCACTCACAAAACATTTCTTCACTTGGGGCCCCACCCTAATCAATAACACGTTAATACATTTGTGTTAAGTCAAAACGAACTGGACCTAAGTTAACCTTTGGTCAAAGGACAAATTTGCAACATCAAGCAAAGGTTTAGGATGAATATGCAATGTTTGGTAGGTTAGGGACAAATTTGCAATGAAAAGTAAAAATTAAGGACTTCAGGCGCTGTTTACCCCGACGTAAAAACCTAAAAGGACAATGCCTAGTAAAGAAAGTGAGAAGGGAAAAAAATCATTGTCATCATAAGCAACAAAAAAACAACAGTACTAGTAATTAAGGGAAACGAATAATTGAGTTAATTAATTGAGTACTAGTTAATTAACTCATAGTACATAGTTAGGATTTAGATTTTGGTGGTACTTATATATTGAGAAGCTTGTGGGGATTATGCGTGTAAAAGGATTGGGTAGTATTGGATAGCTCGAGCTCAAACTCAATTTGAGGCTCATTGTTCTACACAACTAGCTTAGCTGATAAAGTGCAATGAACATCACAAGGATGGCTAAGGTTCAGGCAGCAATGGCATCACATTTTATGCTAATTTTAGCTCCCTATAGTGGCAAAATACAGTCAAGGTCCTCTAGCTTTTGTGCAACAACAACTTTAATTATCTAGCTAATCAAAGAGTTATTGGTTTAAATCGTGAAATTAAAGATAATAAGTTATATAAAAGGTCATTCATTCTTCTTTTGAGTATGGCTGGTTTTCGGGTCAAGCTAGAGCCTCAAAATTCAGACTCAAGTAGGCCCCTTTACACCTCTAATGGGGATATATATTAAATGAAGGTTGATTGGATATCAGAGCTGCTCAAAAGGTTCATGTAGGCAATTGAGCAGTTGGGCGTGGATAAAGGGTGCCTTTGAGGATTTTAGGGTTATAGGAATTGAGGAGCAGTTTGAGATTTGTTTGGGTATAGGTTTAAAGGAGAGAAGATCAACAACAAATTTGTTATGGGAGTGGGAGTTGGAATATCGGACCAAGTGGTGACGGGTCATTGAGGCAGCCTGTCACTTCATGCAATGGTGGCCCATAAGAGTTTGAAAATAAGAAAGATGAAGATGGTGATTAAATTGATAAATGGGAAATTTTAGCATTTTCAAGATAGAGAACAAGTTTTCACGGGGGTTAAAATTGGATTTTTCCTATCATCTTGGGTTGATGTGGCATTTTCCATCCACTATAATGATTTATGTCTAAATAGGGGGGGAATGAAATATTTTTAATGATATTAGGAATGAGAATGGAACAAAATGGACATTAGAGACGATAGTGAAATAACGTTTAAAGATTAAGGACATAAGTGCATTTAACCCTACAAATTGGAGATGCTAAGGTCTGGTAGTAGCATTTTCACATAAGATTACCTACCAACTATTAGAAGCAAAAAATTAATGTACTATCTTACACACAAATAGATATGAGAATTAATATGGGGTAAAATCCATCGGGGTCACCTAGCTTATTTTTTTTGTCCTAAACGGGTACCTTACCTTCAAATTGTCCTACCGAGGTACCTTACCTCTTATCGCGTGTCCTGTCTAACTACTTTCCGTTAATTTCAGCATTATAACTAACGAAAATTGCTTACGTGGCATTAAAAATATTAAAATAAATCATAAAATAACACTTATGGTCCTTTAATTTTTTCTATCAACAATTCTAAACCCTAACATTCTAAATCTAACCATCGCACAATTTTTAGCTTAAAAGAACAATAACTAATCATTAAGATTAGGTTTTCTCACCAGAATGAATCAATACCCAAAAATCCAAAAATTAGGCTTTGTGTTTCTTCTCTATTCAATCCTCCAGATTCAAGTCCAAAAACCTAAGAATCAATCCAAGAACTCGAGAATCTAACAACAAATCTAATTGTCACTTGATTGAGAATCAAATGGAGCAAACCGACAAGGAAACAAATTGGCCATTGAATTCCTAGCCTTAAATCGGACCCCGATTTGGAATCGCCTTGGATTCCCAGCCACTACCCATCCGTTCTCTTGGCCATCGACCCCCGTCATCGCGGTTCTCGCCACACTCATCTGCACCGCCACACTAGTCGGAAACCTCTGTGGGAGTGTGACGTCCGTGCCTCTACCCAGATCCATCGGCCAAGTGGGTATTCTGTTCTTGTTTGGCCAAGCCCTATAGCCAGATTTAGAAAAAGGCCAAGTTCGACTCCAAGTTGAGGGATTTGTCTGACTTAGCGTTAGCAACGGATGGCTCTACCCTTTCGTAATGGCCATTGTTGCTAGCCGGTGGGTGGGTTTTGTTCATCTTTGAATGGGCAACAATAGCCCTATGGTTTAGGAAACCAATTTCTCATTTTTTGGAATGAATTGAAGTTAAGAATTTTTAGGTTTCTGGAATTGTTCAAGAAAAGTAGACTTGATTCGATTGACTTGAGGGCTTTATGTGCAAAATCGACTTGATCCTAGTATGTTGTGGAGCTTGGCAGTGGCCTTGAGCCAGTCCATGATGGCCAGTGAGAGACAATGCAATTTCTAGGTGATGGTTAAAGAGCAAAATGAGGTGGTAGTGAAGAGCAAGAGTCGAGAATGAGGAGAGGGATGAAAGAGATCATAACAAAAGTTTAGGGTTAGATTTAGAATGTTAGGGTTTAGAATTGTTGATAGAAAAAAATTAAAGGACCATAGGTATTATTTTATGATTTATTTTAATATTTTTAATGCCACGTAAGCAATTTCCGTTAGTTATAATGCTGAAATTAACGGAAAGTAGTTAGACAGGACACGCGATAAGAGGTAAGGTACCTCGGTAGGACAATTTGAAGGTAAGGTACCCATTTAGGACAAAAAAATAAGCTAGGTGACCTCCAGTGGATTTTACCCAATTAATATGTATATTATCCTTTTGCTTCAATTAACACCACAATATTTTTTCATACTAGTATTTTTTATTCTTCTATTTCAAGTTCTTTACAATATTTACTATTCAGAGTAATTAATTTATATTTTTTTTATTTTCACTATTTTAGTATATAAATGAAAAACCTTTATATATAAATGATAAATAAAGACCTATAATTTCTAAATATATTTTTTTAAATTTTTTCTAATAAATAATAATATGAATAAATTGAAATTAAACTTAAAAAAAATTAAATGTTTCAAATAATATGGGATGAAGGTAGTAACTAATATGAAGTCTAACCCACAAGGATATTCATTGATTCCCAATTCGATTATACTCCTAATAAGTGAAACGACTGCATTTCAAGTCGAAGACACATTTGTTACATCTATCAAAATAAATGCCAACCATAAACATTATTTTTTATGTTTAATTGCCTGTGGGTTGGTTTCTAATTAATAAAAATGGGGCCAATGAGTACTTTCTTATTTGTGAAAAATTGATGAATGTCGTCTCTCGATATTATAAACATTAAAGCGGAAGAGGAAAGGGAGGGTGTGACATGTGTCCCTATGTTCATGGGTTACTAACGATCTTGGTCCTCCATCTTTTGTAGCTATGGTGGAGTAGTACCTAATGTCTGGTGGTTTATATTTAGACCTGTAGTGCAATGAGGAAATCTGTTCTTATGAAGCTGGATTAATTTGTCGGAGAACCTTCCATTTATGCTGATTTTCCAATTAAGTCATTTATCCTTTAATTGTTGTAATATTACTCCTATTAAAACTCACTATCTTTGGAGTTGTTTTTTCTTGTCCGTCTCGGTGTTGGAGTTGTAGAGGGTTAGTATTATGTTATAGAAGGATATGTTCATAGTTGTTTCTCTTTTATTTTGTTGTTGCTATGTGATTTGATATCGATATTTTTGTAATGAGAAAACTTTGGGAAGTAATGAGATGTCAGATACCTCTTTATTGGAGTAATTTCGATTAAGATCTTCATGAATTTATCTGCTGTCAGTTGAGGATTTCAGTGTGTAAATTATGTAGGGCGAAAACCATCGACTGTGTATTACGAGGAAAAAAAGAGATTATATGGCAAATTCTTATTCCATGAAGATATAATTATTAGGCTTGAATCATCATTACTGTGGATGCTTTTTTCTTATTCACATTATTTTTTTTAAGGTATATGTGTTGTGAATATGTTACATCTTTAGGGATAAGATTTGTTTATGGTAAGTACTAAAAAAATTATATCAAATTTACTTAATGTTTTATTTTATTTTTTATCTTTTTTTTTTGTCATTTACTATTCCTCTCTTTTAATTAACACTTATTATTAAGCAACATCCGTAACCACACGTTTACATTAAAATAAGTACTAAGCCACATCCGCAGCAAAGCGCGGATAGTTGCCTAGTTGAATTGAAGAATGAAGAATTGTCCTTTTTGGTTCTATAAATATATTCCTTTTGTTTTGTCGTTTTCGTAGTTTCTGTGAGATAACTGATAAGGAGCATATAAGATTTCGTCCATCTGCATTGGATATAACATGAGATTGACGCTGGTGGCATTTGTGCACAAGATCTTAACAGACTTCCATCACTATTGCTGACGGCAGCAGAGGCTGTTGAGGCAGTAACAATGTAGCCCTACATGATCAAGATGGGTTATGTCGATCCCTTTTTTTGTTTTTTTGTTTTTTTGTTTGGGATAGAAAGTCAATCCACTCTATCACGATGGATCGACTATTTGTGTATTATTGTTTTGATAGTTTATTTGTCAGTCCAATCACATACTCTGGTTTGTTTGTCCTTCCATTCTCTTGGTCTATTTCTACTGATTTATGAACTTTAATACTAGAAGCTTGATATGGTATTTTTGAGACATAAATATAAAACTTATAGTTGAGCCAACTGTCCTTATAACTCATAATGTATTTATTTTGTAGATATCTTATGGCCTACAATTACCAAGATGAATGACCTTCTATCAAAGGAAAAGGAATTCAAATTGAAATGGGAGAAATATCCTTCCAACATTCTCACAGAAAACACCATCAAAATGCTCAAGCGTGTCAGTTACAAAAGCACTCATAGTTCGCTAGTTTCGTTGTTAGTTCACTCTATACCTTACGGACCTGAATGTTGTGGGTAGACTGGAACCGCCAGATGGGCTGTCTGCCACTCTGAAGAAGAGCGACCTCTTCCCCTTCCTTCACCATGCCTTGCTTCTGCATATCAGTCACCCAAAACATCAGTTGGACAAGCAAAAATTAGCATTTCACATTGCAACTCCTAAACAATAAGAATCAGCATCATTCCTGAAGTCCTCCGATAAGATGTTATACAACAGCTCTCAGTAACTAGAACTGCGTCAAAGATGTCATAATTCAGCTGTCGAGCTCTTCTGCATTAAGGCGTTTGGGTTGGTTTGGTTTCCAACATCTCAGTTTCCAGGTATCCCAAATTGAGGTGGATTTGCAGCAGTAAAAGAAAGATGCACTTTGCAAGCCTAAAAATTTGGTGGTAATGTGTGGAAGTTTCTGATTGTAAATATGCTAATTTGTAGCTTAACCTCCTAAGAAGTAATTGTAATGACAAGCTTAACATAGGGCAAACTCACATACTAGCAAACTGATCTAAATTTGCTAATAAGTGAAGCCTCACCTGAAGCAGAGCTAAAGCCTTTGTGAAAGTTTCTTCAGCATCATCCAAGAATTCCATGTATATGGGACATACTCCTTGATAAAGAGCCAACCTCTGTTGTATCCTCTTCCTGCATGACCATGAAACCATGGTAACTTAAAACACCAGATATCCCTTCATTGGCTCCTAGATGAAGTACACTATATCAGTACATCTTCATGCAATTATCATTAATTCTGGGTAGTTGCTTCCATTTCTGCAACAGTTCTGATTGTGATTTCTTTAACCAGACAACTATCGTATCAACATAAGAAAACATGCTATATTCCCAGGGTCAGCGCAATTGGTTGTGATATCCATTGCTTATACTAAATGAATCTGGAGCACTATCCAGACATCAAGCGCAGAATAGTTGCTTACAATAAGCAAGAAGTATTGACAGCTATAAACTCGGCCTATTGCCATTTCAACCAAATGGGGAAAATTTTCAGATTAAGGGTTCCAAAACTCACTCATTTGTGAAAGCAAATATAGTGCCAGAAGGTCGAAAATGGCTTAGCAATATAGCCATAAAACCAGTTCTAGTGAAAACAACTGTTGATATTCCAAGAGTGTTTGACATCATGGTTGCATGGTATGCAAACATCTCACTCATATGGTTCTGCAGAGAAGAAGAAACCTCCTGTAAGGAATTCAATTAACAAGCAAATAAATCCATGACCATGAATGATGCAAATATCAGACAGGAAACAAGTGATGCTGACAAAAGGTCAATGCTGGATTAGACTAACCTTAAAAGCTTGACCAAGATTAGAAGGCATTCCACCACCAGTTATGGTTGCTTCAGTTCGTAAGGCTACTGTATGCATAACTTTAACAGCTTTCAATGGAAACCTTCAGGAAGCAAAGTTACTTCGTTAAAAAGTTCAGGTTACATCACATACATACAGCAGCCACTGGCAACTGAAACATGAATATGCAACTGAAGCCGGCAACATGTAAAATCTATTAAAATAATAGCCACTGATATCTGTGGCTGGAATAACTCAAATTACTTCTCATTTATTGCCATAAAGAAAATAAGCTAGCCAACAAACAAGTCCAACTAAGAATAGAAGAAATAGTCAAGCATAAGATAACTTACTTTCCATGAGCTGTTTCTCCTGAAAGCATGATAGCATCAGCACCCTCACGAACAGCAATGGCAATGTCTGATACCTCTGCTCTGGTAGGTGTTGGATGTACGATCATGCTCTCAAGCATATTGGTTGCTACAATAACAGCCTTTCCCATGCTGCGGCAAATCCTTATTATTTCTTCCTGTAGTGTAAAAAGAGGACTTTGATATGTTGCTTTCACAACTATCTGGCACCTATACTAAGCATGGAAAAAGTTTTAAATTGATCAAAACAACTCTATCATACTGTGTATCAGAGGCAAAACTAACCTGCAAGAGAGGAACCTCCTCAATAGGAAGCTCTGCACCAAGATCACCTCGTGCAACCATTGCCTATAACAATAAATGATAATATTACATTTTTTTTTTCAAGAAATGAGAAATGTTGCACATATATTGCTGAAATGGTAATAAAATACATGGGCCTTAAATATTGATGTGAAAAAAAAAACTACGTGCTACTAAAACTTTTGAATCTGGCATTCCTTTGAGAATCTCAGTTTTATCCATGGTTTGAATTGCTTTTCATTTTATACTAATTACTTTAGCTTTGCATTGCTCAATGAAAAGGCTGAAGTTATTACCCCATCAGATGCTGTTATAATTGAATGCAAATTTGGTATTGAGTCTGCACTTTCAATTTTAACAATTACATGTATATCTGCACCACGACCTGCACAATAACAAGGGACAAGGCACAAGGCAGAAAGGTCATGTTTAGCGAAGCTGAATCCCGTAATATGACTGCAACCGTTAAAAAAAAATACTATTAAAATAAACTTACTTTGCAGGTAATTCTTCAACTCATGAACCACTTGTGCATCTTTAACAAAAGAAACGGCATAAAAGTCAACTGCATTGTCAACTCCGAATTTGATATCATCCCAGTCCTTCTCTGCATTAGTAGAACAGTTAAGATCATTAAATCCCCAGAGCAAACCACAAAGAAGAACAAGAAGAAGAAGGAGAAGAAGAGTGGGAGGGAGGGCGAGGGAGGGAGGGAATCACGAACTACATTGTTGAAAATTAGAGGACAGACCTGTAATTGAAGGGAGTGTGGCACTTTTTCCTCTGACATTTAAATGTCGCCTGGACTTAAGCTCACCACCATCAACTACTTCACACTTGACAGAATCCTCTGTCTTAGACTTCACAATCAATGACATCATGCCACCTGGATCATATAACAAGTGCATTGACATCAGAGACAAGATAAAAGATCTTTCTGTTTCCCCAACACATTTCCATGCATTAACAATGGGGCTAGGAACACTCCAGCCAACTAAAAGTGGAAAAATCAACTAGAAAGGGTTATGTTGGTGGATGCCTTTCCTGATGCAACCATTTGTAAGGGAATAATGAGATGACATCCAAAACCGTTGTCATTATAGTTTTTCTCTACTTGTATGGACAAGTATCATGGGATGGTGATAAATTGAGATAGTTACTATAGTCAAGTTGCATCAAGAAATATTATGAAACCAAGGTGTGCAACATGGAGCCAACCTGATGAAAGCAGAAGAGATGGGTAAAGATGCTATGGGTATAGGTTGATTATCTATAATCAACACAATTGGTCTTAATAAACATTAATTCATACCATAATCCAACCAAATATATGGAAAACTTGGGTTAAACTTGTATTTGAACCAATGTGTAAAAGCCAAATCATTTTCCTCAGGCTTTATGCATGTGCGAATATGGGCTGATCCCCCCAAAAATTTTCCAAATGGAATAGGAAAAAATCCCAGTACATGTACATAGAGAAAGAAGGATGCCATACTGCTTTAATGGAGAAAATGTAAATCACAATAATGCCGGTAGTAGATAGTCTTCTACTGATTCTGTGAGAGGATTGATAGAATATAGCATGATATCATACCATCAACAAGAAGCATGTCGCCAACTTCTACATCATTAACAAAGTCATCGTAGTTCACACTAACACAATCAGCTGTGCCAACACCCCTCTGAATTGTGAATGTGAATTCTTGACCGGTTGTTAATGTTATAGGTTGTGGCAAGTCACCACTCCTGACCTCAGGTCCCTAAGAAAGAATAAATAGAAATGATACAATTAATAAATTGAAATAGAAATATAAAAAGTGATTAGAAAACAATATGATCTACCGATCATGATTATGCTATTTTGTCAAAATATGAGGGTAGGAACCCCAGACTCATTGTCTCACATAATTCCAGTTTCTTTGAGTTGAGCCACCACCAACCCTATTTTAATCACATATACCTTTTTTCTTGCAGTGTAAGACACAATCTGCTCACCTCATCCCCGAGAGAAAGCTTGTAATTCCTATATTTGCTACCTAAAGGCTACCGCAATCATGACCAGAGGTAACCTGCCTTAGTGTCGAGCATGATGGCAATGGTGTTGTCCTTTGACTGTGCGTTGTATTCTTTGACCAAATCAATTACTTTCTGGTGAGAAGCGTGGTCTCCGTGAGACATATTGAGACGTGCAACATTCATCCCAGCTTCGGCCAGTTTCCATATCATCTCCCTTGTGTTTGTCGAAGGGCCAATAGTGCAAACAATCTTCGTCTTACGTCTAACTGTTGGCTTACTCCACATGCTCACCGCCGAGCCAACTGATTCTTCAATTCCCCCCAAATGCTGAAACAAGTTTAATTTAGTTACATCAAAAGTTCTGATCCCAAATGGATACTTACATAAACTTCAATCAACAACATCAGATAGCATCAACAAACTTTCCAATTCGGCATGTATGAGATCACATGATAATCTTAAACTCGATGTCAAGCTTAAGTTCGACAGAAAATACAAGCACGAGAGGACAGACCCGGGCCACGTCCTCTGGTGAGACAGGAATGACTTCAGGTTCAGCAGGAGCGGAGCTCGTAGCCATTATCCTTGCACTCCTAAGCGCTACTCTATTGCAATTCTTCGCCTCCTTCCGAGCCAGTAACTTGGAGGAAAAGCTGGAAGGTCTAAACTTCTCGACTCGCTCTTGGAGAGATCTAGAGCTAGGGCTCAGCAGTGAGCTCTGAATCGATCTCGTCGCAACCACCTGCGCCATTAATGTTGAAGAAAGCGAATCTTTTCAGAAGAAGACGAAGAATGCGAGTCGAGGAACTGGAGAAACTAAACACGAGGAAGGGAGGGTAAGGGCTGAAACGAAGGTTTAAAGACAACAGTTAAGAAGATTGGAGAAATCGCCGCTAAATTTGGCGTAGGTTGGAAACGGCTGAACAGAGCCTAGTTTGTATCGAAGAAATTGGGAAGCTCCAAAAAATGAAAAACGAAATGAAAAAGGCGGAAGGCGGAACTGATGCCCTAAACACTCGAAAGTCGAAAGCTTCACGTTTCTGCCCCACGCACGCCAACCGTTTTTCTGTACCCGAGCCCGGCGCCCGCCACTTTTTTATTTTTTTTAATCTTTTTTTTTTTTGAAGTTTTTTAATACACAATCCAGAAAACTAAAAACTTTCTTTGTTTTGGGTACACTTTCAGGTTAACACGTTGTATGGTCTCATCCTTAAAATGATTGCAAAATTTCCCCTCAAGTTGCATATATTTACACCATTCTACCCTTGAACCATATGCCACTAGATCTCATCTGTCAACTAATCTATGTTTCATTTTGTTAACAATAGCCAAACTCAGACACGAAATCGATTGATTGCTAGTTTTAGATACTAATTTAGCCAAAATGGCTAAGATCTAAGAAGCAAGACTAAAAGAATTGAAAATCCAGATTGAAGTAATAACCCATTCAAACACCAAAACTATCCCTGGATTAGTTACTGGCTCACTTTCGCCGTATCTGCCCCTTGCCCTACCGCCGCTAGGCCACATCTTGCTCCCCAATTCTTTTCATCCATCGCTAATACTTTTGAGCCTACCCACATCCTGCCGCCAATGCTTGGAGCCGACCCACATCCTACCTTTGATGCTTCCCATCTGTCATTGATGCTTCCCATTCGTTGTTGATGCTTTCCATCCACCGCTGATACTTCCATTTGCTGCTGCCAATTACATCCTTCTCATCTGGCCTTACGGTGTCCACTGAGCACACACCCCACCGTGCACAAAATGGCGGTTGCATTTGCTCATCTAGCATGTGCTAGGACTAGAAAATGTCACATCCAAAGTATTAGGTGTGGTATAGACGTAAATACTGGCTCTTTCAGGGGGAGTTTAAAAAAAAATTTAGAGCAAAGCCCAAAAACATGTTAACAAAAATGTGTGCTCATTAAACAAACTGGGCCCGACATTGGGAAAGGAGATAAATAGCATAAACATGAGAAGAGACATATGTTTGCGCTGCAAGACTACCAAAACACAGTAATTAAATTTCTTTATCATAACAATAAGGGATTGAACCAAGCTAAGCGATAAGACTATAAGAGTGATGTTACCTTGCAAGATTGTCAAAGCATGTGAGCAAATCCGTAAAGGATAGTGACACTAGTTATAGCCAATCGAGAGGTAGCAAAAACTGCCCCTTGGATGGCTAGAAGCTATGCATGAAGGGCATAAGCACACTATGGGAAAACTTGCCCTTTTTGTAACCGTGGGGGTGCTAACTCCCATGTAGAGCCAAGTTGTTGTCCCAAGACAAGTTGAATGATGCAAAACTCAATCAACGACAAAGAACTGCGAGAACTCTAATTGATGGCGCAATCTTCTACTACCCTAAAAGCGGCGAAGAGGATATGGGGAATTTTCCCTAAAGGTAGCCACCTAGAACTTGTAATTCTTATAAGCTTGAAGAAACTTGACTGAAGACTCTTTTATGGAACAAATAGATTGTACGTTGAAGGCTGCATTCTGGAAGACAAGCTCATTTTGCCCTTGCCAAATCATCCAAAACATGGCAACTAAAAAATATAGCAATCCAAATGCTACTTAGAACGAGAATGGAGAACCAACCAAAGTAAAGAGCTAAAATCAAAAGGAATGCACATGGGAGGAAGAAACAAGTTAACATAAAAATGACCTTGAATTTCACATGAGCCTATACATTCCAAAAACAGGTAAAGCAAAGTTTCTCCATGTGACTTGCATCTTAAACAAGTAGGATTGACACTGCCTCCATGTGCAGTTATAAGAAGAATATTGAGCAGACCATTCCAGATAAAAACCTTAAATTTTATGAATATTGTTACATTGAAATTTTTTAAAAAGTAGCTTTTAGTGTTATTTTATGTATAGTAATTATTTATTTAGGTTGTACCTTAGCTAACGAAATTTATATCTTAAAAATTTCAGAAAATGCTTAAAAGTACTTTTCATAAGAAGTAAAGTATTCTTCATTAGTTTTTCTTTATTTTAAGATGGCTAAGGAAAACATCATAAAAAAGTTAGTTATTTTCTAAAAATGAGTTCTCAAATGATCGTTGGGTAGATACATTGCTATTAGTTCTAGATACAAAATTGAAAATAATGGGATATTTATAGGTGCAATTTGTAATTGTAGCATGCAATTTTCAACTTTAAAAACAAAAAAAAATCATATACAAGATATATTAAAAACTTTTGTAATTTTGACAACTTGAAAAATGTTTCTAGAATTTAAGCGAATTACATAAATCCCCTGTTTTAAATTATGATTTCTCCTATTATTTCATAACGATGTTCATTTTTTTAGACCAACCAATATTATTGTAGATGAACAACAGGTTGCAACTCCTATTTAGTGTACGCGTGTATGTAATTTAACCCCCAAATACGTGTTTTTTTATTTTTGGGTTGATAATTTTCAAGTAAATATATGTAAAAGAGTTTAAATTGTTATATGGTAATTTGGCTGTTAGGAAGTTTAAATTATTATTCTTCGTCTATTTAAATGTGAAACAATAGATTTTTTTCCTTATTAGTATAAAAAATACTATAGTTTTAGGTGGTAACTTGTATGAGGTAATTAAGTTGTATTTTTGCTTAAGCATAAGCGAATGAATCTAATAAAAATGCAACAATAGTAATGAAAACTCGGCTCACTAATACAATGTCAACTAGATTTTAGGATTGAATAGAGTTTGAGTCCTAATTTATGCTTTTCTTATTTGCCGTAAAGTGATAGATAATAGATTAGAAAAGTACACAATGATATAAACTGTAAGTTTATTTTTATCCTCTTAAATAAAAATTTGACTATAGAAAAACAAGGAATAAAATTCAATAATATCAATTTAACGGGCTAATTGCACGAGATTTATATATTTGTCCAACTTTAAAATTAAGACAAATGGTTCTTGCCAACAGCTATGGACATTGTTAATAGGGATGACAACGGGGCGGATTGAGCGCGGATACTCCCTATCCACCATCCGCGCCCGTAGGTTTTTTCACACCCGTTAGCTCGCGGATATCCGCTAACGGGCAGAAAACAGCATCCGTGCCTGCAACCCGCGGATAATCCATGTCCGCGGGTAATCCGCAGTTTACGCTAGTTTTGTAAATTTCATAAAAGAAACATGAAATATTCATCATTGAGTCATATATTACACATATCCACATCACATCCAATAAAACAAAAAACATTCATTAACACAAATAATATTTATATATTTACATGTGATTTATGTGGCAGTTTTTCCTATTTGTTATTTTGTTAATTTTATTGTTCAAAAGGCTTAGGTGGTGAGATTATGTTGCCGGACATGCCGACTGTTTCCTATGGGAGGTGTACGTGTTTGTATGCATGAATGTGGGGTTGCCAGCTCAAAAGGAGAAGAGTAAGGAACATCATACCGACCACATCACATCACATCCAACTTGGCGGGTTTCACGGGTAGGCGGGTTTATCCGCGATGGATACCCCCTACCCGTCACCTACCCGCGTCCGCCAGACGGGTAAAATTTTTTACCCATGCCCGCTCCATCGTGGGTATTTTCACCCGTTTACCCGTCCGTCATGGGTAGATATCCGCGATTTGCAGTTTTCACCCGCTCTGTTGCCATTCCTAATTGTTAGGGCCCATGAGGCTTTGACCCAACCCATCACCAATGGCAATAAGAAGTAGCGAGATCATAACTGTGTCAAATCCCTAAACTTAAATAGGATTGACACACTTACCCCAAAGTTTCAGTGGCATCACACTTTTCCCCCAGCCAGTTCTGTTTCTCCAAGTAATAGATGCACCGTTTTCACAGCAGGCCTCGCCTCGCTCGATCAGCGCAATTGAAGAGGCGGGAAAATTGGCATCAGTGTTCGCGCCATAAGAAGCAAAGAACCCTAGTACATTCAGTGTCAAACCAAGTAGTAGTAACTACCCCCCTCATTTCTTAATCTCGTGTTCATCTGTCCGCGGAATTCCAATCTCCGTAAGATCAGCCACAGATCTGATTCATCCATCTCCCATCGGCTCCCAACTCTAAAGGTTACAAAAGAATGAACATGGAAGGTTTATCGGCGGTCTGCGCCGGTCTTGGCACCACCGTGGAGGACGGCAGTTACGAGAAAGGCGAATATTGTCTCGGTACCGAATCTACTATTACCTTCAAATTCATGTTTTCTTACCTTGAGAAAAGAGGCGTATTCGGTCTTCGTGTTTGGAGGAACAATCGAGTTCTGGAATTTTGTTAGTTAGGCTTGACTCTTCATCAATGGCGATGCCCTTGAGCTCTTTGCTGAGTGAATTTTGTGTTGTTTCATAATTTTATAGACTTCTTTCACTGACCCACTGATTCCTGGAAAATAGGTGAAAGTGTCTGTTCTTCGGGTTTTTTATTTTTATTTTTTTCCCTATAACTAAGCCAGCCTAAATCCAATCTGAAATGAACTACTCGCAGACAGCTTGAAGGATCTGTTAAGGTTTCTGAGGCGGGATGATCCCCAGACGCGAGAAGCATTCAAGCAAATTTGCAGGTGGAATATTGTTTCAAAAAATTTGATCCCTATTATCGAACAATTCCAAACTGACGGTGACTTGGTGCTAAATGCTGGTGAGTCCCAATAATGCGGAGACGCAGATCAAAAGCTTTTCAGTTTTCTTCTCATATTCTTTTTTTTGGGGGATGAAAAAAGCATATATATTAAACTAGTTTTCTTCTCATATTTTAAAAGGAAATGCCACCGAAAAGTTCTCTTTTTATTTCAGTGAAGGTTCTAGTTTTCCTTTCTATGCCCATCGAGGAGTCATCAAATGATATCCCTCAGCAGACGGAGTATCTTTGGAACTTGAAGTCTTCAATCACGAGGAGTGACACAGTTGCTGTTGTAGTATCGTTGCTTGAGCTTCCCCTTGAAAATTTAGAGCGGTAAGCAAGAATCAGTTCCTGTGTTTTCAAAATGCTATATAAAATTGATTTTAAACCAATGACGTAGTATAATTTGATTTTAAATTCACTAATCCCTGCTTGTTGAGGATATGTACTATATTGGAGGATGTTAGGCAGACGGGTTTTCTTCCAACTTAGTTTTTCTTAGTGAAAAACTGAGATGAAATGGAGATCAGGAAAGCTTCTGACCTACTAATTCCGTACATGCAGAAAATATAGTTGTAGTGATTTACCTACATTTGGGTTAGTTGGATAAATATCTTTTAACTGCCTCTTTCTCGTCGTTCAAAAGATGCATACATCATATCTCAAGAATTAGTTATAATGTTAAAGACATAATGTTTGCCATACAGTGAAACTCTTTCAGAGGATGACTGGAAATTGGTCCAGCTGGTGCTTACTTTGTTTCGAAATGTTCTTGCTGTACAAGATATCTCATTTCTGCAAAAAGGCGGAGGATCTACTAGTGAATTTGTTTCAATAAGAGACAGATATCTTGAGCTTCTCTTCCATGAGAATGTAATGGACTTGATAGTAGTTATAACTCAGCACATTGGTGGTCCTTGTGCCTATTTTCGTCAGGATAACTTGCTTTTATTGGAAATATTCCATTACACATTTATGGGTCAAGATCCAGAGTTAATTGCCAGAGCTCATTCTAAAACTTCTAAGGTCATTTCCTATTTCTTCTTTACCTAGATTTTGTTCACTATTTTTCTTGATTTTTTTTTCTCATTTTTTTATGTCTATCAAACTGATCAATAGAAGCCTTTTGGTAAACTTATTCATGATAAGCTTATGTTAAAGTAGGGTCGAGGTGTCAAAGCTTGTATTGATGATCTCATGTCCATCATGGAAGAGGAACAATCCAAACGAAAACTTTCGAGGATGAAGAGCATAGTTCGCCATTCTCAATTTAATGGAACATTTGCACGGGCTACCATGGTATATCATTATCTCCCAGCAAACTGATTCCAGGAACTGTAATGAGAAGTTATTGAATTTTGTTTTTGTTTTTGTTTTTTTTTTCCTTCTGTCCCCCTTCCTCCACCTCTCACAGGATGGTTCTAAAACAGTAATTAAGGGGAATCCTGCATCTGCTTCCCAAAATATCTTGCCTAAACCTCATAAAAGCCAAAAGGGCCGAAACAATGTGATTTCAAAAGAGCAAGCAAAGATATCATTGTCAAACAATAACATTTTGGAAATGCTCCATGATTTCCTGAACCAGTTTCTATCAAGTGGCTACAATGGTTAGTATCTTAGAGTGGCAATAAATTCTGATTTTGCTACATTTAACCTACATGACTCCTATAGAATGGCGAAAAGAATATAAGAAAACTTTTATTCTTATCCTTGCCATGGTGGTACTAATGTTGCTGATATTCAATCAAATGCGCTCCAGTTTTAATGCAGTCTGTCCAAGAGGATATTGCAAAAGAACATCATGCGATTCAGAACTGTGATATTATTGTATACTTCAAGGTTGCTGAGTTTGTCACTACTTTTCAGTATCAAAAGTTTTCATCTTTGAAGGTAATGGAATGAAGGAGTTTCTGCTAACAGTTATTCCTTGTGAACGTACTGCTTGTACTTACATATGACCAATAACAAGGGTCAAAGCATTTGATTTATACTTGTTAGAAAACAATGTCAAGCATTATACATAGAAAATGATAACAGGTGTGGAAACGATGGTGCCAGCTGTTTAAGTGTTATTGGAGGAATTCTTTTTTGCTTAACTTGGTCAAGATTATTTGTGGCATAGCTCATTCAATTGCCTGCTTAATGTTCTTTGCTTTTCATTCCAGTTACTGTTTTGTAATTACCTATTATTTACAGCCAATGATTGAAGCTGATTCATCAGAAGATGCTGACAACTCTGCTGATATCACTGATTTCAAAGGAAACATATGTGGACCAATTGCAGCATCAATGAACGAGTCAATGTTCCAACTGCTGATTTCTAGATGGCGCAATGCATTTGATGGTTTGAAGGAGACCAATGATCACAAGTTCTTGTCTGCTGCTGGCTCTCTTATGAAAAATATGGTGAGATTGATGTCCAACTTTATATGTTTTCACATGCATGTGTTCTCAATAAGGTTGCTTAGCTTTTCATTTGCAGCTATTTAGTCCACATTTCTGTTCAGAGATGCTAGCTTGCAAATAAAATGGCATTCTGTGTGGTAAATGTTCACATTATCCTTTGTGTTGACTCTCACCAGAAAATAAATGGAAAAAAAAAAGGAAAAAGCTTATGCTATGTCTTCAGAAATGCTGCTGTCTTGTAAAATCATGTGGTAACTATTAAGTTATTGTTTAGATGGAATAGGAATCATAAATTTCTGTTCTATTGCTCGTCTCCCGGACAGTTTTCTAGGGTCTTTTTTTCTTCTATAATGCAGATTCACATGTTAGATTTGGTGGTCCAGTTACTTCCAGAAGATTCCAAGGAGCCTCAAACAGCTCGCATCCTTCTTTACAAGCTATTTTATGATCAAACTGATGAAGGGGTGACTCATTTCATTCTGAACCTGATTAGAACGTTCAACATACACAAGCAATCTAAAAGGTTTGCCCTGAATCTCGTTCAGAGTTCTTATGTGTTGTCATCTTACAATAGAATATTATACTCTGGTTTATTACCCTTTGTCTGTTTCCAAGCACGTGCTCATTATTTATGAGAAAATATGCGTGATCTTATTGCAAAAGAAGCCTAATGGTCGGTTTTGCATTTATTCCTGGCATAACTATCATAGATATCTGTTCAAAGTACTACTTTAATTCATGCAGAGCTGTATCTGTGAACATTGTATGTTTTTCTAGTAAAATTTCTCTCCTTGCACAATCATTCAACTGAGCAATCTGCACTTGGAGAACCTGTCCCTAACTGTGGACCTCTTTGCAGGAACTATTATGGAGATATGCGTTTCTATTGCTTCATATACATGCTTGAATGTCATGCTACTGCTGCTTATTATACTTTTGATCTTCTACCTTTCAGCAATCTTGCAGATCTAGTAGAAATGATGCACTTGATTGTACAGCTCATGGAAAAACTTCAAGAACGTGGTTCATTAAGAGTAAGAATTGCTTTTGAATTTTCATCAGTTCTGATAGCAAACATAGCTCTCCTTTTTCCGTTTCCCATTTAATCTGATAATAACATATTAAAAAGAGAGAGAGAAAGAGAAAGAAGAAAAGAAAGAAGGGTCTTGATGGTATGGAATGAGCTTTTGCTTATGTAATTATAAAACAAGATTTTGGTGTGCGACAAATATGGGCTAGCCTAACTGGTTGGACTAGAACACTTTACAGAAAATGTTGTTGTACGTACCTGCCCTTGTGAGTAGTTGGTTTTCTTGATATTGTTTGTTGACATCAGTGGATTACTACATTGGTATAGGAGGCCACTCATCAATGGTGCTACTGCTGATGTGATTTGCAGAGTGCTATGTTTTATCATGAGTACATCTTTGTAGTAGTCACCGTTATACAAGCTGTTGTACCATGTAATTGCAGGAAAAATGTTCTCTTATTGCTTTGCTTTTATTTTTCAGCACCTCCATCCATGTTTTGCATTTCTTTCTCTTTGTACGTCCATCCACTCCCTATTTTATGTAGCTTGGCTTCTAACATGCTGGTCATTAATATCTCATGGCTGGTCACAGCCTTGTTTTGCATGTATTGAATGTTATGCTCTCATATGTGCAAGAGCTCTCTCTCTCTCTCTCTCTCTCTCTCTCTCTCTCTCTCTCTCTCTCTCTCTCTTCTTCCTGAAAGTTATATTAAAGCCCCATTCTCATTCATAAGGTTTCTAAAAAGTCGAGGAAGATGATGAAGAAGAAAGCAGTTACGGAAAAGGAAGCAGTACGTGAGCCATCTGAAAATCATGATGCCACAGCATCTGAAACTTTGACCGAACGCAATGTGTTAGAGAATGAAAGTACAAAGGATTGCCAATCAGACAGAAGAGAAGATTTTGCCAGTCCTATCCTTGTTGATGATGATGCCATGCCTGGCTCAAAAATTGAAGATTTGCCCCAAACTGAAAACAAGAAGCCTCATCATTTTGCCAATGATCATTGTAGTGATGTAGATTCTTGTAGTGATGAGCAGGAGCCTACAGTAAATGAAGTTGATTTTAAAGTGTCCAGCATTGTTTCAGCTTTTGCCAATTGCAGCATCATCCAGAAGTTATGTTGGCTTCTTAAGTTTTATAGAAGCAATTCATTAAGGACGAATGACTACATTGTACGTATGCTTCGGAGGATCACAGATGACTTGGAGCTTGCTCCAATGTTATATCAGGTTGAAGTTGCTAATCTAGGAAACAATGGTAATCCCTGTACAAATTTGAAATTAACACTTTTTGCACAAATCATTTGCAGTTATCACTCCTCAAAACTTTTCATGAGATCCTAGCTGACCAGGAGTCATGTCCTAATAAGGATTATGAAAATATTGCTGATTTTATTAAGAGTTTGGTCAGAAGCATGCTGAAGAAAATGAAGAAGCAGCCACTGCTCTTTATTGAAACCCTCTTTTGGAAGTCTCGCAAAGAATGCCACTACATTAGTGCTGAATACTTGTTGCATGAGCTCAGTAGTTGGCGGAATGTAACTAATCATGCGGGAAATGTTTTGGAGCATGGGGAGTTCAGATTGTCACAGGGGAAAGGACCAATCAGAAGGAGTATAGCAGATGCACTGGGTGATGATGAGGCTGATGTTTTTATACCACATGAATCAGAACCAAGGGAGTAAGAGATTTTCGTGAATCTTAAAAATTCTTTCCTTTGGCTTTTACAGTTATTTTTTGGCTGGCAGGGCACCTGGGAGTGGAAGAATTGGCCATTGCTCTTTATGTGATTTGATAGATATTCTAAAGCTTAGTTGAAAATTTTCTGTTCGACACTTGACTTGTAACATTTAACTGGTGCAGTGATGCAAATTCTGTTGAAGATGTATCTGGGAGCTTTACCAAGAGAAAAAAGAGAAAAGTTGTTCTCAACGATGAGCTGATACCAAAGATCAGAGAACTCTATGACAAGTAAGTGTACATGATCAGCCAGTTTTACTGTCAGCAGCATTATATTTGGAAAGATGCTGAAAAGATACTTTGTTAACCATAACTCAAGCATGTGCAACAGAATCATGCCTGAGCCTTTGCTGAAGCCAAGAGAAGATTATTCTTGGCATCACATGTTTTCTATGACCAATCATACCTTTGCACATGGATATTTCAGATTTAAATTTGACCCAAACTGTATTCGTTTGATTGCGGAATCCCTGGATCCGGATGGAAACATTGTTGCTGCTCAAGTGTCTAACAAACTCAAACAATTGGGTCTTAAAGTTCCAGCAAAGAGGAGGTATGCGAGTGAACGTCACTCTGAACCTGATCAAAAAAGGGGTGCAGAAGCTCTTGATAACTTAAACGACTTAGAAGGAAGTCTGCTGGAGAAACCTTTGTAAGTTTTTCTCAGCTGATTAGCTTCATTATTGAAGGAATATTATTTCAATTATATTCTCTTGGTTTCTAAATAATTTTCCTGCTCAAGGGATATGGTTCAGTTTCTCAAAGGTGGAACTAGTGCATTGAAATCCAAAAGCATGATAGTGAAAAATTACATGGGCGATTATCCTACCATACCATAATAGACATTCTGAAATATTTGCCCTAAAATGAATGTATGTGTAAATGTAGTGTGTTTTCTTGTCCTATCCTCAGTATGCAGAAAACCAATTATGAAACACATGCAACAAATGAGTGGATATGAAACAAGCACCAAGTATAGTAACATGCCACAATATTCCTTAACTGTGTGAAAAAAGGCATTTCTCATATTGGGACTACGATATTTACTTCTGTTAAGGTGGTTCACTATAACATTATTAACGCTTTCTTTTTACACAGCAGGAACACCAGAAAAAGAGTGCGTGCTTTAACCAAAGATCAAGAGAAGAGGATTAAAGATCTTTTTGAGCAGTGAGTGTTGGTTCACTATCTTCTCCATATACATTGACAAGGAGGTTGAAAGACACTTTCCTGTTTTCTTTTCTGTTTGCGTTTTCTAAACTTAGCAGGATTCTTGTTCAAGTGGAAGTTTTCATATGGTTTGGATGCAATTGTCTCTTTGAATTTTAAGAAGGAAAATTCTGAACTCAAGCAAGCTTTAGGCAGAAACAAGATGGGAAGCTTGGAAATAAATATAGTTTTCTGCGAATGCTAAGAAAGATATAATCAAGTAGTATGACTTAGTCCCCGCACCTTTGGTGCAATGGTGGGATGGCCTTTCACCCTCTCAACCAGGGTTCGAGTCCTCCCCTCCCCTTTTCCCTCCTGACTCCTAAATACTACTTTGTAATGATTCTGAGTACAAAAAAAAGGTAGTATGACTTTTTTGTCTGTTGTTCAGGTTCAAAGACCAAAAGAAGTGTAGTTCTCTAATTGCAGATGCACTGGATGCGGACAATAAACTTACAGCTGCCCAAGTTTCTCGTAAACTCAAGCAACTTGGTTTAGTTGTTCCCCGGAAGAGGTCTGCAATTAACATAGAATTGAGAGACAAGGTGCTAAATACAGATCAAACATATGATTCAGACAATGAGACATTGTTGTCATATAGGAACAGGTAGCTTTGCTGTTCTGCATTTCTTTCTTCCTCTTCTTTTCTTTTGAAATTTTAGATGACTAAGTGTTGCTTTTGCAATAACAGTAAAGGTCAATGCCCAGGAAAAACTGGCGTTGCAAGTTTATAAGTTTCCTACATGTTTTGCTTTCAGTCAGCTCAACTTAACCTCATCCAAATGCATCTGGTTGCTCTTTTAGTTTGTTTTTCTGGTTTTATTTAGAGTTTTGTTTGTAGCTAAATTTGTCTCCCCTCACCTTTAGACCTAAACTTTCGAACAGTAGTGTTCTTTTGGAAAACACCGGAAAACTTCCCCTAACTGTATCAATCTATTTGTGGGTTCTATGCATAGCTAGCTGGTTAGCTATTTCTTCTAGGGTTATTCTCTTGATTACACTGGAATGGTTTGAATGGTCAGAGTTAGTTCTATTCATCCTCAAATAAATTGGTCTTTATTTTATTTTATTTTATTTCTTTTGCTTCAATAAAAATCTTAGAATGTTGTGAAGCAATGAGAACACTTATTATTTTTAAAATTTTCAGGATCATGAAGGATCCTAACAGCTTGGTCACAGAGGAGTTAGCAGAACAAAGTATAGAAGATAAAATTTCAGATGATCAAACCCTCAGCACTGTTCTAATGTATATTCCTCTTTCCCCTTCTATATAACCATATGGCTGTAAATGACATTAAGAGCAATAACCAGTGGACATTCTTTGATTATTGTTAATCCATTCACTAAATTTTGAGTAATAGGAAAAAAAGGAAGATGCAAAAGTCCACAGAAGAGGGGCGTGCAACAACATTTACTGAGGGGTTGATTGATGGAAACTTTGAAGGAAGTTCTGGAAACTCAGAGGGGAGGTGTGTAATTATCAGAATTTCCTTCTCTTATTTCTCTTCAGAGTGACTGACGGTATGCAAAAGGTTTTACCTACTTGAATACATGTCGGCTAAATTTTTGGGGGACCTTATTATTTTCTTACAAATGATGTTCACCATCAAGTCTTAAACATCATGTAGATCAGAATTTAACGATACTGTTTCTACAGATAAAAAATTTGTAATTCGGATGTTCTGCAGAATACAAGTCCTCTGTTGGGTTGACTTGACATTAGCCTACGACCTCGATGAGCATTTCAAATCTGAGTTCCAGTTTTTCATTGCTAATTCCTTTGCTCAATAGGGAAGGAGATGAGAGGGAAAAAGATGTACCAAAGGAAGCTGAAGGCACAGATATTCTTGTAGGAAATCATTCAGGTGGTTCACACATTAATCTTGTGGATGATTCGCCATCTCAGTTAGAAGATGAGTTGGCAGATTCGGGTGATGATGTAGCTTCTGCGCCATTAAAAAACACCATGAGTAGGAGGAAGCTGAGGATGGTACTGGATGTTGAGGACGATGATTAATCAGAAGCAAGCAAGTTGTCTTTCCGAGAAATCTTGCTATTGTAATTCTGTTGTGGTCTCAGTCCTGAGACTCTCAGGTTGATGTCTTAGACTAAAGCTTGTAGTTCAAGCTTAACTCAATTTAGAGAGTTGGGAACTGTAGGCTGTTAAGCTTCACAGGGCTTACATGTAAGCAGCAACGTCAGTGTAGTCTCAATGTTCATAACCCTCCAACTTCAGATGTGGAAGAAGTTCTGACGTCCATAATGAAACAACCAACCGGTTTTTAAGTAACACTGTAATTTAAAAAGAAAAAAAGCTACAATGCTTGCGGGCAGGATCCCTGTAGTTTAATAATTCCAACCCTGTTCTTTATGTTTAATTTTGCTTTAGGCCTCCTGATCAATTTATATGTGTCTGCATCCTCTAAGAAGAAAGTTGTAAACTTGTACTCCCATGATCTGGCTTGCTCTTGAGCCTCAAACAATCAAATATTTCACACGTGCTAACGCCCCTTAACGACATCTCAGCAGAAATCTGGCATTGCGAAAGGCTTTTAGACGTTATTGGATGGACCGTTTGGGAATTGGGATGGATGGAAGAGTTTAAGATTAGAGTAGGCATTCATTTTAACCATGAACTGTACAGAACGCTGTGCTCCGCCTCTGGTGAGGCTGAGGTGTCCGAGTAGCTGGACCCTGAGGTACTGTTACTAAAGTACTGTATTTGTTTTGTAAGAAAAAAATAATGAACAACCACTAAAGCAGATTGGTTTAAATCAGTCATTAATAGCTTTTTCAGTTGAATAACCCATTAACATTATTCAAAATGACCAAGTAAACCACTAATATTAATTAAATGGCCTAACTCTCCCACTTGGTGTTAAATATTACAAAGCTCTCTCATTATTTTTTTTTTTCAAATTGATAAAATAGATATATTTCATTCAAAATACTCCAAACAGACTACTTCATCCTTCAAGAAATAAAGGTAAAAACGAAGAATAAACCACTTATGTTTTGGACTTGGCTCAAATAATCCACTAATGTTTTTGACTTGACACAAAGAGTAGGAAAAGCAGAGAGTGAGGAAGAGAGTGATGGGCAAAAGGATTAGGGTGGTGTGAGCATACGGTTTGGTAGGCTTTTAAAGTGGGTGTAGGTGGATCCAAAGCAATGGGTGGAGAATAAGAAATAACGGAAAAGGAAAGAAAAGGTAAAAGGAAAGAAAAAACAACCGTGGATGGGCTAGGGGCGAGGACATCGACAGATTAATCCAAAACTAGGAATAGGATTGTGCCACAGAGGAAGCAAAATCTGGCAAGCAACAATGAACCTGTTGGAAAGAAAGGTAGTAAGGGAGAAGAAAAGGATAAAAGATTTTTCTGAGAGCATGCATTTGTCTGCAACTTCCCAATCCTTTTATATTGAATGAAATAACTTATACAAGGTAAATATCAATTACAATTAATTGCCCCATAATCACTCATAATCAATTATAATCCCCGAAAATCATCTAATCAATCAATTATAATCTTTAACACTCCTCCTCAAGCTAGAGCGTAAATATCATAAGCTCCGAGCTTGTTACAAAGCTGTGCTACATGATTTCCAGCTAATGACTTGGTAAAGAGGTCAGTCAATTGATCTTCAGACTTAACATGAATTGTCTTTATTTCATTTTCCTGCAACTTTTCCTTGACAAAATGACAATCTACTTCAATATGCCTGGTCTTCTCATGAGAAACTGGATTAGAAGCAATGTAGATAGCTGTTTGATTATCACACATTAATTCCATAGCTTGGATTTGTTGAAAGCCAAGCTCTTGCAACATATATATCACACATTAATTACAGGTTGTGTGTGCCATTGCTATATACTTTGATTCGGCACTTGAATAAGAAGCTACTGTTTGCTTTTTACTTTTCCAAGAAATCAAATTACCACAAAAAAAAACACAATACCTAGTAGTGGATCAACGATCAGTTTTTGAACTAGCCCAATCGGCATTACTATAGGCTTGAATTGAATAGTTCCCATGATTTTGATATAAGCGCCTTTTACCAGGACTGCGCTTGAGGTATCTCAGAATCGGAATAGTTGCATCCCAATGGCTGGTGTGAGGAGATTGCATAAACTTACTCACTACACTCGTAGCAAATGAGATGTTAGGTCTTGTAACCGTAAGATAGTTCAGTTTCCCAATCAACCTCCTATATCTCCCCGGATCTTCTAGAAGTTCTCCATTATTAGCATCAAGTTTGGTGTTAGGATCCATTGGAAAATCAACTGATTTGCATCCTAGTAAACCAGTTTCTTCTAAGAGATCTAGAACATATTTGCGTTGGGAAAGACAAATACCATTTCTAGATTTTGCAACTTTAATTCCAAAAAAGTACTTCAATAAACCAAGATCTTTTGTTTGGAACTGCCTTTGTAGAAATTCCTTCAAACTCTGAATTCCACTCTAATCATCACCGGTAATGATAATATCGTCAGCATAAACAATCAATAGAATTTTACCAGATTTTGTGTGCTGATAAAACACTGAATGATCAACTTCACATTGCTTGAGACCAAATTTTATGACTGCTGAACTAAATCATCCAAACCATGCTCTTGGGGATTATTTCAGACCGTACAAATATTTTTTTAATAGGCACACTTTCTTAGTCTCTCCCTGAGCAACAAACCTTGGAAGTTGCTCCATATATGTTGTTTCTTCAAGATCACCATGCAAGAATGCACTCTTGATATTAAGTTGATGGAGGGGCCAAGAATAAGTTGCCGCCAAGGATATTAAGATACGAACCGACATCATCTTTGCAATGGGAGAGAAAGTTTCAGAGTAATCAACACTATAAACTTGTGTATAGCCTTTTACGACAAGGCAAGCCTTAAGTCGTTCAATTGACCCATCAACATGAGTCTTAATGGTATACACCCATCGGCATCCAACAATTGAAGCATCAAGAAATGGTGCAACAAGTTCCCATGTTTTATTGGACCATAAAGCATCTATTTCCTCTTGCATAGCTTGCTTCCACCCAGGGTGCTGCATAGCCTCTGTTATACTCTTAGGAATAGACACAGAATCCAGGCTTGATAGGAAAGAGTGGTATGAAAAAGATAAATGATTATAGGAAACAAAATTATAAATACGGTGTTGAGTGCAAGATCGTTTACCTTCCTGTAAGGCAATAAGTAAGTCTAGGTTACTGTCATATGGATTTGGAGACAATTCTAGCGTTGGTGGAGAAGGATCATCCATAGGACCATTTACTTCTTGACAGGGTTGTTGAGAATAGACTTACAAATCTGGTTGAAACAGCCGATTAAGATAAGAAGGGTTAGCTGGCAATTTCAAGTGGTTGGGTAGAAGTACAATCAAGTGGGGAAGGTGAACACTGATGGAGAGTTATGGCATCTTGATGGTTGGAAAAGTATGTAGTATTTTCAAAGAAGGTAACATCTGCACAAACAAAGAACCTTTTTAGTGAGGAACTATAACAACGATAGCCTTTTGAGACCTTGAATAACCAAGGAAAACACATTTGAGAGCTCGTGGAGCTAGTTTGTCAGCCCCAGGTTGGAGCTGGTAAACAAAACAAACACAACCAAAGATACGAGGTAGAAGAGGAAACAACTACATATTAGGAAACAGAAGGGTGTAAGGAATTTGACCCTTTAGGGTGGTAGAAGACATTTTATTAATAAGATGGCAAGCAGCGAGGACAGCATCACTCCAAAATTCTTTGGGTACTTTCATGTTAATTAGTAAGGTTCGAGCAACCTCTATGATATGCCCGATTTTCCTTCAGCAATATCATTTTGTTGTGGTGTGTGAGAACAAGAGGATTAGTGAATCATTCCACAATGTTTCATATAAGTCTCGAAAGATTCAGAAAAATATTCTTTGGCATTGTCACTTCTGAGAATGCGGACAGGATGATCAAATTGAGTTTTAATTTCAGAACAAACGGATTGAAAAATAGAAAACAACTTAGAACATTCTTTCATTAGGAAAACCTAAGTCATCCTTGACCAATCATCAACAAAAATAACAAAGTACCGGAAACCAAGTTTTAAGGAAACTCAAGATGGACCCCAGACATCAAAGTGGACTAACAAGAAACAGTTTTTTGCTCTATTATTAATTTTAGATGGAAAAACAGTATGATGATGTTTCCTTAGTTGACAAGACTCACAATATAGACGAAGAGTTAGGCTCAAATTAAGAATCATTTTCTTCAGTTTTTGGATAGACGGATGCCCAAGGTGATTATGGATTTAAAGGAGTGAAGGAATAGCTGAGCAGGCAGTTGAACTCTTGTCAAGATAGTATAGGCCCCTAGATTTATGTCATCCACCAATCATTTTCTTTGTCTTCAAATCTTGAATAATAACCGAATCAGGGAAAAAGGAGATAGAATAATTTAAAGATTTGTTTAGTTTACTGACAGACATTAAATTAAAAGGAAAATTTGGAATATATAATGTAACTGGTAAGGTCAACGAAGGAGAGGGGAATAACGTTCCAACACCATTTATTGGAGTGGTGGAACCATTAGCAACAATGAGTTTATATGAGGCTGGTATATGGTAAAGTTGCTCAAAGAGTTGAGGGTTATCTGCAATGTGGTCAGTGGCTCCTGAATCTATAACCCAAGGTTTAACAAAGGACGATACACAAGCAATATGATTACCTAGGTGAGCAAGCGATGCAACAGATGTAGTTGCTTGTTTGGTTGCTTGATATTGAAGGAAAGCTGCATACTCTTCATCAGAGATTACCTTGCTTCCACTTGTTGAAGCAGAGTTACCTGTGCCCTCTGCAACATTAGCAACTTGAGAGGATCTTGGGCGCAGTTCAGGGTGTAAATCCCAGCAATAGTCACAACCATGCCCATATTTGCCACAATAATCGCGTCTCCTTTGGCCTCCTCTGCTACATCCTTTATGACCACCACGTCCACCACGGTTACTGCGGCTTTTTCTTCTACTCTGAACAGCTAGAGCAGATTTATCTCCAGTCTTTTGCATTGGTCCTTTCAAGGATCAAGAAACACTCAAGTATACTTCAACTAGTGTTGAGAGTCTAGTGCCACCTAAGATTTGAGCCCGAATCGATTCATACTCTAATCTCAGGCAAGCCAAGTATCTCATGACGAATAATTTTTTCCTTTCCTTCAAGAGTTGGTTCTTGTCTGTGGTTATCGGCTGGGCTGCTAGATGTTCCACAAATAGATTCTTGATTTCTGAAAAGTACTCAGTGTGGTTCATCTCCCCCTGCTCACACTTAAACAATTCCACTGACAAATCATAAATACGAGTGATATTACTAGAAAATAGAAGCCTCACATACTCCCATAGCTCTTTTGTGGAATTTATATGTTGACACATGTCTGCAATAGTAGGCTCCATGGCATTCCAAAGATTCGTCATAATCTGGTTATCATGTTGCTCCCACTTTGTGTAGTCGGACGATTTGCTATCAAGAGCTGGTTCCATAAGATGCTCGTATCTTCCAAGCCTTTTGAGATATACGGTGACCGCTTTTGCCCAAGCAACATAATTAGATCCATTCAACTTTCAATTTGTAATTTGTTGAACGATGATGGCTGTTTGTCCTTCAACTTTCTCACTCATGGTGCTCCAACTAATAAACGAGGGAGAGGTGACAACACCAAGTTGCCGAACACAGGGTGGACAATTAGGCACCAACAAAATGATTGAGATAGCGAGACATTAGCATGTCAACAATATCCTCAGAGGATTGCAAGCCTAGCCATGGCAGGGAAGACTAGGCGTCGCCGGAAGGTGGTGTGTGCACAACACGCGCTGGCGACGTTACGGCTGGTGGTGATGCGTGATGCTTCACTGGTGCTTCTTCTCCTGTGATCTTGGTCGCTGGTTATTGTTGGAGGTTTTTCTGGGTCTGATTTTTAAAAACATGTCTAGTTTTTTTTTTTTTTTTTTTACAGAGATGAAAAAATGGTAATAAAAAACCTTGCTCTGATACCATGTTGGAAAGAAGGGTTGCAAGGGAGAAGAGATTTTTCTGAGAGCATACATTTGTCCGCAACTCCCCAATCCTTTTATATTGAATGAAATAACTTATACAAGGTAAATATCAATTACAATTAATTGCCCCATAATCATTTCTAATCAATTATAATCCCTGAAAATCATTTAATCAATCAATTATAATCTTTAGCAGAATCAAACCCAGTGGTGATATTTATGAGAGTGAATGACCAGCTTTCATAAGTTTTGACAAAACTTTGAACAATAAAGCAAAACAAATTCCCAAAAAAAGCAAAAACAATAAATAACGAGAGTTAAAACAATAGGTCAAAATCATAAAAAAACTACTTATGTTTTAACTCAGCCCAAATGAGCCATTTATGCTTTTTGCAACTCATATAAACCATTAATGTTATGTAAATAAAACCACTAATGTTATTCAAATGGCCTAATTCACCCATCACACTTTAAAATCTAATAAAAAATTACTAAACTCCCCATCATCTTTCTGATTTTTTGTATAATTGATACTTTTAGTTTAAAATGTTTCAAATACGCTACTTTTATTGTCGCAGAGGAAAATATGATAATATTTTAATCGATCATGGATCATTCTATCTCTCTCTCTCTCTAGACTCTAGAGTTAATATCTAAAACCTCATTATTGACCCTTCTCTTTACCGTTGGATACATTATATTTCATATCAACAATAATATTGGGTCTCAAGGAATGAGAAAGCTGACTCAAAGTTGAAGCTGTCTCCATCGACAATGGTAGTAGCTGAGTATTATAACTTTTGTCTCATTTTGGTAAAATAAGAAATTTATTAAAAATCATTTAAATAGAATATCTTTTATTTTAACATAAGATAAAAATAATGAAATGAACTACTAATTTTATCAATTTTCTCTGTAAAAATAAAATAAAATAAAATAAGCCTAAAATATTTTCAATTTTATCTGCAAAATGCTAACCTGGTCTTCGTAAAAGGTTGAACAAAATATTAAATTTAATAAAGAATGGATAATTTGATTCATTTTAAAATATTAGTAGTTTATTTGGCCAAAAAACAAACATAAGTCTCCTAATCGGGCCAAAAAAAAAGTTTCAGTTGTTTATTCATTATTTTTTATCTTAGAACAAATGGAATATCTTATTAAAAAATGAAATATTTCAATAAATTGTGATCAAGTGGCCGATTTGAGCTGACTCAGTAACTTCAGTGGTTTATTTGGTCCCAAAAAAACAATAGTGGACGAATCGGGTCAAATGGAAACGTGAGTGGTTAATTTGTTAGTTTTACCAAAACAATATAGCAATTCTGCGACGGCCTGAAGATGCGTTTTTTTTTTTTTGGTTTTTTCTTTTTTTGGTACTCGCCAGAAGAAAAAATTGAAGCGCCAAGGGTTGGTTAGGAACTCAACTTCCTAGTCCTGCCTACGAAGATTTCGGAATCCATGGATGACAGGCTGTGATTTCTTCATCAGAAGTTCAAACTTCTCTTTTCGATTACTGGCGCTCAGCTTCCCTGCAGATCACGAGGTACAGTTTCTGCAATCACACCCAATTTCCAGACTTTCAAACTAAATCAATCCCTAGATGCCGCAATAATGATCAGTAATCTCTTCACCACATGGAATTATTAAGTGTAACTAATCATATTTACTAATTCAATAAGTTCAGCAATGCTTGAATCTGAATTTATTCATCTGAATCTTCGTAGACCATAAAGATGGAAAATATGCAGTATGCTGAGGAGCTTGTGAGGGAATTTCTTGTGTTCAGGGGGTTCACAAACACGATACAAGCTTTCGAAACGGAATTATCCACAGATATTGGTCAAGCCTTCCAAGTGGATAAGATATTAGACTTGATCTTCTCCTTGTATATTCCCAAGTTTCAGATTGACAAATTAGTTGGTCTTTTCAGTTTCTTTAAGCAGTGTTTTTCTTCTACATCCGAGGTTGTATTTTTCAATACCGTTTCTAGACTGGAGGTTTCTGTTCTACGCTATTATATAGTCCATGCCATACAGTCTGGGAGGAAAGAAAAGGTTGTTGAATTTCTTGCCATGAATGGCAATGATTTATTGCAGAGGAGCGAAGATTGGACTCCTTGGTTTGGTACGTCATTTTTTGTTCGTTAGTCATTTTTTTTAATTAGTTTTTCCTATTTTTCTTTGCATTATTTTAATTGGTTGAGGTTATGCAGCTGTTCCGTATTTGAAGAGCCCAAGCGTGGATCCCCAGTTTTGTGTTTACTTCTCCAAGGAGTGGTATGAAGCATTGCGAATTTCTACGAGAAATTTTTTCAGTGAGATCTTCAATGGGACTCATATCCTTCACCATAGAATGTCATTATTGATATGCTGATGCCACTGCCCTATCACTTCTCTTATTTCCTCTGGCCTTCAAATTTTTTGAGTGATTATTGTTTTAATGGGCTTCATCTAAGTTTTCCCATTATAAAGCTGCAATGGTTGTAATTAAGTAAAAAATTATAAGCAACTGGGGAGTTATAAAAAGAGACTGGAGTTCTCTATAAATAAACCTATGTGAACCTGGTTGATCAATATGGATATGATCTTCGTATTGGAATTATGTTAGTCTGCTCAAAATTTGTGTAGAATGCATTTTTGGAAGGTTTCTTGTGACTATAGCTTTGGATGTTATAAGGTTGCAAGTCCTTAAAGCACAAGAGGGTTTTCATGCACATTGTTATTTATGGACTGTTTATTAGAGTTTTCTGTGTTAGTAATACATGAAGTCTTGTTTATGGGCATTCTGCTTCCTTTGTAACTGGCTTTCATGCAGCTGAGCCAATCTTCTCTTTCCTGCACTTATGGAACCTTTTCCAAATATTTGCTTGGCATCATTTTCATGCTCTATCTTAATGACATTGTATCACAGAGAAGAGATCCTTAACAAATCCACGAATCCCTGCTTTGTTGAAAATCAGTTCAGAAAAGAATACAATTTCTCGAATGAAGAAAGACTTAAAGCAGCTTAATGGCAGGCTTTCACAACTTCAGGCATTATTGGAGGAGAAAGAGGCTCAGTTGTCCCAGTCAAAGAGGCAAGTTCTTTTTCATTTACCAATAAACTGCAAAAGTTTACTCATTCCATTGTCTGTTCGAACTTAATGCTACTTGAATACCATAATTGCAACAGAAATGCTGCTTCAACAATGGATGTGAGCAAAGGAGCAAATGATTCTTCCAATGCATCTTGTGACCTAAGTGAGAAAACTTCCAATTTATCCCAAAATAACGAGGATTCCTGTTCAACTGCACCTGTTGCTAGAATCCATCAAAATGAGGAACCTGACAGAATGTCCCCAGCATTTACCAAGTTGAAGACCCTGCAGAGTCCAAGTTCTCTTTCTTCTCCAGAGACTGAATATGGCGTGACTGCTGATAGTCGTCGGATGTCAAATGGTGGTTCTTTTCGTGGTAAAGAGTTAGCTTGCCTGGAATTGTCACTTAATTCCACTTTAGTAAATTCCCATTTATTGTTCATGCATGGTCTTAGACTTCTTTAATAAATCATAAACATGAAATAGAATCCTTTAATTGAATGAGATATGATGTGGAGCTCTATGGCTGCACTGCAAATAAGTGATACAAACAGTTAGTTATGAAGTCACTAGCATAGTCAGCTACTCGCACAGTTGGAAGTCTTGTATTGGAAGCAACCAGCATTCATACAAGTTGGCATGTAATCGTTTAGTTGACTATGCTTGTGATGGTCAGACTACAATGGCTAGCTTTATACATTTAATCTAATTGGATGACTGGATATCTAATTGGTCAATGTTCTTTTTACCTTTTCTTTTCTTTTTTTTGTTTTTGTTTTGTTCTGTAATTGTCATAAACGATTTTTTCTTCCTGAAGGAGGACATGAATCTATACATAACACATTCATAAAACTAAGGATTTCAGTTTGACATGTTAGAAAATTTTCATAGGTTTCTACTACTGGAAAATGTTGTCATAAGAATACTTGTATGGTTTACACAAGCCTTAATCTGAGTCGGCAGGGAATGTGCAAGAAATGCCAGAAGAGGCAGAACTTATGGAAGTGAACATAGAGTTCCAGGTAGATTCTCTTATTGTAACATTTCTTATGACAATCTTGTTTGATTACTCTCTCTCTCTCTCTCTCTCTCTCTCTCTCTCGTGCGTACCTATGAGCTACTGCCATATATATTATGAGATAAATAGAGAAAATTGTTTTACGTGGTTGGGCTCAAAGGCCTACATATACAAGAGCATCTCAGAGTATTATTTCGTCATTGGAGCCTACTTATAGGCTTAATAGAGATAATAAAGATAACAACAAAGAAGAATAATTATGTGATGAAGAAGATATCACATATAGAGCAATACCGATATATCTAAGACCTTCAATTAGATTTTTTTTTTTTAAAATCATTTTCTTATAATATGCCCCCACAAGTTGGTTCGAGGTGATGTGGATTGTAGTGTTCAATTGCTCGAAGACTTCTGCTTGAATGGAAGGAGAGTCAGGTGCAGTGAGGAATAAGGGCTTTAATGGTGGCAAAGCTGCAGTTGAAAAGGTATTTCCAAACTCGGACAGAAGCGAGTGATGGCAACAGTAGTAATGCGCGGAGGGTGACGGAAAGCTGAAGTTGCCAGCATCGTGAGAGAGAATGGAGCTTGGTCAGAGTCGATGGTTGAAGAAAAAAACAGTGGTAAATGCAAGAAATGTGTCAGATAAAATGCAGAAGACTGAGGAGTTGGAGATTTAGATAGTAAAGGAAGATGATTTTGGCATAGAGAGGTGACAGTGAAGCTGGTTTTTAAAGAAGGGCACGACTCAAATATTGCCTGGTTTAGAACTGATGCATGGTTGTAGGTCAGCAGTGATAAGAGGGCTCGCATTGTGCCTGGGAGAAGGGTTGGAAGTAGGTAGCACTCTGATGATGATGACAAGGGAGAGATTGTGATAGAAGGCAATCTAATGAAGGGGAAAAAATAGAAGGGATTTAGGCAAAAAGAAGACATTACCCCTTTATATAGAGGCATGGTTGCAACAACAAATAGACTCCATGTAGGATTTGGAGTATAATAGCCAGCAGCATTAAGTTGCAATACTGATTCCTAAAGAAATAGAAATACTTGACCTACAGCCTAGGAGTAATTAAATCATTCCTAAAGGAATAGGAATACTAACTTTGTCTGCTAATTAAGAGGATCGATCCTAATAGACTCTAGCTAAGAAACCATATTGTAATTGTCTTTAGAAGCTCTGATTTATATTAAGACTCTGTTTAACCTAATAAAACCCTAACATAACTCTTAAATAAGGAAATGCAATCCTCCTAAAGTAAGTATTAAAATTCAAATAAAATAAAAGAGTGTATCTTTTCCAGGTCATATCAAAATACCATATGGACATTATGAAATAAATAGTGAAATATCTTATGTGGCTTGGAGGACTGTACAGACTATTAGTCAGTTCATCAACTTGAGGTTGCAAGAAGAAGCCTATTTGTTAGCTAATAGAGATAAGAGATAATAGTTAGATACTTGATAATAAGGAAGATTGTTACATTTAAAACAATAATGATGAAACTAAGATTATAAATTGGATAAAAATGAAAGATAATTTCCTTCTAATATGAGCAAGTTCAAGAGTGGAGTGGAGAATTAAACATTGGACATTGTGGTAGCAACCGCATGCTTTACCTGTAGCCTAAGCCTGATTGTTGTTACTATTTCTGCTGCTGTGGTTATTGCTATTGTTGTTATTTTTATGATCGTTATTACTATGACTTATCAGGAGACATTTCTGGGCCACACAAGTCCAATCACTCGCTGCCGGTTTTCTGCATCTGGGGACAACATAGCTAGTGCCTCAATGGATGGAACTGTCAGGTACTCAATGTGGAAGCAAGTATTAAGCTAACAAATTAAGTAACAGACATGCTTCTGCTTTCATCCTTGAGTAGCACTAACAATGTACTCTTGTACCAATCCTTATGGTTTATATATGCTGCACATACATATCAATGAATCTAGAGGCACTGTACATGACAGGTTGCCTTGCCCTTGGTCATTTTAAATTGAGGTGGATTAATAATTAAAATGCCAATCATACAAGGAAAACTTGTTACAAAGAACACTAAGGATTTTAGTATTTTCCTTCTTTGATAACTTAGGTTGTTCCAGGGCCTTTGATCTTGTTGAACAGATTTTGTAAGTGTCAAGCCCTGCCAGAGTGCCTTTATATTTATGTCATGTCTCAAATAAGCCTTTACCTTTTATTCTAAATTTTACATTCGCTTATTCCAATTACATGCATTTTAATGAAGGATATGGACATATGATTCTTCCACTCCGGCTTCTAGAAATGCAACCATATATTGTGGATCAGGAATCATGTCACTTGATTGGGAATGTAAATCTAACCGCCTGGTATGATGCACCAATTTACATTTTGTAATTTTGATTCATTTTGATATTTTATTTTAAGATAATTTAAGTTTTTGAATAAGAAACTTTTGCTTTCTAACACTATTGCTTCCTTTTCTATAAAAGCTTCTCATAGGCACAGCTGATGGAGGTATAAAAGCATGGAACGTTGATGCAAAGAGAGTAGTGTGTGATCTTAGCACGACTGAAGCATTTCCAAGGTAGATTCTGAATTGTCTAGCATACATCAGTGTTATCATTCTGATCCTTAAGGTTTGTTCTCCTGCAGTGTGTTGGATTTAAAATGCAGCCCGGTAGAACCAATTTTTGTTTCGGCAGCAGCCTCCAAAGGGTATCTTCTTCATCTAAAATTAATTTCCAATATTTTCTTAATGCTGGATTTGTTCCTTGGTTAAGAAGATTAATCTGCATTCTTATGCTTGGTCTCAGATATATTTGGTCGTCTCACAATGTCTAGTCTGCATGAATTGCATGAAAACATACTTGAATGTGATCATTGAGTTTGGGCCATCGGGCTAAATTTGTTATTTTTCTGCACTTTCTTGTAAAATTTCTGAGGTTATTTAGTTAGAAAGGAATAAGTAGGTAAAACATCTTACTTTGGAGTTTGCAAACTTTTTGTAGTCAAATGTTTTTCTCTTTAGTAGCCTAGCTGATGCATGATGTAGTGCATCAGATTTCTGATTTCTGGTTTAAAAATTTGTTGGTGATATATAGTGGAGAACTCAAAAAATTGAGTAGTGTAGGACACCAAAAGGTGCTACCCATTTGCTAAGTACAAACATTGGCAGTTGAAAGAGAGCTCCCTCCAAATGGATTTATGATGAGGATACAATCATCCTCAGACCCTCAATATCTCTGGATGTCTTGCTTACTGTTCTTGTGACTGTCACCTGAATCTCCTTCACTCCTTGAGCTACTCTTCCTGGTTTCCTCTTTTTCTGCTATTTGCTTTGATTTTGCTAGAGGACAAATACTTTGCTGTCTACTTTTGGAAGGTTCTAGAAATGCTCCAACAACCTCAATTAATTCAGTGCGAAGCCTCCAGCTGCCCTTTGCCATGAGACCGTCCAGAAAGCTCATTTGTCTTGCTGTTGATTTCGATTGGCTTTTAGAACCAACAACCCCTATTTCTTTTAAGGGAAACAAATCCTATTCTCTCCATACAGTTTCTTTCTTGCCCTCTTTCCTTTACTTGCAACAACCCCTCCCTTGCAAGCTCACTGGGCCTGTAAAATGGACAAACTGTGTCTCCTCCTCTCATTTTTGCAATAATGAGGGAGTTATTGTGATCCCATTTTTTGGTATCTGAAGAATAGCTATCTCCATTAGTATGTCCTAAACCCCTGTGAGACTACCACCACTTTGATGCCAGGATCTGTCTAATCCTTGCACAATCCGCCTGGGCCATGGGACTCACATTGCTTTTTTTTTCTTTTGATGAAGGATCAGCAGATTGCTTTTGGAACTGCTTCCTGGATTCCCTTTTTCTTTTTCTTTTTTTTTGGAAAAAAATTAAAGTTAATTAAGCATTTGTTTCCAAGGGACATTAAAGAAATCGATCCTTACCAAAACTTCGCCCCTTTCACAAGCTATTGGCTATCAAGAAAATCACTTGATTCCTTATTGCAGTGTGAAGTCTTATTTGGTGTTACAATAAATTGTTGGTCCTCCAGAAATAGACTTTTGGAATTTACATGCCTGGTCCAGACAAATTTATTACTTCTGTTGTTTGGCTATATGGTAAAGAGTTCATCTCTGCAGGAAAGGCTTACGGTATATTGATAAATTGGGATTTGCTTCACTAACGGTATGGAACATGAAAACATGGAAACCTGTGGTATGTGATTATTTTGGTCATGCATTTTGTAATTAAGAATTGCTGTTTCCTTTTTTTCAATGTTATCTACTATGCCTTACGAACATTTACTTCAATGAAGACAGTCCTTCCACTTGGTGAAGATCCCCCAGCAATTACATCCACATGCTTCAATCACAATGGGAAGATTTTAGCAGCTTCTGCTACAGATGGAATGATCCACATGTTTGGTATCCTTTAACAATATTAAGTTGATCCTTGGGGTCTGCCTGCAGGCGTGAATTGCTTAATTGGCTTCATAGGCCTCCTGAACATCTATGGTCGTATCATTTTGGATCTTTTGTTCCTTACATTGGGATATCGTGTTAGTGAAAATTTTGGGTAGTGAGTTTCTTGCATGAACCTTATTCTCCCCTGGCTTGAAGTGCCTTAACTCTCGAAAGACATGTCTGCTGGTCTGCAAATTACTGGATGGCCAGCACATGACTCTGCTATAAGCTCAATTCTTTTTGGGCCTGATGAGACTAGCATATATAGCCTTGGTTCAGATGGGAAGGTAAAGAATAAGAGTTTTGTAGACTCTAATTAGTTTTATGGCCACTAAATGAGAAAATTAAGTCCTGTTAGTTTTGGTTCAAGACATCAAAATGCCAGAGTTCTATTTTGGCCTCTTTTTACTGATTTTCTATATGTTCTAAATATTTATTTAGCTAAATTCTTTTTATCTTTATTTAGTTAAATTTGGAAACTGACGATATCTGTACATCAGATATTTGAGTGGAGTTTGCAGAATCATGGACAGGTCATTTGGTCTAGAAGTTGTAGGAGGTTGGTTGCTTCTTTCTTTCTTCATTTTTCTTTTTCTTTTTCTGAAGTACATATTGTTATGCAAAGAACTATGTTTTTATTGAAATTTTATGGTTACCTGATTCGGTCCCATCAAGATCTCCTATGAACAGTTTGCCTCCTTTATACCACATTTTTATCATAGATTTTTTAATACGCTGCATCCATGTATATGGGAAGATACACCTTCAGTAACGGAACTGATGATGCTTAAAATAGGTTCTTCAACCCTGAGTCAATGACTTGTGGAAAACATGAAATGGCACTGGATGCACATGGGAGGAGGCTTTTGGTATCGTCAGATTTAGTAAGAGCTCCGATATATCAGGTGAATTTATTCAATCTAGTTGAAGAAAATTAAGATTCATGCTCACCAAATGAAAATTTACTGATTAACTTCCACAGCCGTAACTGGCTGTAAACGAATATAATGGTTGGCGAACTGGTCGTGAATGGTTTGGCGAGAGTTTGTTCATGTTCGTTTATTTAGTTAAATAAATTAACACAAATATTATTTTATGTTCATTTATTTAAACAAACGAACACAAATAGAATTTTATGTTCGTTTATGTAAACAAATGGGGTGTTGTTTGTTCGTTTATGTTCACGAATAATTCGATTAATATTTATTTATGTTTATTCATCTATCTATTCATCCGTTCATTTATTCATATATATATATGTATATATATATATATATATATATATATATATATATATATATATATATATTATGTACTATATCAACACATGATCCCTCTTTAGTATTATAATATTTTACTCTTGTTCGTTTGTCCATTCATTCGTTTACGTTAATGGTGAATACGTCACTCATATTTTTCGTGAGCGTGTTCATTTAATAGTGTTCATGGACGTGTTCTTTTGGTTCACGATAATGTGATTATTAACAAACGAGCACGAACACCATTCATTTAGAAAAGAACAAACACGAACGGAGAAAGTATGTTCATTTATTTTTCATGCCCGTGTTCATGTTACTCTAAAGTTAAATAAACAAACAAGAGCATGACCCATTTGTATTCGTTCTGTTCATTTATAGTTCTAGTGGTTCAATCAAAAGTTGCTCAATTGTGAAGTGCGAAAAAATATAGATATCTTGACATTGCATTCACTTAGGTTTCTTAACCATTGTTCCTGCATTCTTTTTATGGCTCAGGTGCAAAGCCATTTGAATGGTTTGAAAACTCTTGCCCACAGTGCAGCCATAACAACGGTGGACTGGCATCCAACTTTGCCTATTTTCTTAACTGGATCAGCAGATAACTCGGTTCGAGTAGCCTCCATCTTGTGACTTGTGAGTGAATCTACGCTTTGACATTTTTCTGGGTATAGTCACAATTAGAAAATCTACTGGAAGAGCTGTAGAGCTGACAATGTGCTCAATTCACAAGGCACAGCGGTAGGGTGTTCTGGACGTTGAGCTTTTGTTTGTTTTCGGAGATTTTTTTTTTTTGGGCGTTGGTTGGTGGTTTCATGAAGCTGTTGTTGTATTTGTATGTGTATGACTGCATCCCTTGTACCATAATGGAATTTGCATTTTTGGTTATAATATTTGGAAGTTAATGTGTAGAGGGCTAGTTACACTAACCGATTTACATTTACAGTCGGGCCTAAAATCAATTTTGCCCCTCAATCTTTGGTGACTCAGACATATTACCCCTCGACTCTAACTGGGTCAGACTCGCCCTTCAAACTTTCTAAAGTGAGACATTTTACCTCTCAACTGACGTAAGCAAGGCTTCCATTGCAGAACTGTTTGATTTCGGTGAAGTTTTGCGGTTAAAGAAAAATTGTTTGATTTTGGTCATGAGATGAGGGGGCTGGAATGAAAGAGAAATGGAAAATGAAGGAGCTAAATGATATTTCCCCACGTAAATGATAAACTTATTGAAATTTTCACCTTAGATGCTTTTCGGAGTTAAGCTCATCATTTGTGTGTGTGTGTGTGTGTGTGTATTCCCCTCTACTTCAAATTCAACTTTCGTTTTCATTCGCACATGCTTCAGAAAGCAACAAGGGTTGGTGCTCTGTTCTCTACTTGCAATTGAAATATTCATATGGTTCATGGGAATTTGGAATGAAATAAAGAGCAAATCTTATAATTATAATCTTTCAGAGAAATAGTTTAGTTATAATAATACTTGGGACAACTCTAGTTTAGTTGAATCGTGTAAGGCAAAAAATAAAACAATGTGAGTCGCTCAGTAGATGATTAGCAAACTAGCTAATGGTACAATTGCATGTTTTATCGATGGAGTTGGCTTTAACATGGACGGTATTCAAGTCATCGTCGTCCGATAAAGGAATGGAATGGAAGTTCATGATAAGCATGGGTTTGCCGCTTCAGGAGGATTATTAGCAAGTCGTCAAATATCAAAGCTACAGAAGCTGGAACAGTCTTATGAACAAACACTAGCTTCTGTGCATCACAGAGATGGTAATCCAAATGGTCTTGTTGGTATAGTTGGTTGTGTTTGATGCTTTACATTTTGGCCCAACCATGTGTATGTTTATCTGCTAACATAGACTGAATCCAAGCTGAAGGAGGCAACTGCTAAGCTTGAGCAGCAGCTAGCAATAGAACAAGAATCAAGAGCAGAGGCTTGAGAAGAACTCAATGTTTGTTCTTTTATTAGTAATTTTTTTATTCTTTTATAAGTATGTGTTTGTATTTTTTTTTTCTTCATTTTATGATTGTTCCTTTAGATAAACTTGATGTTTGTTCTTTTGTTAATAGATTTTTTTAATAGTATGTGTTTTTATTCTTTTATTAGTTCATGTTTGTTCCTTTAGATAAACTTAATGTTTTTTTTTGTTAATAGCTTTTTATTTTTTTATTAGTATATGTTTGTTCTTTTATTAGTTCATGTATTGTTTTTTATTTAGATGTACTTAATGTTTGTTTTTTTATTAGTAGCTCTTATTGTTTTTTTATTAGTATGCATTTATTCTTTTATTAGTTCATATTTGTTCTTTTGGATGGAGTAGTTGTTTATTCTTTTATTAGTAGCAATTTATTTTTTATTTTTTTAATTTATTCTTTTATTCAATTCCTGCTTAAACAAGGAAAAGAGAGTTTATGTTGTCTTGTTTCAAATTTAAAGTAAGAGAGTATTTATACCATGAATCCACAAAAAAAAAAAAGACAACAATAGTGAAGAATAAAGGAAAAAATGGGAAAAAAAATGGTAGATAGATGGCTAAAAAGAACAAGGAGAAATAAGAATGGTATAAAAATAAAAAATAAATAAAATTGAGAGAAAAAAAAAACTAGATAAGCGTGAAATGTGAATGAGAAGAGGATAAAACACAAAAAGAATAGGAAAAGGAAAAAACCAGAAGAAAATTTGAAAAATAGGAATAATTCAGAAAGAAAAACGAAACAAAAGCAAACTGGAAAAAGGCAAGAAAACGAAATAAAGATATAAAAAAAAACTGGGAGAAGGAAAAAAAAACAAAAACAAAGAGGAGCAGTGGAAATACGGATTCAAACCCCCACAGTCAAGCCTTGCTTGTGCCTCTCCAAGCAACTCTCGTAACTAGAACTTTTGTGTGAAATGCACAAACAATACATACAACACACAAAGATTGTTAAAATCACAATTCTGATTGTAGGAGTGTACGATCCTATGATCCCAATATAGAAAATCTTGTTAAAACGTTATAGTATCGAAAACATGATAGAGTTGTGATACAATCACGACTAGGATCATAGAATCGTAAGATTGAAAGATCCTACCAATCCTACTCAGGTATTGATTTTTGTTGGGAGTAAATTACATGTATGATCCCTAACATTTAATTATCATTCTATTTTTATCTCTAATATATCAAATGTTCTGTTTAGATCCTAAACCTATTAAAAACGGTATATTTTTGTTCTAAATCCATTAAAAACATTTCATTTTGGTCCCCAATTGGACAAAATTTGTTAACTAAATGTAACTGTTTAATAGCAACATTTTAGAACATAATTTAAATTATTTAATAACTATCTTACTATAAATTTAATATATATAATAATATTTTTTTACAATTAATAAAAATTCAAATCACCAATTTTTCCTTTCTGTAAGTTGAACTTATTTCATTCAAAAAAAAAAAACTACTAATTTTAAATTATTTACTTACTGTAAAAAAAAATATTATACATTTTAAATTTATTGGAAGATAATTACTGAATATTTAAATTATGGATATTATACTCTAATTTATTTGTCAATAATGTGTTTGTTCATGAATTTTTTTCAGACTTGTGTTGATTATTTTATTGATTATGTTGATATATACTTTATTAAAGTTTAAACTTTACTTATATTGTAGCAATAATTATATTGTAATATTACTATGACACTTAAAGTTTAATTAAGGTTTTAATATAATTGATTCTTTATATAAATTATATTATTTATACAATAAATTTTAATTTTTTTTGTAGGATTTTATCCCGATTTTTGAACGATTAAAAACTATCCTGATTCCTGAGTAGGATCCTGACATGCGGCGCCAGGACACGCTAAGAAAATAACAGCAGAAGGTTGAAGGCGTACAGCATGGTAAAAGATTACGAGAAAATTGTGGGGAAGGATCTGTTGAGTCATAAAAGTTTTTCACTTTTTATTTAATTCTAAAAGTTAACTTTTGAAATGAGTTATAAAACTTTGAATTGTGTAAATGCGTAAGTTGTTTGTAGTAAATTTATTACTAATGTTCCAACAAAACACATGATTAACCAATGATTTAAATGGTTCATTAATTACTAAAATATTATTACACAATTTAATTTACTAAAAAACAATTACTAAGCAATTTATACTAGAATTTAAAAGTTTTAATACTAATTACTTACATATTTGTCTACACCTACCGGCCGTTGGTTTCTTTCTCCATTCTCTGCATCGACTTTCTCTTATTTTCTCCACACCTCCGGCTAGGTTTGGATTTCAATTCAAGTCTAACCGATTGCTTTATTGTTGTTATTTCACCTGATAAGTCACCATCATCTCTTTTTTTTTTTTTCATTGTTCTTTTTCCCCATCCTCCCTCATAAAAGTCTTTTATCATTGTTAGCAGAAGCATCATTTGATTAATCTTATACTTTATGACAGACAAATCCGGGTGATATATTTTAGTATTAGTGGATTGAGCAGAGTGTAAGAAGCGGCGAGGCAAAGGTGGCAAGACGTCTTTGAATAAATAATGGATTAGGTGTTGGTGTCTTTTTATTTTTTTCGTCTGTTTGAGTCATCTTTCATGTTTTGTGTTTGGATGATTTGTTAGTGTAACCATGTGTGGATATATATATTAATCCAATAGAGTATTGGTTCATTAATGTATTAATTTGTTTTTCTATTTATATTTTTGGTCTATATCTTTTAAGCCGTAGGCTTGGATATTATATCTGTCTTAATTATTTATTTTACAGTATCACAGAGATTGAAAAATATGTAGGAGTAGAACCTATAAGTGAGCCAAACATTTTTGTTTCTTAGTACCATATTTCTACAGTAGATACTGTAAGTTCTACAGGAAATGATAAGAGTTTTCATAAAAAAAAATTATTTACAAAATTGTAAAATTCTCCAAGAAAACATAAGCTTTTAGAAGTGAAATAAAAGACTCCAAAATGTTGTTTGCCGTGAGTAGACGCGTAGTTGGAGTCTTGGAGTCGGGAGCGTGGCAGCTCTGTTGTGTTTGTTTCCACATCCAAATCAATATTTCATTGATCGTAGTAGTCGTACTGTCGTAGACGATTAACAACAAACATTATTTTTGGGTAGGAACTAATCAAATTTAGGGAAGTAGAGGATTCGTGAACAAGACGACACACTTATACATAAACAAGCTCTTGGAAACCTTAGCCCTCCCTGGTTGGCAACAACCTCACCTCTCGCTTTAGTGGACTTGAGTGGCAACAGATTGTCTGGGCCTGGGGAGATCATCATCTCCTGTCTTGGACCAAATCATTTTGGTGGTGGCGTGTATATATATATATATATATATATATACCCCTAGGCCCTAGACATTTGTTTAGCGGTAATATTACTCCATGTGAACCGAGACAAGTATTGGTTCTCGATTGGTCCAGATAGCAAGTCTGGATTGACTTTTTTTTGGGTCCGTTGGACTTATCCTCTATCAATTTGTCCGGCACTCAAATTGCTGGCTTTGATCCACTGGTGTTCGCCGGCAATCTTTGCCCTTCGGTCAGCTCCATTTGCCTAGCCCAGGAGATGATGTGCCTCCTCTTGGTTTATCTTTATTGGGAAATTCGGCCTTCAGGTGGGTTAATCTGTCTTAATTTCATTATCTCTACATCCCTCACATTAAGTTATGTTTTCTAGACCCGGCCGCCAGTGCCACTCGCCAATAAACTATATATTGTGCAACACTTCAGATCGTTGCTAATTGCCAACGTCCCACCCACTGACGTCACGGAGGAGCTTGCCAGAAATCAAAACAGTAAAAGCCATGGGGAAATATCGGTTTGTCACCAAGAACCCGTACCTTTTTGTTTAATATTCAATTTCACAAAAACTGATCCTTTAACTATTCACATCAATTAATTTATAATTTTATTTTTTTAAAAAAATTTATTATAAAAATATAAATATTTTATATGAAAATAAAACTTTAAAAATTATATTTTTTAGATATCATTTTTTAAGAATTTTTTTCAATATATATTAATATGAATATGTTTAAGTCTAATTTTAGTAAAAAAAGGTAAAATGGTCAATTAATGGAAAACAGAGGGAGTAGTATTTTTCTAGGTTAACAACAGTTACCCCTCAATTTTGGTTGATGTCACGGTTATAGTCCTGTGGTTTGAAAATTACATTTTTCCTCTATTTTTTAATGATGTTATTAAATTTAATAAAAATTCAGAACAAGTTGTAAAAATTCGTGATAATTTGATAACATCATAAAAATCATATTTTCAACAAATTATTACACCTATATTATATTTACTTTCAAATGAAATTGATTTCAAGCAAAAAAAATTTAAAAATAAAAATAAGTCATTTTGAATTAAGTTATTTAAGTTAAAATGAATTGGGTCAAAGTAATTAATAACACAAATAATATGTCATATCATAAACATAAAACATAGAATTGGGATTTAAAAGTGTTGTTCCTAATTGAAATATTTTTGTGATTATTTTTTGTGGTGATTTTAGAAAATATGAAAAAATGGGGACTTAGGTGATAATGAGTTACAAGTTCGATAGCTTTTATGAGGTTTAGCCATTGAAAGTTGAACTGCGAAACAGGGGTGGAACAGAAAGAGGACACATATTGACATAATGCGCAGCCAGTCGGAGGGAGACGCCTGTCGGTAGCTAAGTGATGTGGATTGCGGTTTTTTGCTTGCAATGGACGTCAATGCGAACGATGAAGGAGGTCGATCGGACATGACGGCTTTAACTGAGATAGAGAATATCTGGGGCGACACCATGGGAAGAGAGGAAGAGAACGACATAAGCTATATTGGACATATTTCAGTATTTTCTGTAAAAGAAAATATGCATTTCCTTTTTCAAATCAATATGCGCTTTTGTATTTGAAGAAAAGGAATTTGGTTGTATTTTACTACTTATGGTTAACATATAAAACCATCTCTTAAAATATGAAAATAATATTCCTTCCATCCCATGTTGTTTGAAATAGTTGACTTTTGGCCATAGTTTTATTTAAATTTATTTATATTATTGGTTGCTAGAAAAAAAATTTAAAAATATATTTGGAAACTATAGGTTTTTATTTATCATTTATATAATTTTTTTATTTATATACTAAAAATTGAAAATAAAAAATCGTAGATTAATTGCTAAAAAGTGAGTGTTTCAAAGAATATGGGACAGAGAAAGTATTACTTTTTAAAGAACGAGAAATATTGTTGTTATTTTTATATTCATAATTATTACAAGTATAAGGGCTAAAAGGTACTATAAAAAGGTTAAAGAAGTAAAGTCAAGTAAAGTCTCTATTGCGTGGAATTTTGGAAGACTCTAGCTACAATTTGACCACACCTGGATGCCTTGCCTGATATTTTGGAGTGTAGCTCCACTTGAACTCGAATCTTTTGTTTGTGATGTCCTATTATGTTACCAGCTAGACTGAGAATATAGGACTAAAACTCAATTAGTAATGAACAAAGCTTTGTGCATGTTACCCATATCCAAAAAGATAGTACCCCTAATAACCCATTAGTTATTCAGGCCCACTTGGACTAACAAGACCCAAAGGTCGCTCAAGTTCAATTACTTTGCTACCCAATACAAGCGCAATAACCCTTGGCCTTTAAAGGGATAAAACATCAAATAAGTCTTACAAAAGCCAGGGGTAAAATTCAAAGTTTAAAGGCAAGTCAAAATAGCCCTTCCATTTCTCATTTATTTTTCGCCAATGATTGTCTTCTCTTTTTCCGTCCATTGAAGGAAGCAATCCAATTAGTGAAATTTGCTTTATGTCTTTATGGAAAAGCTGCAAGACAGGAAGTCAATTACAGAAAGTCCGAATGGATGTTCAGTTGTAATAATCCTTCTAGTTGGTTTTTTTGATTTTTGTAGCATCCTCCCATTCTTAGTTAATCCAGGTATCCTAAACTATTTGGGAGCCCCTCTGTGTCAAGATTTATCTAAGACTTCCTCTTTTCAGTTTTTAGCTTACAAGATTTCCAAACAAATGGAAAATTGGAAAAGGAAGCTTCAAACAACATTGGCGGGCTTACTCTTATAAATTCTACTTTGACTTCATTACCAGTTTACATTATGTCATTGTTCAAGGTCTATATCACAATTTCTGATAAAATTTCCCAGAAGTTTATTCATTTCTGGTGGTTAGGATCAGATAGCAAATAGGGTTTACATCTTAAGAATAAAGGTATCTTAACTTTGCCCAAGGGTCTAGGAAGGCTAGAAATTAAAGAGATGAAACTCTTTAACCAAGCTTTTCTAAGTAAGACCTTTTGGAGAATTTTTCTGGTGATCAGAGTAAGTTGGTTTATAGGGTTCTTTCAACCAAGTATGATTCCTCACTGTCAATTTGGTTTGTTGATGCAAAGATTAATGCTTCTCCTATATGGATGGGTTTACTGTATGGTTGAAATATTTTGGCTCAAGCAGCTTAGTGGATTGTGAGAGATGGTGCTACTATTTGGGTTTGGTATGATTATTGAATTCCTAGTATTACCCCTAAGATACTGAGATCAATTTGCCCATCTTTTTAGAACATTAAGCATTTAAAGGTTGCAAATCTTTGTTCCCCTGATACTCAGTCTTGGAATGTAAAACTTCTTATGCATTGTTTTCCCACTCAAATTTCTTAACTTATTTTGAATTTGCCTTCCCTTTGTCCTAATGTTGGTAAGGCCATTATTCGTTGGTCAGGGTTAGAGTTAGGTCAGTACTCTTCTAAAAAAGGGCATGCATCTCAATTGTATTCTTCGAGGCAAGGGCTTAATAATTCTCTGGTTACATCCTCGTCCTAAAAAGGCTTTGGGGTACAAAGCTCCCCTAGAAATTTAGCGTGTTCTTTTGGAAGTGTCTTATAAATGCCTTACCAATTGCTTCCAATTTAGCCATGCATAGAGCGTTAGTTATGTAGGATTTTGAAAGCCAAATAAGCATAGCAGAATATAACCGAAACTCTTCGGGATTCAAGTGAATTGGGGTAAACCGGGTGTTCAAAAATTTTCGCACATAATTTGGTTGAGATCCTTCACCCAATTGTTGAGTCGAATCATAAAACCTGAATAGTTAACATGTTCAAGCTCTCTATGGTATTCACATGAACCTCTCGGGATCACTACATCTCCACCACATCCTGGCAGGTACGTTTCTCTTGTGTTTGCAGTGCTAGCTTGTGTCGGCCAAAGAATGGTAAGAGAAGAGTGCGGCTGGAACCTTTTTGGGAGGCTAAGGCAAAAGTTGTGAATTTTTCACTATATGATGTATTTATAGTGAGACTTAACTTCCAAGCCTAATGGGTTTCAAATCCCTAATCCAATTAAGTTTAATTTCAGGCTTAATAATGACTCAACTTTTGGACCAATTATTAACATGAAATTATCATGAAACCATTACCCAAATAAATTAGCTCATGCACTCAAATAATTCAAATAGGCTTTATGTGTGAGACTCAATAGGCTTTTACCACATTGGTAATTATCATAAATCATATTTATGATCATAAACAATGAGTGGTGTCTAGCAACATATCATTGCTACTCAAGTGACAAGATTGTTAGTGATTTAACTAAACCTTTATGATCATTATCCATATATGTCATTGTCCCTTTTATCTAGAATATCAATACTAAGTACGGGACATAGAATGTATCAATCTCATATAGCCCAATCTTTGGTTTTTTGATTCCCGAGTAGACGAACTTAAACTGATGACATTGATATCATATATCAAGTCATCCGAGCATGGTTATGCATTTTTTAAGTCTTACTCTATCAAGAGGCCCGAAGATATCACTCCTGTTACATAGGAAGGACAAATCCCATCTTGATCATATAAAACCCTCTACATAATATGTGACATATCCAATGACCTCATTCAAATTCACTCAGTTACGAGCAACAAAGGAAAGTATCAAAGTATGTGGCTCACATATAGGGAATCTTGATGACCTTAGGTTAAAGGACTACATATACATGATCACTATGAGAATCACTCATAACACTTATATAACGATCCATGTAGTATTCTCATGGTGGGCTAGTTTAGTACACAAGTTCTTCAACTTGTGCCCATATATAGACTACATATATTATATTAGTCTCCACATATGCTAGTCTTTATGTATTATTGTAACCTGTTCCACAATAATACTAGACCAGGGACATTTAAGAATATCATTATTCTAGGGTTATAATTATGTTTATTACGTTACGCAGAAACAAAACAACAAACATAATTACTGGATTAATGCATTAATAAAATATCATGACTCAATATGTAAAATACAATCATCTCATTATTGGTTTTTGGGTACAACACTAACAAGTTAGTCCTCTTTGTTCAAGTTGTCAAGTCCAAGAGGAATTTGCTATGCACTTATTCTGGAACTGTTCTGGTTCGGATGATATTTGGGGAAATTTCTGTGTTAGACCTACTGGTTCTTCTTGTGAGGGATGGCTTTTAAACTTTTTAGCATCTATGAAAAAATGGTCTTAAGGTTGGTTATACTTCTTGGTGTTTACGCTTTGGATAATTTGGTTAGGTCAAAATGAGACAACTTTCAATCATGTTGGCTTCAATGCCTATTCTCTCATCTTTAGAAGAGATATTCTTTTCCAGCAGTAGATAATGCCACTGCATATTTGACCATGTTTAATCAATTTAGTCCCAATCCTCCTAACTTTTTATGTTATGTTTGGGGAAATAAGAAATATCTTCATCAACTCTACAATTCTTTCCTCTGTATATTTGATGGAGCTTGGCAAAGAACTATAAATCTTGGAGCTACTGTTTGGGTATGAATGGGAACAAGTGGTCCACCTTGTGATCCTGAAGGTTTCACATGGCAAGGATGTTTGTCGGCTTTTCAAGTAGAACTCTATGTTGTTCTTAGAGCAGTTCAATCTGCCTTATTTTTGTCTTTTATTCATATTACTATCCTAACTAATTGCTCGCAGATGTTGACAGCTTTATGTGGCGAAGTGAAGCTCAGTCCAAACTTGGTCCAAATAGTTAACCAAATATGCTCTCTGATGGAGTCCTTTGATCGCTACTCGGTGGTAGTGCTCTCTCGTCAGCATGTGTCTCCGGCTCATGTTGTTGCTACATTTTTTGTTAATCCCATTATCCTTTAACTTTCTTATTTGTTTCTGTTTCTTTTGAGTATAAAATAAATAAATAAATAAATAAATAAAATAAACCAACAGTTTAGAAACTATGAAAAATTACTGCTTAATCCAACAATGTTATAACAAAATGGCCAATGTTATCAAAGCCGAACTAGACCGGTTGCTTTAACCGGTTAGACGACAAATCGCTCATCCTACTAGTTTAGTTATTGGCCCATCTATCCTTTGGTCAAGAATTGGTCAAAATCAAGAAAAACCACCCAGAACTGCCAAATCGATAAACTGTTAAATTAGGACAAACTAGCAGCCCTCAGTTTGCCCTCGCCTTTCATCCTTACTCCACTACCCAGTTTGCCCTCACCATCTGTCTTTGCTCAACTGCTCAAAACTCGATCAAGCAGTTCATGACTTCGTGCTCACTGCTCCATTTATCACCACCTTGCTCATTGCTACCTGCCTACCCCTACACCACCTTCCATTTTTGATTAGTTTACAATTATCATGAAGAAAGAATACACATATGTGGATCCAATAGTGGGTGATTTCTAATAATTTTTAGGGGGCCCTTGCATATTGTACAAAGAAGTAAGAGCAGTTTTTTTTAGAAAACAAAAAAAGTAGAAGAAAGAATATGGTTGGTTGCAAATGAGAGAATTAGGAAGTGTGCGGCGGCTTAGGAATTAAGGTTTGCAAATGTGGGAGTTTATATTGGGTTAAATATCAACTTGGTCTTTATATTGTTTGCATATTTTTATTTAAGGTTCTATCTTTTTGTTGTTGACAATAAATGCACTTCTAGTCCTTAGAATACAAATACAAAGTGTATTTGACCCAACGGTTCAACTGTTTAAACCTATTAAACTGCAACCCAGATTCTTCAGCAGTTTGAGTAATGGTCCGGGTTTTAAAATATTGCAAAGGGCACCTCTTGCAAGGCCTATATAAAAGCTATTAATGTTCATTTATGAGCTATTAATGGTTATCCAATAAGCTTTCTCACATCATGACTCTACTTGCTTGGCTAGCGGAGTATTTTTTTGTAGGTATCAAGATAGAGTTTTTTCAGTGCTTGTGGTTAATGTAAGGTTTCGAGACCTAAAAAATGCAACAAAAATAACGAAAAATCTCTAGGATCCATATAAAATAAGACAAATTGGGTGCTCAAAATTTTTGTACTTTTCATAGTTGAGATCTTTTACTCAACTGTTGAATCAAATCACAAAAACTTATATAATTGTCAGATCCAAGCTTTTTAAGATATCCACACCAATCTTTCGAATCACCAACTTTTTCCTTACAAAGAGTGGCAAGAGCATACATTGCTTGCCCCACAATGCTAACTGTGTCCTTTAAGGATTCAGTAACAGGGAAAATGTGCGGCTAGGGTGTTTCTCACTAAAGCTTCTATCCACGCACTCTATAGATCCATATACATAGAGATATTGACTAACCTTAACCATTTTAGGTTTGGAAACCTTAGGTTTAATTTTGGGCTAATTATGGACTCAACTTTGGCCCACTATTTATACTTTAAACCTAACCTCTAAATAATTAGGACTGACTAATCCAAATTTGGCAGCCTTTAAGTATGTAATTCTATAGGTTTTCATCATGTTGGCAATGAATCATAAAATTACATTTATGCACTATAAGAAAATGATCATTTAGAGCCGATTTTTTTAGAGCTATTAGTCAAAACCATTTCAAAATTTTCTAGAACACATTAAACCCGACCCTAATAGTGCTTCAAATTTCGTCTTTCTACTTTGACCAGCCTAAATATATCACTAGCTTCACTGACTTGCTCAAAACTTTTCCCCATTTCATCGAACCTATTTTCAAATGAACCTTAGAGTTTTTATTCTATCACTCTTAAATCTAAAAAAATGTAAAAGTTAGGGAGTTGATCAGATGTTTGCCATTGCCGCTGAATCAAATCTACCGATGCCGATCAAAGATGCCTGACCCAATAGCTCATTTCAGCTCTGAAAAGAAAGATCCTGCAACCTCTGTGAAGCCAATCTAGCTTCTCACTTCCAATCTTGTTTCCAGTTAAATAAAGAAATGATCATTTCTTCATCTCTTCAAATTTTGATATAGTTTTTTTAATCAATCCATTTTTTAGGCTAAGAATGGAGGATTCATCTACTCTTTCCACCCGCAATTTTCTCGTCGAACTAGGGTATAAGAAAGCTATAAGGCTTTACTTTCCCTCTTTCTCCAAGATTTTGATTTTATTGTTCATTTCTAAGTTGATTTTTCTTTTTGTTTACCTTTTGTTTTATGATATTGTCAATCATTTTGCCTTTGTGGCTTTCTAATTCATCCTCTAAAATTGTTTCCCATAGTATAGCTACTATGAATGCTATTGGCCATACCTCACTCCAATCTTGTTTCCAGGTAACAATGAAAAAAACCTGTCTGTGTTTATCTCTTCGACTTTTGATTTATCTCTTCTACAAAAAATAAAGAATTCATTTGCTCACTTCTCTTGAATTGTGTCATAAATGTTTGATGTGACTATCAAAGTCTCCAGTTATTTTAATTTCTAATGTTTCCCCTTTGTTCCTGAATTGTACTATGAGTATAAAAAGATTTTGTGATCACCTATCTCTATTATATGCTATTTTGGTATATTTTTTTACTAAAGACTTTAGATGTTGGCATTGTCTACGAATTTTTCTATCATTCATAACTAGAAATTATGGGTGCTAGCATAATATTTTTCTCATTTTGCAACTTATCCTTTGCACCAACTTCTATGATCTTTATCATAAAGAAAGTGTAGCATGAATTACGTGTTAAGAATGCTAAAGGAAAGCTAATAATCAGTTATTTAAATCCTTTAAAAAGGAAGAACGGTATTGGGGAAAGGAGAAAAATAGACCATATTTAAGTTTTGTATGCTTTTAAACATTGACCAGTGCTAGCTTTACCAAACACATGTTGTATATCCTACCCCAAAATGAAGCAACTTCAAGGTTTATGTTTTTTTTATTGCAGTAATTTTTTCATTGCTTATAAAATTAGTCTAAACTTTTACTACTCAAATAATAGATCACAATTGAGTGATCACTTGTATTTCAATTCTTAAGGCAAGAAGTTTGCAGCATTTATGCAATTTTCCTTCCTTATTACTGCTCAAAATAATGCAAGTTTAAGAGTTCAAACAAGTTTTAAATGTGAGTTCAAATTTATAGGTGAAGTTTTAGACCAATTTGTTAGCTCTAGCAAAAGCCAAACTAGCAAGTCAAATTTGTAAATGGTAGATATATTTCTAGTACATTATCCTAACAAAATCCAGTTTTAGCGTAGACAGATTTCTACTTTATTATCCTAACAAAATCCAATTTTAGCAACTTACATCTAATCTTCATCAGATGAATTTTTATTCTGTAGGAATTTAGACTAACCAAATAACCAAGTATTTGAGTAAGAATAAGTTTAAACTAAGTACTATAAGGCAATATGAGCAACCCAGAAGTCTAGAAATTATAAACCAGGTATTCTGTTGAATCTAGACTAAAAAGTTTTAAGTTGCTTTATGCAGGTTTTTTAACATGTTTAACTAGTTAGTTAACTTTGAACTCATATAGGAAATTAGAAACAAATCAGTAATAAATACTTAGTACATAAAGTGCAAAGATTAAAGTAGGGGAACAAATAAAAGCAGTATTTTTTGTGTAACATTTCTCTTTTAGCATTACTTGCACATGGCATAATAGATGAACTATACTCATTTTTTGTCATTTTCACGGAGAACACAATGAATTACTTGTTTGCACAAATTATTATAGTGTTTCTTTCTATGTTTATCATCTTTGCATATCATATACTAATAGATGACAATTTTTTTTCAGCTGCTGGCCTTCAACCATTAGTAAATTGAATCTACACTAGAAAATCTTGAGTTTGGAGTTTTTCTCAACTGCAGGTGCTTGGTGCTTGTCATGTCATTATATTTAATGGTTTCATGTATATCTATGTGAAAATTATAATGGATTTGTCAATCAAACCTATAGCATTTGTCTTTGAATGTATGTGTTTCTTGTTTATTTTATTGTTAAAGAGGTACATGCTTGGATACTATTTTGGTTAAAATTGAGTTTTTATGTGGTAAACAATGTGATCCTACAGCTGATGCCAGTAATAGTGCTTAAGATGTTTATTTCCACTCTTCCCAATCAAGTGATGACATAGGTACAAATGATGATGAGATGGGAGATGAGTAGAGTGCAAAGGCATAGTAGATGATAAGTACAAGAATGCAGGATTCTACTTTGCACATATTTGAATTAATGGATTGGTGACATGTATGTTGACAGTACGTACTTGATATCATATCATGTAATGTGAAGGATTTGGATGTTATACATAGATTAGTACTTTTGTTCTAATCTTCAATTGCTTATTATGGTGTGAAATGTTCAGTATTTAATAGCTAATACAAAAGCTACAAACATAGGGAGCATGAATTGAATATTAATGAGCAGAGATGAAACAAAAAATAAAATAAAAGAACAAAAATAACATTGGAAGTGATTAACTGGTCCAAAAAAACTGCCTAAAAGAAGGAATTTGAAGTGGTTAATTGCTCCAAAATGAAGTTCTACATTATAACAATTCAGAGTGGTTAACCACTCTCAAATCTGGTACAGTTTGGAATGGTTAACCACTCATAATTGGAAATTGTGGGTCAATTGAGATTTCTATATTTCAAAGCGGTTAAGCGGTTTGAAAATTCGGAACGATTTTATAACCCTTCTGAATTATTTGAAAGCAGGTACAGTAAGAACGGTTTTGAGATGTTATGGGAAATCGGCCCCAAATATTTAGGAACGGTCATAACCGGTTCTAAATGCCACTTAAAACTGGTCCTAAATGCTTTATTTCTTGTAGTGATGATTATAAACAAGAGCTATGTCTATTAAAGCGTTATTCCTACCCAAGTGATGAAAATGTTGGCGATTTGATAAAACCTTTATCTATAATTATTGCTCAATTATGCATTTGTCCCTTTGTTCTATATATCAAGAAATTGGTTGTAGGAAATGTTGGCTGTTTTGCAAGGAATCTCACTAGATCTTAGAGTAGCCAACTCTCAAGCATGGTCTAGAAGCATCAATGGTGTTTTTCTAGTCAAGAGATTTAGCAGCTACTTGGACGAGGCTCTTTTACAGTCCTACGTGTCTCCAGCTTATGATTGATGGAACAAGTAGATCCAAGAAAGTGAGCCTGTTTATGTGGCGAACAATTCAAGACAGCATTCTGATGGAGCTAAATTTAATTTCCAGAGTAGTTTCCTTGGAGAGCAAGAGATGCCCTCTTTGTGATGATGGATTTGAATATTGTAACCATATTCTATGGCATTGTAGAAATATAGGCTTTGTTTGGCGATATCTATTCTGAGTTGGTGCAATATTAACTTGCAAATTAGCATTGATTTGCAAGATTTTCTAAGATTCATGTAATAACCCAACTCAATTTAGTCTATTTTATTATTTTCGAAATTTAGGTTAAGGCCTAAAAGAAAAGAAAAAGAGCAATGGAAATAAAAATAGAAAAAGGAAAAGAAGTGAAACACGAAAAAGGAAGGGAGAGACGCAAACAAGTTATAAAAAGGGAGAAATAAGAAATAATTAGTGTTTAGGTATTTTTCTTAGAATCTCATCTACCTATTTCTTTGTATTGAAGAAGTGGAATAAGAAACTATCAATTGAGGACCAAAAAGGAGCAATTTGTGAATTTTTTAGTAAAAGAAGAACTTTTTATGAATGATTGTTAGTTATTTTTTAATATATAGACTAGTATTTTTTTAAACTTAAAGAAAAATTTAGGTTAATGACATGATTAATAATAATTTATTTTAATGATTGAAAGGATCAATTGATTATTAGAATTATTTTAGATGAATGAGAAATAAATTTGGAGAGATTTTGGCTGCGTATGGTGGAAATAACAGAGTAGCAGAAGGTTCGAATCGGAGACGACGAGGAATCGTCTGGGTATAAATTGGTATAATAACAGTTTAGGTCCTTTATGTTCAGATACGGGTTCCTCTACATCCACTAGTATAAAATATTACAACTTTGTCACTGGAAGTAGAATACTGAAGGATATAATCGGGTTAATCACAGTATCAGTCCCTAAGTCTTCTAACAATACTTCAGTAAATTTTTAGGTTCCAGAAATATTCATTTAGGTCACTGTTAGCAAGTTATTTTTTGTTATTTCTTGAATTGATTATGTTTTGACATAAACTTTTACATAATTATTTTAGGTGGCTAAACAATTATTTTAGGAGTTGAAAAATTGCATATTGAGGTAAGTGGCTACTGCTATTCTAAAAATTAAATTGTTTTGATATTATGTGTGTGTGTGTGTGTGTGTGTGTGTGTGTGTATTATTTCTTCAAAGTGCTAAGTTTTCCAATTTAATAATTTTTTCAATATTTCAATTTAAAGCTATTTTGCATTAAATAAATTTTTGATCAGAATAAGAGTTTTCAATTGCAATTTTTATTTTGAAATTGTTTTCCAAGTGCTTTATTAATTTACTTGTTTATCTACTTATTTGATTTTTATCTTATACAATATATTGTGTTTGATTAAATAAGCTGAGATTAGGTATTTTTTTATTGTGATATTTTGTGTTGAAATTTTATAACAATTGTAATGCTTTGAATTTATGTTCCGACTTTGTTTTGGTGGGTGTTGATTCTGTGCCCGTACTACTGGGAAAATATAGTTCTGGACCCTTCATGTAGGGTATTCTATTCTGTTTTGTTTTGCAGTGCACTGTTTTTAGGACTAGTTTTTCATGGTGCTCGATCGTTAGCGATTCTTAGATGATTCTGGATACACTACAGCGGTTTAAGTGTAGTTACAGTGATCACCCCACCAACTCTGCTCTGAATTTCTGTTTTGCTATTCTGCTCTGAACTGCTTTATTTTGGTCAATGATTTTATTTACAAATATTATTTGCTTAACTCCCAAAATTGCTATTACATTGATTATGTTCTGACTGTTCAAATATCTTTTGCTAAAATTTATGTTATTATTTTACAAGAATTTTTTTATTCTTGATCCCTATATATTTTATATATTATGTTTTTATTTTTAAAATCCGCCACTTGTTGGGCCTTCGTGCTCACCCTGTTTTCACTCCCTCACACAGATTAGGAGTAGTTCAAGTTAGCTAGTGGGAATGACTACAAAACCAGCAGCAGTTCAAGACAATTAAAAGTATTTCGTTAGTACTACTATTAGAAATTTATTTATGTTTAGAAAACTCTTTGGATTTTGTTTCATTCCTTAGAGCTTTAATATCTTATGGATTATGTCCCAGTTTCAAGAATTGTAGTTGCTTTGCCACTTATTCTCTTAAAAGAATTTTATAAGTTTTAAATTATTTGGAATATGTAGCCATGCATGCTTAGGAAAAATTTATTTTTTTAAGTATGCAGCATGTCATCGTCTCGAGACTCATGGGGTGGGTTTTGGGGCGTGACAATTCAAGCCTAGAAAGTGCAGGTTCTAATTTTGATTTCAAGTCTGGCAACACAATTATTCAAGTTGTAGTGTGGCATTTATAGAAATAGAGAAATGATGTTGTGTTTAATGGTAAAATTTTTATGATAACAGGTGTTTTATATGAAATTCGGGTGTTGTCTTACATATGGTTGAAAACATATGCTCAAAATTTGCTTGATCCTGGAGTGATTGATGTCTTAAACCTTTATTGGCTAAAAATAACAGTATTTGACTGAGTTTTGGGTTGTATTTTTTACTTTGTTTTCTAGCTGCTTGTTGGTGATATACTAATATACTAAGTTTTTCCATCAATAAATATTCTTTTTGTTTGTTGTGCAAAAAAAAAAAATTAAGATTGAAGAAGAGAAAGGCATGAAATCTGTTATTTTCATATATGTCAATTTGTGGATTTTTTTTATTCTCAAGTTGAATGATTAAAATAGACGATGTTGACATCTGATATAAAATCACCTGAGTATGGTCTATGTTTTCTTAGTTCTACTTAATCAAAAGGGCATAAGAGATATCACTTTAGTTATATAGGAGGGACTTTATCTTAATCATACAAATTATTTTATATGATATATGACTTACCCAATAATTACCTAATGTCAACGCAGTTACGAGCGACAAATGATAGTGCTAAAGTATGTGACTCACGTGTAGGAAACTTTAATGACCTCAGGTCAAAATTATTTATGGTACTTGTATAATGATTCAAGTAGTGATCTCTTGGAGAGTCTGTCCAGTATGTAAGTTTTCCAACTTATATCTATATGTAGACTTCATACTTTATATAAGTCTCTATATATGTTAGTCTTTATGTCATTATTATAACCTTTTCCATAATAAGACTTGAAGATGAACATTTAAAAATATTATTATTTTGGAATTATAATTATATTTGATTATGTTTACGCGAAAACAAAAGAGCAAAATTGATTATTGAAATAATACATTAATAAAATATCAACTCAAATGGCAATACAATCATTTAATAATTGATTGTTTGGCATATCTTTAAGGCTCGGCTTTGTCTAAAGGTTATTGTATATTAAAAGCTCTCGCCAATTAGTCTAATAAGGTTTATATGTGTCAACAATTATGGCGTATCAATTTGTGGTAGCGTTTAATGTATATATAGTAAAGTAATCATTAAATAATAAAATTTGGGGATGAAGAGAGGAAAAATTAGAGTTCTAGCAATTAAAAATAAGTTTAATCATTCATGAAAACAAATCTTTCCATGAATATATAAAAAAAAAACAACCAAGATTTGCAATGGACCTAAAATCATGGTCTAATCTCTATATAATAAAGTTTTAGGATTGATATGGTAAAAACATGATTTTTAATGAATTTGAGCAAAAAAAATACAAAATTGATAAAAACTAGAGAAAGTCCTTGTAATTATTATCTTTGATAACTCCAGTTCCCAAACCTGATCATCAGATAGAATAGTTTAGGGATCAAAATGAAAGAATGAAAACTTGCATGAGCTAAAAGAAGGGTTAGACCTTTACCTAGAAAAAGTTTAAAAAAAAACTTGACAATTAATATATAGTTATAATGAGGTTATGTGGCATGCACATTGTAATGGGTATATTTTCTAATAAATTTTTTATTAAAAAATTTGAATAAAAATAATAATAAAATTTGAGAAAAACTGACTAAAGTTGAATTAACCTTAACTATAGCCAAAAGTAGGTAAACAGAAACATAAAATTGTACCTATTTTGAGACAATACATATTTTTATCATTTAAAATAATTCACTAAAATTTTTTCTCTTTTATTAACTTAAATTCTAATTTTTAGTATCAATGAAAAATTTATTTCAAAAAATTGACTTTCAATTTTAAAAATTATGGACCAAATTATTTTATTAAATCATAGAGCTTCCAAAGCAAATAATTAACGTGGTAAACATCACCAAATGTCCTAGAAATATGTTCTATGTTACACTTTCATCTGGGAAGTATAAAATGTTACACTATTCGTCATAGAAATATGCAATTGTTGCACGATTAATCTTTCAGTCAACTCTTCCATTAAATGACATACCTTATGTTGCACAATTTATCCTAAACGTATGTCTTATATTATATTATTCGTTCTAGAAGTATGTCTTATATTACACTATTCATTATGCTAGGTCAGCCTTTTGTCACTTTCCAACAATAAAACTTGACAGAATGGCAAATGGTGTAACAACTGCAAACTTTTAGGACCAATAGTATAATGCCTTATACTTTTCAGGACGAATATGTAACATAGGGCATACTTTCAGGACGCTTGGTGACATTCACCATAATTCATGCCACAAAACTCAATCATGAATAACAAAATGATATAATTGAAATACAAAACTGTGTTAAGTTTATGTTAATTAATTTACGATTTAACCGTTAACTTAATAAAAATAAAAAGAAAAAAAAGAACAAAATTAACTAAAACAGAATCAACGAAAACCATAGCCAAAATAGGCAAATTATACTATCTCTGTTTTGCATTAATTGATCATTTTATTTTATTTTACTAAAGTTTGACTTGAATATATTCATATTGATATGTATTGAAAAAAAATTGTTAAAAATGATATTTAGAAACTATAATCTTTAAAGTTTTATTTTTATATAAAATATTCATATTTTTATAACAAATTTTGGAAGAAATAAAATCATAAATTAATTGCCGTGAATAATAAAAGGGTTAGCTTTTGTGAAACAGATGAAGTAATGATTAAAGTTTCATTTTAGAAAAAAAAATGAAGAAAAAGCAACAAAAAAGTTTGTATCAAGACAAAAAATGGAAAAACATGAGGTATTAAGGGCTTAACAGTTAATTTAATAAATGTAAAAAAATGATTTAACTCAAAAATAAATAAATTATGGTGACCAATGTCTTACTTTAGAAGATAGTACATAAAGAAACAAAAAAAAAAGTTTTGGGATCAAGACAACAAATAGAAAACATCTAGTTAAATGCTCCCTTCGTCTCACTTTCTTTGCTCCATTTGAGTTTTTTTATTAGTTTGATTTGAATTTATTCATATTATTGTTTGTTAGAAAAAAATTAAAAAATATATATTTAGAAACTATAGGCCTTGAATTATCATTTATATATAAAAGGTTTTTTATTTATATGCTAAAATGTTGAAAATAAAAAATTATAGATTAATTGCTGAAAAGTGAATAGTGCAAAGAATTTGGGACTGAAGGAATACTTATTAAATTCAAAGACTAAAATGGAAGATGGATGGAACATAAGAACTAATGTGGAAAAAAGTAGAAGCTTAGGGAGTAAAATAATATTTTAACCAAACCAAAACGTGAAACAGTCTAAAACTTGAAAAACTGTATCACGAGGCCCTAAAAAACGCGAGCACGTTCTGGAAAGGGGATTAAACTTAAGAAAGGCGAATTGTGTTCAAAAAACAAGAGGGAAAAAAAAGCAAAAGGGGAAAAAAGTGGTACTGCTTATCTACAATGACAATAACGGTAAATAAATACTCCATTCGTTTCATAATAATTGGCCTCTATTCCTTTTTTGGCAGTTTTAAAATAGTTGTCCCCTTTCTACCTTTTTAAATAAGGTAACTTTATTATTATTATTATTATTAAAGTTGAGAAAGTTAAAGAGTGAAAGTACATAGGGTGTATTAAAAAATAGATAAATACATTTTCTTTATATAAAAATAAATAAACTAATAGTTTTATATTAAAAGAAAGAAGTAAAAAGTAGAGAAATCTTAATTTGCGTGCACTATCAAAGAGGACAAGATTTATGAGACGGAGGGAGTAGTAAAAAGTAAAAACTCCACAATTTTTAAAAATTAGTTATAAATTTAAGAAGAGTTAATATTATGTTCATTCAGTTAAATGTGGGGTGTCCTCAAGGAAAAGAGTAAATGGCATAAATAGTTCATAAACTTTAATTATTGTTTTATTTCAGTCCCTAACCTATTGAATATTCTATTTTAATCGTAAACCTATCAAAATTGTTTCATTTTGGTCCCCATTAGATGAAATTTATTAACTCAGAATAACTGTTTGACATAAACTTTTAAAATTCTAATTTAAATATTTAGTAACTGTCTTCCAGTAAATTTAAATAGTTTACTATTTTTTTGATAGCAAATAGACAATTTAAATTAAGTTTAATTTATAAAAAAAATATGATTTGAATTTTTTATTAACTATAAAAAAATTATTATATAGATTAAATTTAATGGAAGACAGTTACCGAATAATTTAAATTATAATTTAAAATTTTTTTACCATACGGATATTTTAAATTAACATATTTCATCTCATGGAGACTAAAATAAAATTTTTTTAATAGATTTAGGACCAAAACAGAACATTTAATAAGTTAGGGACTAAAAAAAATAATAATTAAAAATTAGAGATCATTTATACAATTTATTCTCAAGGAAAAGGAGGAAAGGAAAACGTGTTCTCTAACCAGTATACCTAAATCTTATCTTCTTTCACGCATAAGACCTCAAATCAAGCGACTCTAAATTTTCAAGAACCCATCGAAATGAACCCCGAGGAAAGAAACCGCCTCCGCCAGTTCAAGCGCAAGCAAATAGGATCTTCAGACCTTCAGCCCCAGCAGGTGCTAGAAACTCTGCCTGAACCAGCTGACCCGGAGAAACGGGCGGACGAGCTGGAGGAGCCAACTGTTGAACATTCCGAGCAACCAGAAACGCCTCAACCGAAGCGAGCCCGCGAAAGCATTGAAGAAGAGCGATGTTATTACAAACCAGACTGGACTATTTCTCCGACAGACAGTGCCCTCGGCGATGCCACAGTTTCTGCTCAACTCTGCAACGAGATCCTCCTGCCGGCCGACTTCGACCTCATCACCGACAAGTTCCCAACTTTTGAGGCGCACGTCGCCGGAGCCCGAACTCGTTGTTTTGAGGTACAGTATAAACTAAGGTGTCCTGGATTTGGAAATACTAGCATTCAATGTTGTGAGAAATTGAGATAATTAATTTTTGTACATTGGCCAAAAGTGAAAAGTTACTTCTAAATAATAGCTCTATCAGTTTCTAACACAAGTTACTAAGAGTAGTCTTCCTAAAAAAAAAACCATTAAGATCAGTTAATTTGTTTGCATTTTTTCATCTAGAAACTGCAATTAACTGATGAAGAGATTCTTGTCATTTTATGCTCGAGCAGGCCTTAACGTTCGTCACGGCCTTGGAGCAGAGGATGGACGTTTGGCTGCTTGAAATGGTCAAGCTCAGGAAGATGCTTAACAACGCCCAAGACGAAGCTCAAAGATCCAAGGACGAGACAGAGAATTTATCTCGTACGTTGGACGAATTAAAGCAGGCTAATCTCAGTCTGGAGGAGTCGTTGAAGCAAAAGTCAGCCGGCTTGGAGGCGGCGCACAAGGAGCTGGGGAGCTGAAGATGGGAATTCCGTCGCAAATGAAAGAGGCTGGGGCTCGAGCCGTCGAGGATTTTAAGAATTCGGAAGAGTTCTGGGATGTGGTAGATTCCCGTTCTCTCAAGTATTACGAGGGTGCGCTGCACGACGTTAGAACCCGTATGGCTGTTCTCTATCCAGAGATCGACGCGAGTTTTTTGGAGAACATATTAGAGGATGAGGCGGAGACGTTGGCGGCCGCCGTTCATGGGGCTTGTTCGGAAGAGAAAGTGGTCAAGGTTGGGAGCGGTTCTGGCGAGGCCGATCAGGACGGAGCTGATCAAAGCAGAGGGAATTAGTGAAGATTCAAGAGTCAAGAGTTGGAAACTGGAATTTTGTCATGGAATATAAAATTGGACCTTTCTAAAATACCCAACCTGTATGGATACCACTTTTTTCTTTCTTTTTCTTAAATTTTTTTAAAAGTTACAAATAAGGACCTTCTTTTTGAAAACCTGTAAATTTCTTGAGAACATAGTACAAAGCGTTGTTACTTAACTAGACCCTCTTCACGAAGTGAAACTGCTCAAAAGTAGGCATGAGACAGTCTCCAACCAATACAACATGTACTTAAAACATTAACTTGGCTCTGATACCATAAAATGCCCTGGGTTATATTCTTATAAATTTTTTAGTTTGAGAAAGATTAATAAAACTAGAACAAGGATTAACAAAGATATGTTATAAACAAGCATCAAGAACAAGAAGAACATACTAAAACATTCATCAGTCTTTATTGAAACATGTACTTACAGAGAACTATTGATTACCAGTTTATTTCACAACTACAAACTTGACAATGATGAACCAGAAATCCAAGATTCATTAGAGCACATGAGCACACTAGACAATACTTAATTTTATAGTGGAAGAAAGGGTATTCAACACAGGAATCCACTTTGGATGCCTGAACTAGAACAGAGAGCATCCTTCTATATACAAGATTCTAGAGCCTTCAAGGATAAAGCTGGGGAACTTCAACCAATTAGGCTTTGAAGGAATCTTGGGCCACCAGATAGTACGCCATTATTTGGCTAGTACGCAATAATTATGCCAATACTTCTGGGACAGCTGGCTGGCTAACAGGTCTTCTGGATAGCTGGATTTTGGGTACTTCGGCTTTGTCGTCTTCTGCCAACACCTTTAATGGGGTTATGTTGACTTATTTTTGTTGGATGAGGATTTGATGCCTGCTTGTCGTTTCTGTACTAACTATTTTTTGGGCAGATTTGAGAATCTTTCTTTCATTGTTTCAGTAGGGATTTGACTATCCCTAAATTGCCCTTTTTGATAAAAACTGGTTAACCATTACATCAAGGAAATCTTCATTAGGCTTTTCTTCTTCCTCAATTATGTTGATTTTATCAAATGAAATGTTTTTCGGACAAGTATTGATTAAGAATGCACTTATCCCACCATTTGACCTTTCAAACTTGTTCCAAGCAAGGGGTAAAATGGGATTCAAAATCTACTGCTTGTTTTTCATAGTGCCATTAAAGGATCCATGGAATGTGGTTCATTATTACAAAGTAGAAATCTAGGAATGACACTTGTTGTCCTTGCTTGAGGAATTGTTCTTGATACATACAAAATCCTTTGAAGGACTTTATGATTTGTTCTGAGAAAGAGTCTCGGTAAAGGCCTTTTCCAACATACTAGTTGTGGAACGAGTTAGGGAAACTTTTTTGCTTGGTTTTGAAAAAGATCATCCATAAGTGCTGATAGTCACGGTTTTGGATATGGAATACTTTGTCCCAAGCAACAACATTGGCCCAGTAAGAGTACAGGGTATTCTCAAATTTCCCTCTGGTCAGGATTCTTCTTCATCCAGACGGAACTCCCCATTCATTGAAAGTCCAAACTTTTAAAATCTTAAAGGAAGAGATTCCAAGTTCATTAATAAATTTTTCCTTGGTCTCCCAATTATTATCTTTATAGAAGACTTTAGTTCTTCTCGGTTTATGTTCTATTTCAATCGAACCAGATTCTTGGAGAATTAACTCAAAAAATTGAGGTATCTTGAGTGGCTGTAATTGCCAGTAGGGATTTTGGTGAGCTGGTCAATACTTTTCTACCAGCTCAATTACCGAAAGATGTTCAAAATCTTTATTTTCTAGAGAAAATAAGCATTTTCTTTCAATTTCTTGGAATACAGTTGGTATACCCAAACTGTATAATGATATGTCTTGAGGCTTTGAGGGCCTTGTAGAAATATTCTTTTAAGTCATTTTCTGGGGATTCTTTTATGAATTACATTTTTTTTTTCCCTGGAGAGTTCTTCCTCTGATTTTGCTTTTTTATAAGGTATTTCTTGGAAAGACTTACTCTCTTTCTCCAGTATTTCTAATGGGAAATGGTGTGGGGCTAGGAGGGCCCTAGTTAGTTCTAAGTCCATTTTATAGTAGGCTTCCATCTCCATTAATTCTTGCTTTGTTTCTTGATAGAGAATTGATTTGTCTTTCTAATTTATGTTCTTGGCCATCTTCTCTCCCCTACAAAAATTCTTGAGTTAATAAATCATGCAAATAATTGGTTTCACCAGCAATATTCTTAATATCAAAGTCAAAAGTAGATAAAATGTATTACCATCGAGCAAAAATTTGTTTAAAGGCTAAATTTTTAATATCTTTGAACAAAACATCTTTAGCTGCTTTGCAATCGACATAAATTAAAAACTTCTTGTTTAGGAGATCTTCCTCAAATTTAGTTACACAAAGAACAATTGCCAAAATTTCTTTTTTAATTGTGGCACGATTTCTTTGGGCTTGATTCCAAACCCTTAAAATGAATCTGACTAACTGTTCTTTGTCATCAATCTTCTATTTTAATATTTCTCTGTAGCCAACATCATTGGCGTTAGTTTCCACAATCTTAAAGGCTTCTGGATTTAGAATATTAGCATAAGAAATTTCTTTAATTCTTCTTTTCACAATTTGGATTGCTTTAGTTTGTTCTTGTCCCCATTCAGAAGGATTCTTTTTAAGATGATCAAACAAAGGTTTACAGTCTTTGGCCAAATCTTTATAAAAATCAACAACATAATTAAGACTTTCCAAAAACCTTTGTAGTTGTTTCTTGTCTCTAATTTCATCAGAGAATTTATCAGCAAAGCTAATTGACCTATCAATTGGCTTGATTGTTCCTTTAAGAATTATATGACCTAAGAACCTAATTTTTGTTTAGAAAAATTCCATTTTCTTTGCTGAAAAAACGGGTAAAATCCACCGGGGGTCACCTAGCTTATTTTTTTTGTCCTAAACGGGTACCTTACCTTCAAATTGTCCTACCGAGGTACCTTACCTCTTATCGTGTGTCCTGTTTAACTACTTTCCGTTAATTTCAGAGTTATATTTAACGGAAATTGCTTACGTGGCATAAAAAAAATTAAAATAAATCATAAAATAACACTTATGGTCCTTTAATTTTTTTCTATCAACAATTCTAAACCCTAACATTTAAAATCTAACCCATCCCCTTCCTAAACCAAATGCACGCACACACACCGCCGCGAGCCGCCTCCATTTCCCTCATCTCCGCCACCCTCCTCTCCTCTCCTCCGTCTCTCCCTCCGCCAACGGAATTTGGGATTTTTCTCATGCGGGACTGGCAACCCCATCGACGACTGCTGGCGCTCCGACCACCGCTGGTACCTCCGCCGCAAGCGCCTCGCCGACTGCGCCATCGGCTTCGGCCGCAACGTCGTAATACTTGCCATCCCGGCCACCGACGAACAGAGAGAACGGACGCGATTTGATTTGATTAATCTAAAACATCGAGGTGAGGCGGGTTGTGGCGATTGAGGAGGATCACTCAATCAGAATCTTGCCCTCAGAATTGGAGGAGGTCACAAATTGCAAGAGGCGACGGTTGCGAAACAGAATTGGAGGAGGCGATGACAGTGAGGAAGCGAACCACCTGGGTCCTCAATCGGAGACGACGATGGTTGCGACGGGCGGAGGCGAGACGAACTGAGGCAATTCCCAGGCAGAGGCAGGGTGAACTTATGCGATTCCGGTGTGACGAAAGGAGGTGATTCCCAGGCGAAGGCGATCTCTCGGATTGTGGAGGAAAGAGAAACGGAGGACAGGAGAGGAGATGAGGGAGGGAAACAAGAAGGAGAGGAGAGGACGGAGGTGGAAAGGAGAGCAGGGAGAGGAATCGAGGGAGGCAGAGAGGAGAGGAGGGAGGACAGACGCGGACATGCTCCGACGGCGTGGGTGGGTGGGTGGGTGGGTTAGATTTTAAATGTTAGGGTTTAGAATTATTGATAGAAAAAAATTAAAGGACCATAAGTGTTATTTTATGATTTATTTTAATTTTTTTTATGCCACGTAAGCAATTTCCGTTAAATATAACTCTGAAATTAACGGAAAGTAGTTAAACAGGACACGCGATAAGAGGTAAGGTACCTCAGTAGGACAATTTGAAGGTAAGGTACCCGTTTAGGACAAAAAAATAAGCTAGGTGACCCCCGGTGGATTTTACCCCTGAAAAAACTAATCCTGCTCTTTTAACTATGTTTATGAATTCATGCAAAGTGCTTCCAATGCTAATCAATAGACTGAGAAAAAACAAGCACGTCATCAATATAGACAATACTGAAAGAATTATAGGGATTGAAAATTTCATTCATAATCTTTTAAAATTCTAACGAGGCATTCTTTAAACCAAAATGCGTGACATTCTATTCATAGTGACTAAATGGAACAATAAATCCCGTTTTGTATTTGTCTTCTTCGGTGACTTGGATTTGCCAATATTCGGACTCCATATTGAATTTTGAAAATACTACTACATTATAAAGTCTGGATAATAAATCTTTCTTATTAAGTATGGGATACCTAATGCATTTGAGAACTTTGTTGAGCGGTTTGTAATTAATTACTAACCTTGGGACTCTTCTCTCTATTTCTGAATTTTTATTTACGTAAAAAGCAGAACACCTCCATGGTGAAGAACTATTTCTGATCGGTTTCTTATTTAAGAGATTATGAATTTCTTTCCCGCATTGATTCATCAATTCTTCATTCATTTGAATCACTCTGCATCTTGTCGGGATGTTTTTCTCATTGAAATCTGGCTTATAAGGGAGATTTATAATATATTTTTTCCTTTGCCAACAAGCATTTAGAATATCAGCGCAAACTTTTCTTGAAAAAGTTATTTTGAAACTTTCTATATTTTGTTTTAATTCTTCATTTTCCAATTTTTCTTTAACACTTTTGTGTTTGAATTCATCTTGGAGACACATTAGAACGTTTTGATTTTTTCTAGATCTATGCTTAGTTCTTCAAACGGAGATCTTCTTGGTGACTCGGTAAATTCAAAAGTGATTTTTTTACCGAATTTCTTAGTAGAAATCCTATTCATACCTACCTTGAAGGGCATGATTGCAGCAAGGAATGAGGTTCCTAAGATAATTTCTTGGTTTATATTTAAAACTGTGAAATGTTGCTTGATGCAAATATCTTCATTACAAATGTCAACATTTGTTAATTTAAATCTGATCGGGATGGTTTCTTTGTTAGCAACAGTAATGGATCCAAAGGATTTGTCTAAATGATTAATCCATAATTTGCATATATTTGTGTCATAATTTTCTTAGCTTTTGTTTTTATTTATTCGCTTGATCGAGCTATTAATATATTTTTTTTCTTTTTTGTTTATGGTTGAAGGGAAATCAAAATTGATGTGCTCCAGGAGACAATTTGTCAATTTTTCAATCGCACATGCCTTTTACTCGTGGAAGCTTTATTTTAAGTGGGGGCAGGTTCCAATTCGTTTAGAAAGAAAGTAACAATAAAAAAAAAACGGTGCCGTATGGGCCATTATGAAGCTAATTTCTAGCTGTGCTTGCTCGCAAAATTGGCACCTCACTTCTCTCACATGGAGTCCTTCGACACAAGCTCCTGGTCCAGCCGTTCCCATTGTTTCGATCCAGTTATCTGCTTCCAGTCAAAATAAAGCCAGCAATTGAAGTCATCCAACAATTGATTTGCTCCGGTTTGACTACTAATTGGATTAGCTTCATCTCACAAAGAGGCACGAAGAAGACCAGTAGTTTCCAAAATGTATGGCGCACGGGAGCTGCTCGATGAAATGCCTGTGAGGGACAATAAGTGGGCTGGGCAAATTTGGAATTCCAAATTTACGTGGATTTAGTAGCCAATCGCAGGAGAGTCAGGTTTCAACCTAACGAGAAGGTATTTGATCAAGCCGAAATTCTATTTTTTTTTTTTAGTACATTTTGTTCCCTAAGGATAGTGGATTTTTGCCAATAAAAAGGAGCATGGAGAGAACGCGAGGGATATACACACAGAACGAATTTAGGTTTTTCTCTTTTTTATTTTCTTGTATTTTTTTTCTCCTAAACATGATTGAGTAATTTTTCTGATTCAATTTTAGAGACAATTTTCATCACTAATACCAATTGTGAGGATTGATTTTTCTTGCTTAAACTTTCTTTGAATTCAAGTATTTATTTCTTTGTTGTTCAGATTTATTGCAATTAATTTTTTTGTTCTTTCTTGTTGGATTGGTTATGTGATTGCAAATCTGCTTGATTTTCTTTTAACCGCTTAAGTAAAGAATTCAATTAGAACCAAGTGAATTGTTTGGAGATTATTTTTATTTCTGGTTAATTAATATGAAGAAGTAAAACATGTTAAATTGTTCAAGCTTTTAGATTATTGTATAGAATAAACTTTTGTTCATTGTTTCTAATGTTAATTTTGGGTTTATTAGAAATTGCTTTTTAATATCTGGTTACTCAAAATTTAAAAATTAATCTAAAGCTTTTTCTGGTTAATTTTACTATTAAATTCTTTGGGTTCTTTTTAGCTTTAAAGAAAATTCTGTTTATTTGCTTGGATTGAAGAAATATTTTTTTTATGATCAACATTGTGATTGGAATGGACAATCAACCCTGAACTGAGCGTTTTTAGTATTACTTAATTTTATTTTAATTCTACAGTTAATTTATTTCAGCATTCGTTTCAAGAAAACTCCCCCAAGTTTTTCAACAGGAAGCTTTCGGTTTAAAAAAAATTTCTCTTAGAATTTGACATGGTTTTTACTGATAGACAATAAATTTATTTATTCTGAGTTGTTAGGGAGACCAGAATTATTTTTGGCGGTTTAGACGACCGACCATTAAAGATTGGTGCGGATCAATTCCTTCTTTGATGCAATTTTGATCAGCTTCCGAATTAACCAAGACGATTGCAGTTATTTTAAACTCATTTTCCATTAACAAAGTCATTCTGCTAGTAAATCTTTGATTAAGTAAGTCTTTGAGACTTTCTTTCTCTTGGCTTGTTCCTGGAATGTTTTTCCTGAAATCAAATTCTTCCAGGTTTTCCATGACTAGCTCATCTTGTAGGAGATTTGTAGAGAATCCTTCAAATTTATGGAGTTCCAGGATATCAATTCTGTTCCTAAGAAATTTTGTTTCAACTTTTACTTCTAAAATTTCTCCTCTTAATTCAGTTGTTGTTGATTCTTTGTGGATTTTTTTAGCCTCATCAACCCTTTTTTTAGGATTTTATTAAGGCTGTGAACGGGTGGCTTAGTTATTTCTTTGACATCAACTTTTTACTTAAAGTTCTTCATTCCTTAATGAACTTGGTTTTCCTGACTAGAAGCTTTATCAAGGTGTTTAAACAAAATTTCTTTTTTTAGTTCTACATCATCAATTTGTCTTGCAATTTTTAAAATTCTTTCATCCTCTTCAGTAAGAACATTAATTTGAATGGTGTTTAATTGAAGGTTTTTGAAATTATTTTGCAATTGGCAAGAATCGCAACCACAATTTGATCCACTGCTTTCTAACTCCGATTCTGTGTTGTCTGAGATACCAGCCACGTTAATTTCTTCGGAGCTTTCTGAAGTATCTTCCTTTTCTTCCTTTTCAGGCTCGATTTCGCTATTTAACAAAATTTGCATTAAACTCTTTTTTAATCCTTCATCGATTGCTAAAAAGTTTATTTTCTATCTTGTTTTACACTTATTAGTGAAATGTCATGGTTTTTTGCATTTCCAGAAAACCTTTTGATCTTTTTAGATCTTTCTTTCTTGAATCTTTGAGAGGTTCCTGATTTTTCTTCTGTTCTTTCGGATCTTCTTCTTCTATATCTCTTATAAGATTTATGTTTCTTTTGTTTCTTGGGTTCGTATCCAGAATAGGGCATCTGAACATCGTAGCCAAATTGGGCATAGAATTGGCCCAATTTTTTTGTTTTCCTGCCAATCTTTCTATTTTTATGTGTTTCTGCCATTTCATTTCATGACACAATTTTAGACCGACTTCTTTGACTTCAGCCATGATTTGACCATAAGTATAATTTTTTAGATTTAATTGACCTTGACGTTTTTCCTTTAATGTGATCCATTACGAGTAACTGAAATACTTAGGTAACCCTTGGATGAATTTTTCTTTCCAAATTGAGGATTTACAATATTCTCTTTCGTAAACTTTTGTGAGGAAGGTGTCCTTGTACCGTTCTAGGTCTGTCAGTGTTCGACATCTTAAATTTAAAAGCAATGCACTGTTTCTACTTTCTTTGCTTGCTGTGTCGCCAATAAAATGTGAATAAATTGCGCAAATCAAAGTGTTTACAACATCTGGTTCACTTGTTTAGATTAATTGGTTTCCCTGTTAGACAGTGAGGATTTTTCTATCATTTCTTATTTCTTGTCTACCTTGTTTAGTTAGACACTTATCCCACTAATTCTTTAGTTGGCTAGTAAAACCGGTTATTAACATTTCTACAATTTTTGGGTTGGTGTTATCCACTCCTTTTCTGGCTACTACACTATACATGATCATATTCTGGATGATGTTTATTATTTGATATTCTGATAGCCCATCAATATTTCATTCTTCGATTGAATCTCCTTCATACTTAGCAAAGTAATGTCCATAGACATTATCTAACCTTATATCGACTGGGGATGGTCTTGGTTGAGCATAAGGATGCGTTATGTTCCAATTCTAAGTTTGGAATGGTCTTCTTATTTGTCCTATTCTCCCCCATTTAGAACGAATACGATTAAGTTCTAATGGTTCTTTATGTTCGGGATGATGGGAGTTTATTAATTTTTGGATTTTGGATGTTTTTCCAATGGCATTAATTTGAAGATCCTTTTGTCTCTTATCTGTGGGTTCATCAGATTTAATTGTTAATTTAGCAATTTGATCAGCTAAATTATTTATTTTTTCATTTGGTTTTAATTTAAATTCTAGGAGTTTTTTAGGAAAACTAATCGGAGATTTTGTGGTTTCTGGAAATAGTTCTGGTTTAAAAACAGAAGCTTTTGTAAGACCAAACTTATGTTTATCCAAAGCGGTTTCTATCCGATTCATCTATTTACCTATGGACTGTAGGTAAAGGTTTGTATAATTATTCTGTTCGATGACATTCTGGAGATCTTTTTTATCAACGGGTTTCTTGGCAACTTTTGGGGCTTCTGCATCAAACGTTTTGAAAGGTGTTGCTGCTGTCTTGAATTCTTCTCCAAGTATGACAATAATGTTCAGAGGATGTGGAGTTGTAACTTTTTTTTCATCTTTGGTTTTATATGTTGACCAAGTTTCTTCTAGGACGTCAGTCATCATTTCTTTGTCCAAAATGATGGCAGGGATAAACCATTCAAAAAAACTTCAAATTCCTTTTTGTTTTCATAATTATTTTGTACCAAAGATGTTTAATTTCTTTTCTTTCTTCTTTGGTGTATGCGTCAAAAAACCATTTTTTTTATTTCATTTTCCTTTGACCAGTAATCTTCGTTTAAGCTTTGAGGATCAAAACAAAAAGGTTTAGTTAAAACATTTAATTGGAAATTTGAAAAACTAGGATTTGGAGATCTTATGGATATGTATTTGTTCTCTTCTTCTTGTTTATCCTTTTCCAGGATAACTGGATCCATTCTATAGACCGGATGAGAAACTTGTTCTATTGATTCTCTAATTCCTCCCAATAATTTTTTCATGGTCAGATTCTGGAATTTGAGAGCATGAGGCTTTTGGTGAAGAAGGTTTTGAAGATTTATACAAAATTCTTCAGGGTAATCTTTTGGGTTCTAACTCTGAGAAATCAATTTTAGTAATCCTATATTTGTTACAACGAATTTCGACTTCCCTGTTTTTGTATTCAATTATCCTTTACAATTCTTGTGGCTTCATAGCTTTAATATGTTTCTGATTCTGGAAAATCAATTTTTCTAGGAGTTTAATGTCTTTCCATTTAATTGGTTTTGGAACGACAACGTTACTTTTTTCTGTGTTTGCTTTTAGAAGCAAAGTTTCTTCTCGCGTGTCAAATTCTAAGGCCTTTAACTCGATCTGTGTTGTGATCACCTTATAATAGATTCTGTAGACCAAAGCGAGATTTTGAGATCCCTCAAGCATATTGAAACCGGATGTCAGGATATTTGCAGTTAAAACTTTCATCATGTGTGGATTTTTTAAAGACACAGTAAATTTTAGGTGGCAGTTAAAATAAATTGGACTGTGGCAAAGACTTGATTCCACAATACCCAAAAGAGAATCAGAAAACTTATTATGTCTTTGATCTCTTAGTGCAATTATTGCCGAAGTATTTAGACCATTTCTTGTTAAAGGTTTTAACGCGATTTGGACTAAACCAATATGTAGATAATTGTAATGATTTTGTATATGATCTTTAATAATGTATTTTGAAAACAATTCAAACTTGTGATTTTCTTCCATTATCGGAACAATTTTTTCTACAATTTTTATAGCTTATGTCATTTTGAAATCAAAAGTACCGTTTTGATAAACTTCTCATTTATCCATCTTGGGGATGTTCCAATTTCCCAAATTTTTCTCGACATCTCATATGTGTATGCTTTGTGAATTTTTTACTCTTCTACTCCCTCATAGTTTCCTCTTCTTCTTTTCTCTTTGAAGAAGACTTAACCAAACTTCTAAAGATTTTATCCATTAATAATGTTCAATTAGTGTTAAAGCTTTTACTAGATATCTGTCAACATGTTATGCAATCTTGCTGCCCTTTTAATCCAATAATGGGTCTTACAGTTGCTACACGACTTGGGTGATTTTTTGGGAAAGATTTTAACAATAATTTTCTATTACTAAGAGAGAAAAGCTTCAAGGGTTAAGCTAACTTTTTAAATCAAAGAAACAAGGCAGAAGGTAAACCTTAGGGACTAGAATGTTTAAAGCTTTTACCATATATCTGTCAACAAGTTACGCAATCTTGCTACCATTTCAATCCAATAACGGGTCTTACAGTTGCTACATGACTTGGGTGATTTTTTGGAAAGATTTTAACAATAATTTTCTATTACTAAGAGAGAGAAGCTTCAGGAGTTAAGCTAACTCTTTAAATCAAAGAAATAAGGCAGAAGGTAAACCTTAGGGACTAGAATGTTTAAAGCTTAAAACTTCTAGGGGTAAAACAAAGTTTTATCAAAAACATTGATATTTTAATCCAACGATGAAAAAAGAGGGGTATGGTTACGGCTCATAGGTAATGTATTTTAGAATCTTCCATAAAATTGTATCCCTCAGGCTCGCATCATATGACTCTTCAAAGAATAATTAAGAAAGTTTTTGTTAATGGTCTTACTTTTAGCGACAACAAAAATAATTTTGTTTACTCTTTAAACTAAAATACTCGTAATTGAAGACTTTCAAAAAAGAAATATAGGTGGCTGAATTGCTCCTCCCATTTAAGGAGAATTGTCTACTATCTCTGTGGCAGTCAAATACAGCAGCAACAGCATTTTCTTAATTTAAAATATATTACCATATTATTATATTGATAGTACGTTTTGGATGTTTTTCATGTCATCATCCCAAGTTTGGTAAGTATTGCTTAATAGGGTAAATTGCACGATTACACCATAATTTTTAATTATTATTTCACTTTTAATCTTCACCTCCAATTTTTATATTTGGACTATTTAACCTCATTTGAATGTTTCATTTTGAATATATGGGTGACAGAATTTATTAATTATGATGAAAAACGTCATGCTAGGATAGCATTTCAGGGAACAATGTTAACTTTAACCCTTGAAAACATTTCCCTTTAACAAAAAATTATTAAAATATTAAAATTTAACAAAAAAACTCCCATTGCATCTCAGCCTCCCTCTCCTCACTATCGCTCTCCCTTCCCACCCTCTCCTCTCGGCCTCCCACTCCCCACTGCTGTCTCTCGACCTCCCTTCCTTCCCTCTGCCCTCAACCGATTGTACTTGGATCCCTTGCGGCCGATTCACCTTCAAACCCGATTTCAATGTTTGGGTCCAGCAGCGGTTGAAACGCAGAAAGATTGTGACGGCCTCACCCGATTCGCGGAAAGATCCCTTCACCTCCCTCCCTCCCTTTCGGCCTCACCTGATTCATGCATCCCTTCCTCCATCGTCGTGTTTTCCTGTCGCGATTATCGTCAATCCTAATTCTCGCCATAACGACTGGTTCCATATCTCCGCCGCCAATCCCGAAGACACTTGATTTGGGCTCCGATTTGACGGGTGACATGGAGGTCGAACGGTGTTTCGAATGAGAATCATTCACAAGATCGAACGAGCGACGGCCGAACAAGAATCGTCAACGAGATCGAATGATAGAGGTCGAACGAGAATCGTTCACGAGATTGAAGATGAACCTCAAGAAGGCGATGGAGGTCGTGGCGGAGCAACGACACTTTGAACGGTGGTGCGGACAGTGGCCAATCGTCAGTCGTGGTGGCACCTGGGAACGAGCGACAACACATTGGAACGGATGAGAGATTAAAGTGTTAAATTTCAATGTTTTAAGAATTATTTGTTAATAGAAAAAGTTTTCAGCAGTTAAAAGTTTAAATTTTCCTTTACAATTTTATGTTGATATGGCGTTTTCTGTCAAATGAGCTCCGTAACCCAAATGTTCAAAATAAAACATTTAAATGAGATTAAAGAGTCAAAACGTGTTTCTTGAAGGTTATAATTAGAATTGAGATAATAATTAAGAATTAGGATCTAATTATGCAATTTACCCAATATTTTTTAGATGAAGAAGCTCCGCAGCATGTTTCTCCCACACAACTTCGTTGCATCACTACCGCCTTAATCTTTCTTATTATAAATACGAAAAAAAAGAAATATGGGCCAGCTAACATGAATCAGAATATTAGGCTTTAATTAGGCCCCCCATTAATTAGTGGCTTTGGACTTTCACGTACTGGGCCAGGAACACATTTAATCCTGCTTATGTCACCATACTTCTTGAACTTAAGTAAATGAATCCCAGCAAAATAGAAAGCATCAAGTTTACCATGTAAAATGGGTTGTGTGTGTGTGTATTCATGCCTTGTACGGAACACAAAAGGTAGTTATGTTTCAAGTAAAAGTGAAGAACAAGTAACTTGTTTGCAAATTCAAATTTGAGGGCTCTACCGGCTCTATTCGTCGTAGGGTAATTGTTGGTCTAATTTCTGTAGGCTGTAATTATGCGGTTGCTTGAAGCTTGGAGCCAAGTTAAAAACATCCAATAGCTCAACAATTGATCGCAACCTTTTATTTTCTTTTCTTTTTTTTCCTTTTTGGCGGTGTATGTTTCAGTTTTTGAATCCTGGAAAAAATAATGCATTTACAAGTTACAATTTGTAGAAAAGCTTGATCAACTTATAGTAATATAACAGCTGTTAAGTTATTTGAAATATTTGAGTTCTTTGGTATAGAAATTTTGTTTGTCGCCAACGGCAAGAGAGAGCTAGCTGAGTTACTGTCGGCTCATGTGGACCTAACTTCATTAATTTACCTCCATCGAGTTAAATATTACTAATTTCATGTATATTTATAGGTTGCCATTTCTCATTTTCTTGTGCTTGGTCATGAATCAAATTCTAATTGTAAAAAACATTTTCTCTTATTTAGTCATCAAATAGCGCAATTGGATTGGATGAGATTAGGGTATAGTCGTCAGAGAGTGGGTTTACATTAGATTAGATGAGGTGAGATGTACCCAGATATACTAACATATTTTCTGTAACTCCTTTTTGTGATATAGTAATGAGTAAGAAACAATTGATTTTCATGTCATTATCTTGTACGAATATTTCTAGTTTCTTGGCAATGTCTCGTACGAAAGATTTAATCACCTCATAAACGATTTTTATCCGCGTTTCAAGTGGATGGGGCTGGTGTCTTTTCCTCCCCGAAAAAAGAAATATTATTCCATACATTTTATATTTTTTTGCATCATTTATTATTTCAAGTTTTTTCAAATTTTTTGTACAAAATTTTTTTTCTTCAAATTTTTACAATATTTTCATCTTTAATAAGTTATTTTATCATATTTTTCATAAAATAATAATTTAATATTTTCTAAACTCTTCTTAATCTATGTGTAAAACTAAAAAAGGTAACAAAATGAAAATCTTCTGTTTTTCTTGATTTCCACGTCAAATCTTAATGTTTTAAAGTGGGTAATATCCTTGAAACCAATATCTTGCGAAGAAAAGTCACTGGCTGATGTCTTTTTCATTTCTCACAAATTGAAGCAGTCATCAGTCAACACTTCGCAAAGCCCCAAATCAAAGGTGGATTGTTGGATTCCTGTGAAACCTTTCCAAGGACTAAAAATGGCCATGTCATTAAACGATACTTAAAAATATGATTGATTATTATAAAAGTAAGTCTTGTGTAAGTCAGTTGCACAACATGTTTTTTTATTTTCTTATTACTTTCTATTTATTATTTTCTCAATTTTATTTTATTTTTATAAATATCATATGTTCTTTATTTGTTTTTTTAATCATGTTTGTCCTTTAATTAATTTTTTTTATGATCTATATTCGTTTGTTCTTTTGTTTTTGGCAAAAGAGACAAATTTGTTACTAAATTATAGGAGGTAAAGTAATTTTATCACTAAACATTTTTTTGTCAAAAAATTTATCATTAATATTTTTTAAATGTACAAATTTGCTATTAAATATTTTGTATCTGGAGCAAATCTGCCACTAGTTGTGTAAATTGCTTAACATGAAAAACATGAAAAAAAAGAGAAAAATGCAACTTTCAATTCTAAGTTTCTTTTACTTAACACATTGATAGTTAAATTTTCAAATCTATCATTTTCACCATTATCTTCACTCCAGCAAACCCTTATTCCCTTCACCACCCTCCACCCTTTCCGCCATTGACATTACCTCCACTCTTCTATGCACCCCATCAATGCTTTCAGAAACATTTATTAGAACAAACCCTGATCAAATCGGGTTTCATTGACACAAATGGGACTAAATCTAGAGGATTTACAATTCTAGAATAAACATAGAAGTTAACAGCAGTAGAGGGTTGCTTGGTGATAATGAAGAAAGTGAAAATAAGAAGACTCAATAATGAGAGTGTGTGGTTAAACACATGATTTTGACTCATTTAGGTGTGGTGAAGGGTTTGGGTAATTAGTGATTAAAGAAAAAAAATTTAGGGACTAATTTAAGAATTGTGAATGGAGTATTATCTGAACAAATGAAATATTTTTATCATTTAATGGTCAGTGACAAAATCTCCCACAATGAAAATATTAATGAAAAATTTGTTTGCAAAAAGAGTTTAGTGGTAGAATTATTCTATCTCCTATAGTTTAGTGGCAAATTTTTCCCATTTTCCTTTAGTTATTAGCTATTTATTATTCTATAAAACAACTATTTTTTATTAATAGCTATTTCTTATTTTGATTCAATTTATTGCTCTCTTAATTATAAGTTCTTACCTTTTTTCTTATATAAACTAATTTTATTCTTTTATTATTATTTATTTTTATTTTATGAGTAATTGTTAGTTTTTTAGAGAAATTAATTGTTCTTTTATCCATATCTATTTGGCCTTTTGAAGAAACAAGTTGTTTTTTTGTTCAACAAGCTACTTGTTCCTTCATTAGTTGACAAATCTGAAAAAAAAATGAAGAAAAAGTCAATTACTTTTAGAAAAAGAAAGAATAATATAAAAAATGAAAAAATGAAATAAAACTAGGAAAAAAGGTAGAAAAATTAAAAATAAAATAAAAAAGAATAAAAACTGACAAAAAAGTCAAAAATAAAATGAAAGAAGAAAACAGTCTGAAAAAAATAAAAAATAAAAAAAAAAATAGGCAAAACCAAAAGGAATGGGGGGGGGGGAGAGAAAAATTGTTAAATTAGAAAAAAAAATAACGAGAAAATGGAAAGAGAAAAAAAATGAAAAAGTGAGGAAAAAATAGAATTACAGAAAAGAAACAGAAGCGGGACACTAACACAGAAAGAAACCGAAAAATAGGACAAAAAATGGGAAAAGTTGGAAAGAAAAGAAATAAAAACGGAAATCCAAGAGCTTGAATCCGCGACCCATTCTATTTGACCCACAAGCAGCAACGACTTCATCAAATGCATACTGATGTTTGAAATGCATGAAATACTACATTTAAGATTAACTCTTCTATTCTATATATATTATAAAGTACAAACTACAAACAGACATTTATATATATCTTAATTATGTAGCGAAATGATGATCGCTTATCAAGAAAAATAATCACGCGTACAAAAAGCAACAGAAGCAATAATTCTAATACCCGGATGGTTGCTTTTTCAATTTTCTGATGGGAAAAGTAATTGCCATCCTCATGCGCACTTCCTATTATTGGCTTTTCCGGCTCAGCTGGAGCTCAAAACAAATCAATTGACACAATAACAAGCAAATAGTATTTGCTGGCTAGTTTGTAGATTTTGTCACCGATAAATATTTATCTAACCAAACCAGCCCGAGGCTAGGACTTATGAGAGGGAAATGAAAGCAAGAGGTATAGAGACTACTGCCGGTACTGTTCAACCCAAGCTAGCTAGGGAGCTTTGTGTAACATCTAAGCTAGCTAGGTTTCGAGTTGAAAACACGGAAGCAGCTGAGAATATGAAGTAGTGATGGTCCTGGATATGGGAAAGGTGGACTAGATTGTCACGGCAAAAAATTGAAGGGGTTCCCAAAATCAAACGGTTGGGCAGCCAAACCTAATCAATATAAACCTGCCCGATCGACCGGCCACATCAAGACAAAGGACAGGTGCAAGAAAGAACCGGCAGTTTAGCTAGCCGCCATGTCGTCGCCGTCGTCAATGAGGAACAGTGTGTTGGATCAGTCGGGCCATCTCCATTCCAGAGGAAGCAATAACGTCCGGAAAGAATGCTCCGAGTGGAGCGCCGTCTCTTGCACTAACGACAGAACCGGCGGTGTTCAGGTCTTCAACTGCCAGGTCCTCAACCTTCAAGGAGGTAACCAATTTTAATTATCAGTGATTATGGGATTGAAACTATAAATTTTGAAGCCGGCCGGGAAGGGCTCGATCCTTGGTGATGAACTAATTTGACAAAGCATGTCCCACCCTTAATTTGCCAACTCAATTATGGCTTCCCTCAATATATCCATAATTAAGATCAGCTTGATTTAATTCTAATTAAATTTATCTATGCAAGCCCTATACATGTTCAACAATAAGTTCAACTAGAGATATTAAAACTAATTCAGTCAAATAATAATATAATAGACCTTTCTTCTAGCCTTCTTAATTATTATACCAGCAAGCAAGCACCGTCACATGATTTTCATAATTAAGTCATGTGATTGTAATTAGTTTCCGCTTTTGGAAAGAACCATTTCTTTTTTTAATTTGGTAACCTTGGAATGGAAAGAACCATTAATACTAAATTATTATCCGGTTGTGAGGATTGACGACGCATAATTAAGAAACTGTACATGAAGTAATACTGCTCGATCGCACGTAAACTTGAAACTACAGGAGTGGGAATGAAGTCAAGAGAAAGGCACAGCCTGCGGAAGCAAAACCAAGCGGCGGAAGAGAAGCAACTGCAACAGCCGGATGCTCCGTCTCCACCTCCCGGGCTGCCTTGGCCGCCATTAGGCCGCCAACGGTCTTCAACTCCTGTAGAGACTCATAACCTGGGAAAAAGGAGCAGCCAACTCGGCGAGGAGCCTACTGGAAATCCCGGCCAGCAGCATGAATCGCCGCGAGTGAAGCGGCCTCGCATGGTAGAAGAAAACGATGGTCAGGCAGAGACAGAGTACTATAGACCAGATTGGACCGTTTTACCAACGGATAGTGGCCTCAATGATGTCGGAGTTTCCACTCAGCTCTGTAATGCGATCCTCTTGCCGGCTGACTACGATCTTATCGCCGACAAGTTCCCAACTTTCGAGGAGCACGTTGCCGGAGCCCGAACTCGTTGTTTGGAGGTACTTATGATTATTACACTAGCACGTAGACCAAATTCGTATATTGAAGTTAAGCTGATTTCATTGTTCTGTACGTGCAGGCATTGGCGTTTGTGACTGCATTGGAGCAGAGGATGGACTTTTGGAGGCAGCAGATGGCCAGGAACGTTATGGTGCGGGAAGCAGGAGATGGGGAAGATGGAGGAAACAGGTGAAGCTTGGATCCTAGCATGTAAATGGGCCTCTCTCCTTGTGCCCATCCGACACAAACCAGCAATCTAATTGGGAGTTTCCTGGTACAAACTCTCCGCTTATTAAAAAATTACGAAGCTTCCTATGCTATACATAATTTCATCGTATTCATATAATAAAGGTGATTATAATTTGAAAACAACGGTTATTCATTTAAGAGGTGATTATTTTTTTCTTATGATCGTGCTTTGAAAAGCAATCGCTTTCTCACAAGTATAGCAAAAATTTCCTGTTTATAGTGTAGCTAGAAAGCTCCATCTAGTAATATTATATAGATAAAGTTACCCAGTAAAATAAAGCGATAAGACATTTTTACGTACAGATTAAAAATTATGTATTCAAAATTATTTCTGATACCATATAAAACTTGAGTTGCAAACACTACACTTTTTTTTTTTGGTAATTTAGGCAGTATATACAAAAGCAAAAGATCAGCCGGGAGGCTGAATAAACGGTCCAAAATTACAAAAGCTGTAAGCTCTCAAGGCTGAGCTACTAGTGCTACAATCTCTAGATCTAGAGATACCAACAAAATCTTCACAAAAACTTGTCCTAATACAATTGAGTTGCAAACACTACACTTAAGGCCAACTAATTGGTATTTTCTGGAATAAATCAAAAGAGAAATGACAAACTGTTGAAACAGTTGCTCATTAAGGTACGTAAGCAAAATGCAAAATTTCTAGGTCAGATATGTTCCCGTTAATGTCACCGTTTTCAACGTTTGGCATGAAAATTCAAATTGTAGGAAATTATAATAAAATTACTATTAAACTCCCGTATTTTAATTTTAAAAATAATGTATGATTATGCACTGGATTTGTCCATTCAAGGTGAAAAATAAATAAATACTTTGAGCTCGACCTCGCTTAAAGTTTGTTATTATGACTAATTTAAATTGTTCTCAATCCAAGTTTGAACAAAAAATTTAAGTTTAATGCATAATTTAAACCAAATTTGATTTATTCAGTACTTGGTTCAGCTCAACTCAATCTTAACATATATATTCTCTTGATTCAAGTAAACAGCTTGAATTCAACACGAGTTCATTCGATTTGAAACTTGTTCATAATTTATTTATATCCCAGTATAAACAAAATATTAAACTTGATACACATTTCAATTTGAGCATGATTTACCTACTACTTGGCACTGTTTGGCCGTTTTCCACCTTATGTGTTTGTGGCTTAGTGCCTACTTATGTTTAGCTGATTTTTTTTAAAACATATCTTTTAGTGTCTATTTTTACATATAATAATTATTTATTCAAATTGAACACTAATTTAAATCTTATACACTTTAATAAGTGGTTGAAGAACTTTCAAAATATTTTTTTTGGTAAAAAGTAAGCACTTTAGTATCTTTTTTTTTTGTATGTTGTGTATAGAGAAAGAATCATAAAAAATTAATTTAGTTTATAAAAAATTAGTAATCAAATAATTAGGTAGATAAAATATTTATCTGTTAAATTGTATAAATAAAAAATAAAAGTAATTTGCGCGTGGCTTTCTCAGATAGTACAAACGTTTAGTGTCAGAATGAGGATATATCTCCCCATGCAGGAGAAGTCAAGTGGCTCTCCGTTCCCTTCTAACACATGCAGGGTGGAAAATGTGCATGTTTTCAATTACATGTACAGCTCCACGTGGATCACACTTAGAAACACCCCCTTCCCTCGGCGATCCCTCCCTCCCTCCCTCCCTCCCTCCCTCTTGGAGTTACCCAAAACGTCACCCTCTATTTTTTTTTTTGAAAGAAATCAACTAATATTCATTAAGAGTCATGTTAAAGGGCAACAGTTAGACCATGATGGTGAGGTATACTAGTTAAATCCTTTAACAGAGATACACAAAAATATGTGCAACACAATTTGTACACATTTAAGAACATAAATAAACATGTAGAGATCAAAAGTACAAGAAAAATCTATAATATTGTCATAGACCACCTCAAATGCAAACAGAGATGGCTTTGTATAGTTCAGAAGTGCAGACATTGTCACTTGAGCCTATGAGTGTGCTTCAAAAAGGCCGTTTCATATAGCTAAAGTCTCTGCATATGAAATATCAAGAACTACATATTGAATTCTTTTGGTAGTTGAATCAATTATTACAGTTTTCAAGTGAGCTTTACCCGTAAAAAGACAAATATACCCCTTTTAAAAAAACAAATCACTTCAATGTTGTTTCCCTCCCAATTCGCGTCTCGCTCTCTCTCACTCAGTTACACATCGCAGCCATTAATTCTCCTCCCCAGCTGTTGATTTATCACCGCCAGTCACTTAAGCTCATCGATCGCTACATCCCACCTCGCCAAAAGCTGTCGTTCCAAGACATCTCCAATTGTAAGTGAAGCTTAATCGAGGAGGAGAAGAAGTGCGACCCATCCCACCGTGTTTTGCACTCCGATTCTCGGTTTTGCCATTGGCCTCAAACCCCAAGCTGCTGCTTGGCTATTTGCCGCCGCTACAGAGGGAATTGCTTGGAGAACTCGTCACGTGATCCAACCCATTCGAAAAGCCAGCACAAATCAAATTTGGCTAAACCCACTTTCAGACCCTCTATTATTATATTTTTTCAATTTAAGTCACTAGCCTTTTCTTTTTTTCCTTTACAGTCAAGTCACTGGAATTGTTACAAACATTTAATCACATGTGGAACTACATAAATAGAATTATAAAAAAATTTAATCACATATGCAAAAATGAATAAACTCTTTACAAAAATAATGCCACATATGTTATTTTTTATATACAAAATTTTACTCACTTTTAGATGTAAGCCTATATGTTTTTACACATATTTATATACAAAATTTTATTTACATGCATACATGTGTCATATAATTTATACAAATCTCTGATATCAAATATACATATCAAGTATTTGATTTATACATATTTTTAACCTTATCTGTACATCAAGTTTATATTTATCTAATATCTGATTAATTTGTACATGTTACTACAGTTTTACTATTCATTGAATATTTATTCTAATTTTCATTTTATTATAAAAATATAAATTTATGTATAAATTATATGAAAATATAAATATTATATGTTCAAATGAATTTAAATTTGTGCACACATAAGACTAATTATATGCGAGAGTTATGAAATAATGCGTATAGTTGAATATTTAAAGAATTGAAGTCTAATATGCATATGAAATAATGTATATGAAAATTTTCAATATACATATGGTTGAATATATCAACAATAGTTTTTGAAATTTTATTTTTGCATAGGTTTTTTAGGATTTATACATATTTCTTGCTATTTTTTTTAATTCTATCTCTCACTTTATTTGTATATTGGAATTAATACATATTTGTCATATGATTTGAACATATACCTGATTTTGGCGGGAAATGTGTTTTGGCACATTCACACATATTTCAAGATGAAATATTGAATTTGTACATACAATTGAATAAATTTGTTACATATCTCTGATCATATTATATTTGTACATATATGTGATACATATTTTGTAAATATTCATTACTTGCTTTAATACATTGAGTTTCATACATATATGTTATCTTATTTGTACATATCTTTAATTTTAGCAGGAAATGAGATTTAATATATTCACATTTTTTATTTTTTCTTGGGAAGTATAATATATTTATGATTTCATTTGTACATATGTTACATGTTATTTATATATATCTCTCATTTTCTTTGTATATCGAGTATATACATATCTAATATCTAATTTGTGTGTATATCTTTTTTTTTTTAACAGCAACATAAAGTGTATTTAATTTCTTGAGAGAAAAATACATATTTGGGAGTTTTAGCACATAGCTGAAACTCATCTTTAAGTCTAGACCATACAAAGATTCAGCATTACAAGCATGTTATAACCAATTACTGATTATAGCCCTCGGCTCATGACACCATTCAAATCAAGAACATTTTAATTTTCTACACCGACCAGATATTTATGAATAAGAAAACCTTTGGATATCATCTACTAACTCACTTATAACAAATTGTTTACCTCTAAATACTAGGTTGTTCCTGCCGATCCAAATTCTTTATGCTGTACATGATCATACAGCCTCCCAAATTAGCCTTTGTTCTTTGTTGTTAAATTGACCAGATCTGCTATTCATCACATCCACAAGAGAAATGCAATTTGGCCCCGCAATTCTCGACCAATGGTATATATTCCTCCAAACCTGAAAAATTTGTTGGCAATTGAAGAGAAGATGGTCTGCAATTTCCAAGCTGGACGAGCAAAGTAAGCACATAGCATTGGTGAGTTGGACACCCCTGATCGAGAGGTTTAGCTTCATTGGCAGCCTGTCCAATATGGTTTTCCAAAGGAAAAGGTTGATCTTTAAAGGCACCAGCTTATTCTAAAAGGTTGCTCTTTGATTATTGTCTTGCTGCTGCTGATTCTTCAACGAAATTGTAGAACCTGCTAACTGAAAATTTGCCATCTGCAACCAAGTTCCATACAGGAACATCATTTTTATCATGATTTAATTACAGAAGAGAAATTAACTGTTGTAGCTTCTCCATCTCCCCCTCATCAGAACCTCTTAATTAATCCTCTCCACCAATCGTAGTTCCAAATCCAATTATTATCTACCCATACTCTTTTTTTTTTTTTTTGGCAATAACACAGCCCTTATCATTTTCTAATCTATATAACCGGTGGAACCTATCTTTCAGACTACTTTCCCCTACCCAAACATCCTCCCAAAATTTCATTCTATTTCCTTTGCCCAATTTCCACCGGAAAGAGCCCCTAAAATCCACCCCCAGTTCTTCACATAACTTACTGACTTCAATAATACTGCTCCAAACAGCCCTTTACTCCCTTCCCTTGCCTCACCTCCAAATCTCTCTTATTACCATATAAATTTGTTATTACCCTTTTCCAAAGTGCTCCCTCCTCACACCAAAACCTCCACCACAATTTGCCTCGGAGAAAAATATTTTTATAATTTAAATTCCCCACACTCAAACCCCCCAACTCCCTTTTCTACTTAACCTAAGAAATTTTTCTACCCTACCCTCCCCATAACACTGTTTAGCATGGACTTGATCAAAGTGTATCTCCCTCATTTTGACAATAAATTCATCTTCCACCCACTCAATCTTGATTTAAACCTGTCCACTACCGCTTTCCAAGAGTCCATTCTTCTTATATTTGATCCAACAGGGAGGTCGAGGTTTAGAAAAGGCAATTTCCTAGGTAAACATTTCATTTCAGCTGTTGCCATTTCAATTTCTTGCTCAGAAATCCCAACTTCATACATTCGGCTGTTGCTCATGTTGATTTTAAGGTCAGATACCAGTGAAAGCACTTAAGGATTCATTTCAGGTTCAGCATATTTCTAATGTCCCATTCTCCGAAAAAGAGGGTGTTGTCCACATATTGAAGGTGCGAAATTAACTCTTTATTTAGCTTCACACCTTTGAGTAGATTCTTACGTACTACTTCATTAATCATTATGTGCAATGCTTCCACCACAATTAGAAATAAAAAAAAAATTGAAGCTAAACACAGAGAAGATTTGATCCACCCTCTCCACTTCTCCCCAAAACCCATTTGCTGCATAATGGAGTCCAAGAATCTCCAGTTAGCACAATTAAACGCTTTCTCAAAATCTGCCTTAAACAACATAACTCTCCTCTTCGATCTTTTCAAAAAGTCTACTACCTCATTTGCGATTAAAACACTGTCTGGGATTTGCCTACCCTTTATAAATGCTGATTGGTTATCGCCGATTATTTGTGGTATTACAGCTTTTAGTCTCAAAGCTAATACTTTGGCCACTATTTTGTACATGCATCCAATGAGACAAATGGGTCGGTATTTTTTCAAGTGGATTGGATTAACTCTTTTAGGGACTAGTTTGATAAAAGATGAGTTACATCCCTTTTCTAACCTTCCCCTATCACCAAAATCGCACACAAATCTACATACATCATCCTTTAGGAGATGCCAGAACCTTCTGATGAAATTAAAAATGAAGCCGTCGAGGCCCGGCGCTTTTGCACCTCCACAGTCCTATACTACAGATTCGATTTCATCTTCGGTGAAGGGTAGCTCTAAACTGAATTTTGCTTCAGCTGAAAGGGTCCTAAACTTGTTGCTGATGAAGGCTGGTCCGTTTGGCAGTTCCTCCTTGAAGATTTCTGTAAAGTAATTTTTGACAGCTCCTTTAATCTAATCTGGCTCATCTATCCACTTGCTATTCACCAATATACCATTCAATCCATTTTTTCTAACCCTGCTTTTGATCAATCTGTGGAAAAAATTTGAGTTTTCGTCCCCCTCTGCTATCCACTTTTCCTGCGATTTCTATTTGAGCATTGCTTCTTTCACTTGTTCTTTTTGAAGCAAATTATTTGTAGCTTTTATCCTTAGTCGCTTTTCCTCTTCTTCAAGTGTTCTTTCCTCTTCTTCTATAATAAAAATTTGTACATATTTTTAATTTTTTTGTAACATGATATTTAAAATATTTATATTTATTTTATACTATGAATGTTAGTGTTGGGATGTATAGATATAAGCGGCGAGCATGTTTTGACTTGTCCTAATTATTATGTAATATAGACCACGATTTAAACCACATTTGTGCATTATATGCATTTCTTTGTTTTTTTTTTTTTGGGGGGGGGGGGGGGGGGGGGGGGGGTGGGGGTGGTGGGTGTGTGTGCATATATGCATATATATATACATATATAAAGGGCGTGGGAGGGGAGGAGGAGGATGCGCCACTTGTACACAATGGGTCAATTCTGTCAAAAGCTATCCAAATCTCTCCATTTTTATGATTAAACCCTATATTTCACATTCCTGCCAAATGAGGCACCATAAGTATTCTTTATGTGATGAGTTGCCTTTTTTTAGTTTTTTTTTCTAATGGGAATGGGTCAATTTATCATTATTATTATTGTTATTGTTATTATTATTATTATTATTATTTTATAATATATTAAAAATTATAAAAGAACTAGATTTATATATAATAAAATATTATGTATGTTTCAATATTATGCATGTTTATATACTATAAAATTATTTTGTGATATACAAGGTAACATAATATTAATTGTTAAAACGCCTGCAGTAGAGCGCGGCATGCTCTAGTATATCTTAAAGACTTAAACTACAGGAGAGCCACGAAAGCAACAGACATAGGCTACAAAAAAGCGACGAGGACCTATTGTTTCTAGAAAGGGTGGAAAAAGAAAACATGAAAAAGGCAATATTTGCTGATTTTGACAAAAGTAAAGCGACATGATTTTTAGAAACAGATCTTTCTCGCAAATTCATCACTTTTGAGATGATAATGAAGATTTTAACTGTCACTTTATACCTGTATTTATTTCTAGCAGATATATCAATTTCTTAATGACTTAGTCTCCCTAATTAACAGTGAAATGTATTCTCAAATAGTATCAAATTTAAGAATATATCTTTAGATCACTCAGAATTTACTTCGATCCCATATTAAATCTAGAGTCCATAGGGAACGATTGACAATGGATATTCATCAACGTTGGAACTCTTGTTTATAAAGAATCACTACTAGTTACAAAACTATGGAAAACTTTGTTTTACCCGCAATGCAAAAATTTATTAGAAGAAATTGAAATAAATACACAAAACTAGCGAACCTAATTTACTTTATATGTCTGCTTCCTTATGTTGTTTTCTTTCGGTAAAATTTTATCCTTTCATGCTGATAATGCAAAAAAAAAAAAAAAATCTTAGTTTTCATATAATAAAATGTCAGCCAGACAATCTTGAAACATCAATCCTTGCACCATGTGGCGGAGACTGTGATTGATCGCGTCTCACCTCGTCCAATATTTTTATAATTATATATACTACATATTTTATGAAATATTTGAGAAAGGTTAAAGGGTATACACACACATATATATTTATAACAACATAAATATAAAAAATTCAAAAGTATGTATAACAAAATTTATCCTTAAACGTTACCTCTCTTTCTCTCAGCTTTATCCCATATCAAAGTCCCTGCTACTACGCTCACACCTTGACAACAACTACCGCCTGTCTGTTAGTCCACCGCACCAATTATTTGCATATTCGAAGGTGCAATAATTTGAACTTTTCCAATATATGTACAAGATGGCCGCTCTCCAATTTCTTTGAGTTTCTTACTATTTTTTAAATATTATTTCTTTATCTTTCTGTCTTTTATTTTTTGGTTTCGGAAAATTCATGCTAAAATTATTTTTCCTCTTATTTTTTGTTATTTTTATTTTGTTTGTTATTACCTTTGTTCAAAAACCAAAATTAATTGAGATAAATATTTAGTATTTTTCATTTACTTAGCCCCGCGGCTATTTATATACTAACATCAATAATAAGAATTCTTTTACATAATTGAAATATAGCTGTTAAGAATTTCGTTTTAATTAATCACATCCGATCAAAAGGTGCATGAAAAGTAGACATTGACCTTTCACATAAGAAAAAAACAAAGTAAACATGACTTTTAGAAGAAAAAGACGAGCATATACATTATTCACATGGCTAGGTTGGTTGGTCATATGTTTCGCGTGGTTATGGATACGTGTAATTTGCTTTGTGTCAGATATGGACATGCTTCTGTGTTTTTGTTTTGCTCTTTAGCAGTTTGGAAACGGGATACGATTCTACCTACCGGAATTTTCCTCACTGGATTTAACAAGATACATGCTTTGAAAAGGGATAAGAGAAAAGTTGCAAATTTGTCGAGCAATTTTACTGTTAATATTTTTTTCATGGTAAATTTATCATTAATATTTTATTTTGGAGTAAATCTGTCGTCCGCCATTGAAATCACTTATATGAAAAACTGAGGAAAATGTATATTTCGATTTCAAGTTTTTTTTTTTTTTTTACTTAACTTGGCTCTTAAATTCCTGAATTCATCATTTTTACCATTATCTCCAATACCCTCACTCCAGCAACCACTTCTATATACCCTTCATCACCCTCAATCCTTTCCACCACCGGTGCTACCTATACTCTTTTATACATCCTATCAATGCTTCACAAAACAAACCTTGAATAAATGAGGGTTCGATTGGTAAAGAATGAACTAAATCCAGAGGTACCGTAAATTTAAAATAAAGATCGATGACAACGGCCGTGGAGAGTTGCTCGGCAACAATGAGAAAGGCAAAAATAAGTAGTCTCAATAATGGAGATGTGTGGTCAAATACAAGATTTTGACTCATTTGGGTCTTATGAAAAGTTGTGGTAGCTAAGGATTAAGAAGAAAATTTTGAAGGATTAGTTCAAGAGTTATGATATGAAATATTCTCTCAACAAACGAAACATTCTTATCATTTAATGAATAGTGGCAAAGTTGCTCATAATACAAAACGTTGATAGCAAATTTACAACTTGTTCACGTAAATAGCATCAAATTTGTGCATTTTCTAAATGAAAACTATGACAATGTTTTTTTTTGGCACAAATTATGTTATTTAAGCATCTTATAGACTATCCGAAGTACTTCCAACTACCCAAAAAAATTGTTCCATTACGTCAATAATGTTAATAATCAATATCACAGTTTCAGATATAAATAGTGAACATTACTCTTGTAAAATTTAATTACCATTATTCAATAGTGAATGATAATATTTTCCAAGATTCAACAAAGTTACATGAAATTCTGCCCAAATGAAAATGCTTCCATCGCATTGTTGAATCATCACAATGTTTTTTTCTTTAATAAAAATTGCTTTATTTGTTCACCTTTTTTATAGGTGGCCCACAATTGGCAGCCACCATGTCTTAAATGAGATACAAGCACTCTTGTATTTTTGGATTGGTAATTGGTGTACTGAATTAAACTCTTGTTGTTGATGGGAACACTACTAAAAAAACGGACTTTACCAACTGCCATTTACAAATGTGCAGCAGTTGGTAAACTGAATTTACCAACTGCTGCACGTTGGTAAATGGCAGTTGGTATTCCATACGTTGGAAAATTTTGTACCAACGCGCAACTAATAACACCTTGGTAAATTCCAACGTGTACACGTTGGTAAAATACACGTTCGTAATTACCAACGGTCATTTAATGGACTCGGTTTCTATCGCGTAGTTATAGTTACCAACGTGCTGCGCGTTGGTAACTTACCAACTGCTGCACGTTGGTAATTTAACAACGCGCAGCAGTTGGTAAGTTACCAACTGCTGCACGTTGGTAATTTACCAACTGCTGCACGTTGGTAATTGGGTTTGGTAAATGGGTTACCAACTGCTGCACGTTGGTAAATTACCAACTGTCAGCAGTTGGTAACTTGACAGTTGGTAATTACCAACTGGCGGAAGTTGGTAACGGTGTTGTTATAAAGCCGTTGGTACTGACCCTTCGCGGAAGTTGGTTTGTTTCACATTTGCGCGTTCGTTATGTATATTAAACGTTCCAGGTTTCGGTTGTTTCGTATTTTTCCCCGTTTCAATCCACATTCAAAAGTAAATTACCAATTCAAAAGTACGCCCGGCTTTACTCAGCAATAAACATTACACAACTATGTCAACGTAATTGAAATATTAATATTCTCAACTACAGCTGGATTAAAGCAATAACAGATAAGTCTGAAAGAAAGCATTCAACATTCAACGGCTTACACATTTCATAAATATCAAGTCAGTCTGATTTAGGTCTAAAAATAATTATGTTGCCATGCTCTAATACAAGAACTGCAGAAATGCGCTAACCTGTTGATGAGGCCCATCACGGAGTCCCGACTATCTCCTCATCCTCTGACTCCGAGTCATCCGGATAATGTGGAACTGGTTGTGCCGGCGGGCATGGAAGGTTTAGCGAACGACAAATAATCTCCAACTGCGCCCGGTTTGCCTCCAATGCAGCTCTCTGAGCCTCCATCTCTGCTCTCTGTCTCCTCTGAATCCTCTCGAGCTTCCTCTCGTACTCCGCATCCCTTCGCGCATTCTCCTCCGCCATCATCTTCTGTACTTGCTCGTTGAATTGCGGTGTCTGTGTGATGTCGATAGGCGGGATGGGACCTGGCTGTCGGCGTCCCGGTATAGCACACTGCTCAGATCCTAATCCAAATACCCGGCCTCTCCTTCTACCGCCAGATGCGGTACTAATGATTGCTAGTTCATCAATGGCCTCTATTCCATCCTTTAGGGTGCTGAGATGTTTGCTCCTCTTAAGTTAAGGTTAAGGTTACTGGGTTACGAGTCTAGGGTTGCAATTTTTTATTTACTTTATGGTAATGTTAAAATTAGTGTTAAGGTTAGGGTCTAAGTTTATGTCTATTAGAGTTTAGATTTAGGTATAGGGTTGATACTGCTACGATTATAGACTTATAGTTTAGGTTAGATTTTGTAATTAGGGTTTTAAAGTTTAGGTTTGGGGTCTTGGGTTTAAGTTTAGATTTATGGTCTAAGGTAAAGGTTAGGGTTAGGAAGCAGATTGCGTTCAATTCATGTTTGGTCTTTTCTTGAGTTATTTAGTCTTTTCTTGAGTTATTTTTAACAGTATGAGATTTGCAAATGAATTAACAGAAATTAATTATACTACCTAAGCAATTTACGTAAATAAAAATTATTGTATATTTTTAAATATACTAAAGAATTTCTTACATAAATTTAGTACGTAAACAAAAAAGATTTTACAGGTAAGAACAAGAGATTTTACGCTACAATACTAGTGAGACCAACATTTAATTTCTTGTAAAGGATAAAACGGGAGAATTTTCATATTAATTCTAGCAATTGTGAAGGAAATCTAAGTTTGTTGTCCTGAAAGGTACAAATATTCAGTAAACAATAAAAATGGACCATCTTAGATAGAAATAATGAAATGGTGATAAATATATCTATTAGTATGTTCATGATTTGTTTTTATTTAAACGTAATATTTTGACATATACATATATTAGCCACACATTTTACTTAAAAGTAATTATTTTCTATTTTTAATTTAATCCCAAAATTCAGAATAAACTAAGAAAATGTACATAAATGTTAAATTATAATGGGTCACCCAACTAGTTCAAATCCAACCATCAACAACAATACATCACCAATATTTCACAAATTTTACTACAAAATACCATTAAATAATCGGAATATTACCTATTTTTTGGAAAATAAAAAAATTAAAAATATGTTCTAAACAAATAAAAATTTAAGTGATAGTAAATTTAAGTGTAGAGAACTTACATAGTAATTTTACACAACAATTAAATAAACGACCTAATCAATTTACTTACAACTTATTATTAACTATTTTAAATTAAACTAAATAATTTCACACATAAATATACAACCTAATTAATTTACTTCCAAAGTACTTATTTATTATATCTAAATATAGAAACTAATTTTACACAAATATTAAATATACCACCTAATCAATTAACTGACAATAAATTTTTCACTATTTTTAATTAAACTCAATATTTTGACATATACATATATTACCCACACATTTTACTTAAAAGTAATTATTTTCTATTTTTTATTTAATCCGAAAATTCAGAAAAAACTAATAAATTGCACATAAATGTTAAATTATAATGGGTCACCGAAATAGTTCACATCCAACCATCAACAATAATAAATCACAAATATTTCACAAATTTTACTCCAAAATACAATGAAATAATCGGAATATTAACTAATTTTCGGAAAATAAAAAAATTAAAAATACGTTCTAAACAAACATACCTCAAATCCGACTTCAGTTGCTTCAAATACCTCCAAATAGCTTCAAATCAGCTACAACAACGAAAATCAAAACCCATTATCAACAAACAACCGATCCAAATTCGAAAAAAAAATTTGAAAAATATTCAAACTAACCTACAGATCAACGAAATGAAGACCAGATCCACGTTTTAGTAAGCTTAACGAAGCAATTTCACCCCTTGGTCTTCAAACGAACGTGCTGTGTGTGCGTGTGGCAGTTGAAATTCAAAAACGCAGAGGACGCGAAGAACAGAAGAAGAAGAAGAAGAAGAAGAAGAAGACGAGGGGTGGGAGTCGGGGGGGGGGGGGGGGGGGGGGGGGGGGGTTTGGGTTGTTTTGGGAAGGGGTTATTTGGGTTAAAACTCGCAATCAAAACGCTGCGTTTTAAAAAAAAAATTTCCAACGGCTGAACCGTTGGTAAAGTTCCAAAAAAAAAAATATTTCCAACTGCTGGAAGTTGAAATTTTTCCAACGGTTAAGACCGTTGGTAATTACCAACGGTTTGCACGTTGGAAATAATAAAATCTGTAATTTTTTTTTCAATCCCTCACCAACGCCTGCACCTTGGAAAATATTTACCAACGGCTAGCCGTTGGTAAATTAGCGTAAAAAAAAAAAAATTTACCAACTGCTGGGAAGTTGGAATTTTACCAACAGTAAAGACCGTTGGTAATTACCAACGGTTTGCACGTTGGAAATCAAAAAATCTGTAAAATTTTTTTGAATCCCTCACCAACGCTTGCACGTTGGAAAATATTTACCAACGGCTAGCCGTTGGTAAATCAGCCCCAAAAAAAAAAAAAAATTTTACCAACTGCTGGGAAGTTGGAATTTTACCAACGGCTAAGACCGTTGATAATTACCAACGGTTTGCACATTGGAAAAATAAAAAAAAAACTGTTTAATTTTTTTGAAACCCTCTCCAACGCTTGCACGTTGGAAAATAATTACCAACGGTTCTACGCGTTGGTAAATTCCAATGGTGTAGCCGTTGGTAAATTAGCAGTTGGAAAAGCGTGATATTTTAGTAGTGGAATGGTGTTATAATCTGGCATTAGCAGTAAAGAACTGGGTATAAGTGTTTCAAATTTTGGGAGAATTGAGGTGGGGGGGATGATATCATGTAACTATCAAGTCTAGCTATTGGCTAGATTTTTTGTAACTTTTCTTATTTATAAAAATTTTATTTGTTGGCTGTTAAAAAAAAATGGCAACCACCATGTGGAAGAATAGAAGTATTAAATCTGTAGTCTAATTTTGGTTTGGCATAGAGCAACTAACTTGGAGTCTTTGAAACAGAAATGGGCTTCCCACACCAATATGGTGTGTTCAATGTTGTATTTATAATGATGAGTTTACAACATAAAGATAAATACAATAATTATAATAATTATCAATATATTTACAGGAAAGATAAGTTCAACAACTTAGGAGATAATGAGCAGCAGTGTAGAAGATAATGAGCATGTGATTTTAATTTTCTTACCATTCCCCCTCAAGTTGAAAGTGCATGCACGGTCAACTTGTCTCGAAAAGCAAAGAATTTGCCTTTGGATAAGGGCTTGGTAAGAACATCAGCAACTTGATTAGCAGTGGAGATGTAGAGAAGCCGAAGCTAGCCTTTGGACACTAGGTCAAAATGAAACTTGATTTCTAGATACTTGGAGCTAGAGTGAAAGATTGGATTTGCTGTAAGATATGTTGCTCCTAAGTTATTGCACCAAAGAGTGAGAGGAGTAGTTATCAAGAAGCCAATTTCACATAGCAGAGAACGAAGCCGCTGGACTTCACTATTGACTGAGGATAGAGGTTGATATTCAGCCTCAGTGGATGAACGAGCAACAGCCCTCTATTTGTGTGATGCCCAAGAAATAATATTTGCTCCGAAAAAGATAGTGAACCCAGATGTTGATTTGCGGTCTTCCAGGGAGCCACCCCAGTCGGTGTTAGAGTAAGCATGCAGCTAAAAATTTGACGTCTTGTGAATGAGTAAACCATGCTTGATGGTACCAAGTAGATATTGCATAATGTGCTTTACTTGTTTCCAGTGAGTATTGGTGGGACTATGACTGGCCTGAAAAGCTCTGTTAACCATGAAGGCAATGTCTGGTTGAGTTAAGGTGAGATATTGTAAGCTACCAACAACCTGTCTATAGTAGGTCGCATCGCTAAACATGTCATGAGGTGAGGAAGATGACAAAGTGGAATCAGCTGGAATGGAGACACATTTTGCGTCAAGCATCTTTGATCGAGTAAGAAGATCACAAATGTATTTTTGTTGTGTCAACAAGAGTCCTTCAGATGTTGTGGTTGCTTTAACACCAGGGAAGTAATGGAGAGACCCAAGACCCTTTAAGGCAAACTGACGTTGAAGTGCCTATATTGTATTGCGGAGAAACTGGTTATTGTTGCCAGTTAAGAGAATATCATCCACATGATAAGGTAGAATAAATACTGCCCGACATTGTTGTAGATGACGAGTGGGGGGTCAATGTGAGACACTGTAAAGCTGAAAGCAAGGAGCGCTTCCTTGAGACATTAAAACCAACGTTGTGGGGCAGCGGATATTGAGGATTGACAAAACCTGAGGGTTATTCCATATATACTTTCTCAGTCAAGGTCCCATGCAAAAAGGCATTTGACACGTCGAGTTGTTGTATGGGCCAATACTTGGAGACAACAATGCTAAGTATCAACTGGATGGTAGTAGGTCATATTACTAAACTGAAAGTGTCTGTAAAGTCAACACCAGGCCGTTGATGAAAACTCTTAGCGACAAGTCAGGCTTTGCAATGTGAGATGGTGCCATCAGGGTTTCGTTTGAAATGACAAACCCATTTGCATCCAATTACATTGGTGGCATTGGAGGTTGGTACCAAGTCCCAGGTTTCATTAGTCATTAAGGCATTATATTCATCATCCATTGCAGCTTGCCACTTTGGGTGTTTGTAGGCTTAGGTAAAGCATGTGGGTTTAACTTCCTTAGTGTGAGCTTGAAAGTTTTTAGATGGTGGTAAAGAATTAGTCTTGGATCGGGTGATCATGGGGTAATGGGATTGGGATGGGTTTAGAATGGAGTAGGAGGTAAAGTCCACGTCAAAGGGTATGGTTGGCGGGTTATCCATAAGTGACTTGGAAGAGCAGCTAGGTGACAAATGTGGTAAAGTAGTAGGAGTTAGTGGTTGGACATTCAAGTCATTGAATGGTGTATAGGAGAACTTGGTGGCTGCTGCTAGTAACTTTGAGCTGTTTCGGATGGGATAGGTAGTATGAGTTATGTTGTCGATGATGGATTAGGAGGCAACTCATTGGGTGACTTCAAATTTGTAAAAAGGAAGATGGACTCATAAAAAAGAACATGGTGAGAAACGTATAGCTTACTAGAATTGATGTCTAGGCAACGATAACCCTTTTGAAGCTTGCTTTACCCTAAGAAAACACATTTGGTGGAGTGAGGCACAACTTTATTAGCAACATAAAGTTTAAGCCATGGATAGCAAAGACAACCAAATGTTTTAATGAAATTGTAATCTGGAGGTTTATTAAGAAGAACTTCAAAAGGAGATTTACCATTTAAGAATGGTGTAGGGAGTCAATTAATGATGTAATTGGCAGCATCACAAGCAAAGGTCTAATAGGAGGAGGGTACAGAAGAAGAGTGCATCATGACTAAATCTGTTTTAATCAAGTCACGGTGTTTTCTTTCAACACAACCATTTTGGTCAAGTGTGTGAGGGCAAGAATTACGATGCAAAATTCCATGTTCATCAAGATAGCTATTTAAAGCTTGATACTCTCTTCCCCAATCGGACTGAAAAGACTTCATTTTACAACTAAAGAATCATTCATCGAAATGGTGAAATTTAATGAAAGTGCTAACAAGTTCAGATTTGTAACGAACAAAATAAAGCCAACAAAATTTGTTAAACCGATCATAAAATAAAATGTAATACTTCTTCCCATCGAGAGAATCACAAGGGGAGGGACCCCAAAGGTCACTACAAATTAAATCAAGAAAAGCTGTAACTTTGTGACTAAAATAAGGAAAAGGTAACTTGTGAATTTTGCTGACACTACAGCCATAACAAATAGAAGAATTTGATTTTGTGAAAGATAAACCACTATCAATAAGAGCTTTGTGGACCATCTTATCGTTGGCATAACTAAGTCGTTGATGCCAAGTGTTGAAGGCCATAGAAGCTTGAACAGATTCTGAACTTGTTAGGGACATAGGTAGAGTATAAACTCCATGATTATTCTCTCTTTGACATATCGTGTGCTTGGTTGCCAAGTCAACGATAACAAAATGGTCAGCAAAGAATTCAATAGATACTGTATTATTTTTTGTTAGAGCATGAACAGATAATAGATTTTGATGAATGGTAGGCAAACATAAGATATTAGCAACGGGAAAATAGAAATTATTAAGATGAACTGTAAAATGTTCGATATGGGAGATAGGAAGAGTATTACCGTCACCAATAGTCACTTCTTCGATTCTTTTATATTCAGAATGTATAGCAACATTGTCAAGATTTGAAGTAAGATAATGAGTTACTCTTGAGTGCACCATCCAAGTGTTATTTGGTTTTGTGGGAGAGCTGGTAGCAATATGTGACATAGGCTTTAGTTGGTTTCTAAAAGGAGTTTTGTCGGTTGGACATGGGTGGGAAAAATGACCAACTCTATTACAATTGTGGCATATGATTGACGCCATGTCAATGTTTCAAGTTACATCACTATTGGGTCTAGAATCATTCCTGGAATCACCAGAATAACGGGGAAAACTTTGGCCAGCACCATTTCTCCCCCTTCCATAAGGCTATCTGCCATGGCCTCTAGCTCCAAAGTTGGCTGATGCATTGAATGAATCAGGTGGTGATGCATCATGTTGGGGTTGCATTTGTTCACTAAGAAATAGTCCATTTAGGTCATCAAATGAGACTGATTCAAGTCGTGCCTCCAAGACATGTACAAAGGGTTGATACACTGAACCGAGGTCATCCATAATATAGTTTACTAGATCTTCATCTACAAGGGGGCTGCTAAGTACAGCAAGTTGGTTAGCCATTGACTTGGCTCGTTGAACAAATGTTCTGATTGAGTCATTGTCGTGTCAAAGATTAGTCAGTTGCTACTTGAGTTGTTAGATCTGGGCTCTTGAACCAGAAGCATATGTAATAGAAAGTTTTGGCCATGCTTCATAGGCAGTATTCGCACCAACCATTTGTTGCATCAATGATTCAGAAATGGGGCTGACTATCTAACTAAAAACAAGCTGATCATTGCACAACCAGAGAAGATAATCTAGATTAGATTGATCATTTGCCTATTTGGGTGGCACAGGCAATGATCTATTGAAATGTCCCATAAGATTGTATACTTGTAGTAGCGGAGTAAGTTGTATCTTCCACAACAGGTAATTGGTAGAGTTTTATCTCAAAGGGAGGTGGTGAGATACGTTTGGAAGACTGCAAGAGACTGAAGAAAAGCCAATGGCTGTTGGGATGATGGAAGTTCCAGTTTGAGTCGACATGATGAACGGAAAAAGGAGCTTGCTCAGTTAAGAGTCTTATGGTTATGATACCATGAAACAGAAATAGGCTGCCTACACCAATATGGCGTGTTCAATGTTGTATTTAGAATGATGAGTTTACAACATAAAGATAAATACACTAATTATAGTAATTATCAATATATTTACAAGAAAGATAAGTCCAACAACTTAGGAGATAATGAGCAGTAGTGTAGGAAATAATGAGCATGTGATTTTAATTTCCTTATTAGTCTCATCATCACTAGGAAAAATCTTACAAATTGTTTCAATTCATATGCTATATAGAATAGGTTAAAATATGAAAAAAAAAAGAAAAGAAAAATATAACTCATTTTTATCATATGGTTCAATTATACCATTTAACTTTAACTTTTATCAATTAAATGACTAAAGTTAATAACTATGTTCAAATCACCTATTTATTATAATCACTGAACTAGGTCAAATTTCACCTCTAAATTATTAAATACGTGCAATAAGCCATTAAATGTGTTAGCCAATTTTGTTCTAATTGCATTGAAATTCAAAGGGGAAAAAGAAGAGGTGACATGGGTGGCGGTCAAAGAAAGAGTGAAAAAGGTTGATGAAGTGGAAGAGGGAGAGAAAAGACTCAGGTGATGGGAAGATGAAGAGTCCTCTAGCGGCAGCCTTGTCTCTGGGCAGCAACAGTGGAGATAAGTGATGAAGGAAGATGTAACACTCTGACCATCGGGGAGTAAAGAGTCAAGGGACATCGGGAATCACTTTACGGCCATGACAATGGCTATTTCGGTGAAGATCGAAAAGCGGGGTAAGGCTAAGAAACTAGTCGGAAGCCATACCTTATATTGCTATGAACAATCAAGGAGACGTTACCCATTTCATTTAGTATCCTCTCCATCCTTGATATTGTTCCCTTTTGGCCCAAGTGCAACAAACTGTGGTGAATTGGTTGCTTTAAAAATTTTATCAAAATGAAATTTACAACCAAGTCATTCAACCAAAGATTAATTACAAAGCAGGTAACTATGAGCAAAATATAAAAAAAGATAAGGAAAATAGTGCACTAAGTTTCATAAAGGTTCAATTTCACTAACTGGAGTCTACATCCACTTCTCAAGCTTGCAAATTGTCTCCACTTGAGAGTTCCTCCACTCTCTCTTGATCAAGGTTGTAATTGTGTTTTATTCAAGGTTCATACCCAACTAATCCCTAGTTTTCTCCAAAGTAAAGTTAACTAAAAACCACTCTTCCCAGTTTTCTTCAAGGCCACCAGAAACCACCATCTCTAGTTTTTTCAAGGATTACTATGAACCACTTTAATACTTAAGAAATTCTTAAACTTGAAGTGTTTGCAAGATTATAAGCTCACACCATAGTATTCTTTCTAGATTTACAAGTGAAAGTACAAGAACATTATAAATTTATGATCAAGGTAAGCTCTTTGTCTTTGATTTTATGATTATTCTTTACTTGAATTGCTAAGAGTTGTTTCTCAATGTGTTGTTTGATGTATTTATAACTTTTTTTTGTCCACTTGAATATTAAGAACTATTAGGAAGCCTTTGGAGATCAAATTTTAAAGAGCTAATTGTGCTTTGCCTTCTAGAGTAAGATCTTACAGTTTCCAACTAGTTGGAAATTTTTGACCTATTATTTTTGACTTCTAGCAGCTACTATAAGTTTTGCCTCTAGAAATCAATTGCTTGTTTTGCTTCAACTGGTTGTTTATCTTGTCCAAGAACAAATATGCTCCTAGGTGTGATAAATGGCTCCAATTTCACTTAGTTGGTTCTTTTTGACATGTTTTTGCTTTCCATGCACCTTGGCTTCCAACAACTTTTAGATTTTCATTGTCCAACTTAATTGAGGACATAGAACACTTAGAAACATTATATAAAATTATGGGTTAATTACAATTTGCCCCCTGAGGTTTAGGTGGAATTACACTTTCCCTATTATTTAAAAAATATACACTTTACAGTTTTCCTTTTTAATACAACTCAATAGTAGCTTCTAAAATCTTAATTTAGATTGTATAGTTATCATTTTTAAGTAATTTCAATCGGTATGGTATTTTTATATAATTTATTGACATTTAAAAAATACTTTTTTAAGAACAGAAAGAATTATAGAAGAAAATAATTTAAAATGTCTATTAACTGTAAAAAAAATATCATACAAATTGAAATTACTGAAAGATGACTACCGCAATGTCTAAATTAAGAATTTAGAAATGACTATAAAATTGTATTAAAAAAGCAAGAGACAAAACGTATATTTATAAAACAGGAAGGGCAAAGTGTAATTTCATCTAGACCTCAGGGGCAAATTGTAATTGTCTTTAAAATTATCTAATAATTTCTTTGCACACTTAAAACAAACAAATTAGTTTGGGAAAATTACAAAAACCCTAATGTGGTTTGGTCTAACCTACACTTTGCCCCTCATAATTTCAAGATTTTTGATATTTTTTTCACAGCTAGGCGACCTTTAAAAAATACTGATATGTATTTATAAGAAGAAAAATATATTTACAGAAAGGAAAAACTGATAATTTAAAATGTCTATTAACTATAAAAAAATATTAGAGAGATTGAAATTACTGGAAGATCACTATTGTATAGTTTAAATATAGTTTCAGAAATTGTTATCAAACAGTGTAAGAAACATAGAGTGCTAAGTGAAGGTTTCTAAAAGTGAAGGAGGCAAACTGTAGATTAGAACATGCCTCAGAGGTAACTGTAATTTTCCCAATTAGTTTTTCATAAATATTTTTTTATCACTAAAATTTTAAGTTAATTAATTGGAGCAAATCCAACATTCTCAAATAATTAATTTGGCGTGATATTGGTGGAAATCGTGCCAAAAATTGGCAACAAACGCTAATTCAAAAGTTTCGACAAATTTTGGTCACCTGATTGATTTATTGATTATTTGGGGATTGAAAATCGATATTTCATATTTTCTGAGAATGAAAGTGGTAGAGGCAAGGTCTGGGTTGAAGATATGGAGAGGGTCAGGGTCCACCATCGTCATTCTCTGTCCACACATGTAAACGGTAGTAGCCAACTGCCAAATTTTAACCAATTTTAGTAACCAATTTTTCGGCTGCTTCGTGCAAGAGTCTAATCGAATCAACACCATTAATTCAAGCCGAATTGAAAATCTGAACAGGTGGGTATGGGATGAAGACTAGGTGCCAAACAAATCTCAGATATTGGCATCTGGAATAATATAATTAAAGTGAATAAAATCCCACTCTTAAATCTCAACTGTTTTAAGGTCTGGCCTCTCTTTCCAAATCCACATTAAGCTCTGTTTTTAAAAATTAATAGATTAGTGCCACAAGGGGAATTTCAGACGGACCGGAATCAAATGCGAGAAGCGAGTGTGCATGCTCATGCTGTGAGTATATATGCAGGGCAGGATTATCTTTACATAAACGAGGTTGACATTAATATGTCAAGCTCGACTATACTTTTTTTTTTGTGTGAACAGAGCAATAGACAAATTAATTTAATATATTATAGACAAAGTTCCACTTGCAAAAACTTTCCCCATTAAATTATTTTCTCTTACTGATTGATAAATCAAGCAGTTGACAATTAAAATACAAGTAGACTTTAAACACATGATTTAGTAATAGAAAACTTTGTACTATATATAATCATTTTTGTGGCTAGTATTTCTATATTATGAGTCTTTTCATGTGGTTCCAGTTAGAGGTGGGAGGTGGGCTAGGTTGGCCCGGACCGAACCGGGACCGCCCCGCCGGTCAAACTCGCCCCGGCCAGCCCTGCAAGAAGCCTGCAATATTATGGGCCGAGTATGGGCCCAATAGGAGGAGGGAGACGCAAAAAAGACCGGCCCGGACCAGACGAAACACGCCAAACCGGACCCGACCCGGACCAAACCACCGACCCGCCCCGCCCGCCCGCCGACCCGACCCCCGCAACGGCTCCCTACTGCCAGCAACGTTAACCTGCGAAATTTTTTTTTAAAAAAAGGGCTAATTACACAGCAGGCCCTCCAACAGCTTTCTGCTCCATTTCAGCCCCCAAAATTTCATTTTTGCCCCTCCCAACAACTAAATTTCAAGGACTTTTTGGTCAAACTAATTTTTCCCCTCCCCCTATAAATACCAATGCCATTTTCACTCAATCCTCACACAATCACTCAATCTTTCTTCTTCATCTACTATATTCTCTCAACCATTCTCCTTATTTTCTTAATCTCTTCCAAATTTCTTACTAATCTCTCCCTAATATCTTCATAATCCTCTCTTGATTTTGCATTAATCACTACTATTAGTACGTGAGGCATGGCTTCAAAAGGAAAGGGCAAGTCAACAGATAGTTCATCTTCCCGCAACACCGGCCTCCGAGCCTTGTTCCGTCGCCGATCTCGGCCCGCCGATAAAGGCATTTCAATTCAAGAGTTTCACGACGATGATGCCGGAATCGATATGACGAATTACGATTTGGGTCTCGACGATCAATTATCCGATGATGAAGTGGAAGAGTTGGATGCGATGGCGTCCGGGAATCCGTCAACAGAACCGACGCCTACAAGTCATGAACCCGGCGTGGAGGAAACTCAAGCACAAGGTAAATCCACGAGACTAACTGCTTGGGTTTGGGAGCATTATGAGCTCATAAACGAAGGGGAGTCGAGGTACGGAAAATGCAAACATTGCGGGAAAAAATTTTGTGCATAGAAAGAATTCCGGCACTGGAACGCTGAAGCGGCATCTTGAAAATCAACATGCTAACGTCCTCCCTAGTACCGGGACTAGTTCTGGAGGACAAACACAACTTGGGTCTACAACCGGCGCCGGCGGACCAGGTATATTTCGTTTTAACCAACAATCTTGTAGAGAAGGTATGGTAAATTGGATGATGCTTACCGAAAAACCTTTTTCACAAGCTGAAGATGTCCACCTAGAATCTTGGATAAAATCACAATTAAATCCTGCATTTAGAAAAGTATCTAGGAAAACTGCTAGGAAAGAAAGCTTTAGACAATTTGAAACCGGAAAATCAGATTTGCAAGCATATTTTTCTGCTCTTGATCATTGTGTGGCATTTACTTCTGATATGTGGACATCACCTATAGGTCAATCATTCTATTGTGTTACTTCTCATTGGATTGATTCTGATTGGATAATGCAAAAATGAATTTTGTCATTTAAGGTTATTGAAACAGATCATACTGGTTTTCAAATATTTAATTGTATCTTAGAAACTTTACGTGATTATTTTTGTACTGATAAAGTTCTGTGCATTTCATTTGATAATGCTTCAAATAATGATGTTGCCGCTCGCCTTTTGAGTCAAAACTTAAAACCACCGCTCAACGGTGCATTTTTTCACGTTAGATGCATGTGCCATATTTTGAACATTTGTGTGCAAAAGGGTTTAGAAGTTCTCCAAAATGAGATTTTGCCTATTCGAAACTCATTAAAATATTTGATGTCCAGACCTGCTATTTTTCGTGAATTTAAAAGCTTTTGTATTGAAAATCAAAAACCATTTTCTTGGAAACGGTTTAAATTGGATTGCCCAACCCGCTGGAACTCCACATTTTTTATGTTGCAAGATGCATTACCGTATGCAAATTTGTTGTCACATTTCATGAATTTAAAAATGGGTTCTGAATTTCTTACGACTGAAATTTGGGAGAAATGTTCCAAAACCGGTGAATTGCTTAAGTTTTTTTACGAGGCAACTGAATTTTTCTCTGGTGTTTACTACCCAACAAGTCATCAAGTTTTGTTTCATTTAGTGAACATCACATATGCTTTACATCAGTTTAAAAATGATGAGTTGTTAAAACCGACTGTCGAAGCCATGCGGGCTAAGTGGCTTCAATATTTCTCAAACATTCCACCTATCTTTTTAGTCGCTTCTTTACTTGACCCGTATGTAAAATTAACGGGCACAACAACACTGCTTGAAGGAATTTTTCATACTTATTTAGAAATGTCTCATATAAATGTTTTGGCTATGTCTGCTTCTGCTTCCGAGTACTTGCATTCTTTATACAAGTTATATTGTGAGCGGCATTCGGATAAGGTAAGATCCGAAGCTCCTCAAACCGAGCCTCCAAGGAGATCAATCTCTTCAAGATTCAACCCGGCGCTCCAAATGCTCAAACGACCCCAACCGATGACATCGGGATTAGCTGAGGTTGATGACTATCTCAACACATCGTTCGAGACAAGTGACCTCGACATCTTGGAGTGGTGGAAACAAAAGAGATCAAGATTTCCGATCTTGTCGATAATCGCACAAGAGATTCTTGCCGTTCCAGTATCGACCGTCTCATCCGAGGCAGCGTTTAGTGCCGGAAAACGGGTGATAACAGAAAAACGGTCAAGATTGACACCCGACGCGGTAGAAGTATGCGTGTGCAACCGAGATTGGGGCCTCGCAGCACTCCGGCATCAAGACCAAAAGAGTTCGGATGATGAGGTAATATCCGATACCGAGAGTTGAATTTTTTTTTTTTCAATCATACATGTAGTTTGTATTTGATCTGATTATGCTGTTCAGCACAGATCATAGGTTTCTATTATTTATCATTTCCGGAACGTTTTTGCCATTTCAAAATGTAAGGCACGTTCCGATTATTTGTAAGTGCCGTTTGGCTTTTTAACTTAATAAAACTTACACCGGAGGTGGTGTTTTTTCTTAAAAATATTTATGACTTATATAATTAATAATTGTTCTATTTTATATATATATATATATATATATTAACAAAAAAAAATGAAACCCGCCCCGCCCCGCCCTAGGACCGCCTCACGCCCGGGACCGGGCCTGGGATCGCCCCGACCGCCCCGCCTACAACCGGGCCGAGCCCGGTCCTCAAGACCCAGGCCCAGGACCCCGGTCCCGGGCCGGTCCGACCCGGTTCCCACCTCTAGTTCCAGTGAAATGGATTTTGCCTTGTACATGGTGTGGGTCCGCCGGGTAAAACCAGCCAGCAAGAAACCTCTATATAAATGACCAGGTATACATATGTCGTACCTCCAAGCAGGAAGAAAAGTAGGCACGTGAAAACTTGTTTTTGTTTCCAGAACATTATTAATCAATCGTTCAATTACAAGGTAATTATTAATTGCTTTTCCTAGTTAAGTCACTTTTCCGTTTTCAGTTTAATTGATAAATAAATTTGTGTAAGTACATACATATATAATATGAGATATCTCTATATAGCTAGCCGGGCTGCTTGAAAGGCTGTGGTTGAATGGGCACGGAATTGCAAGCGGCGATGGATAAGGCGGAGGGACATGTGGAAGCTGAGAACCAAGTGGTGGAGCAGCAAGCGAGTCGCCTGGATCAGTCGGGTCATCTTTCCAGCAGAGGCAGCAACAATCAGAGGAAAGATTTCAGCGAGTGGAACGGCGTCTTGTGCACCAACCATCAAGGGGGCCACATGATCCTCTTCAACCTTCAGGGCCTCCAGTTCATGGGAGGTATATACACACACACACGTAGCTAGCTAGGTTAATCTATTGATTTTGTAGCTTGAATTAATCAATCGGCCAACGTTTCGTGGCGGCATCCAGGTGTTACCTCGAACGAGGCAGATCCGAAGAAAGTGCCCAATAAGCAACATGAAAAGCAAGTGGTGGGGCGGCAAAAGCAAGACACGCCGGAAGCTCTGGCTCCGTCCACTCCAGCTCCAGTACCCCAGCTTGTGGCTCCTCCACTGGACCCCGCGGTCAGGAAGCGGAAATTGACGTTCGAAGCATTTGATCAAGGACCCCAGGGGCCGGCCGTGGAGCGACGCCCGGTGAAACGAGCTCGTAGCTTCAACGAGAAAGAGCCCGAAAATCGCCCTGATCAGCCGCAGATCGATTCATCGTGTAACGGTGGCATCCTCCAGCAGGAGGATTCAACAGTACCACTGTCTTCTCAATTCTGTAACGACATCCTCTTCCCTGCTTTAGTTTCAGTAAGTGACGGTCCAGCATATCTTATCTTATATTTCTACATTATAAGTTATTTTATTTTTTTAATGAATCTCAAATTTATCATTATTTGTTTAATTTGAATTATATTAACACTTAACACAAATTTTTATTCTTAGCAACTATATATTTTTCTATACTAAATAATATTAAAGTTTTGTTTTCATTTTTAGTTTTTTTAGAAGCAATCAAATCTTACAGGTTGTTTAAAAAATTAGAAGTAATTTTTATTTAAATATTATATTTTATGATTGAGGCACATAGCTTGAAGATAGTTTTAGAGTTGTTAAAAGATGAAATTAATAAATTTATGTTATTATTGTAAGTTTTTATTTTATCTGAGAGTAAGTATAATAAAAAGAAAAGTTTAGAGGTTTATATGTTTAGAATTTATAATTAAATTACATATTTTAGATCCTAACTACAGGTTCTGACTACATAGGAGATTATATGATAATGGAAGAAGTTGGAGAATTCTTAGGGTGACATATAATAAGTTTTAGTAGAAAGAAAATTCCCAATATGTACTATATGTATTGGATCAAAATTTTATTCATTTTTATCCAAAATATGATTTTGTAACGACTTTATCATTTTTATTGTCATAATACTGAATTCCTATACTTTCATATTTGATATTGATACAAAAAAAAATCTTTAAATATGAAACATATTTTGAGGTTTTCTAATATTTAAAATTTATACACATTTGTAACATTTACAAATTCTTTATATTAGGAAAATATGATTAGTATTTGAAACAGAAAAATAGAAAAAAAAATCAGTGATCATTTTCTATGTTTTCTATTAGTTTTGTTTTATGGAAGAAAAAACTGAAAAATGCTACTAAATTTAAAATTCTGTAATAAGCACATTTTTTTTATTTATATGACTATTAAACATGCCTAACAACATGATGTTTATCAATTTATGTACTTTTAAACTTTAAATATTTTTATCAGAACCAACAAGTGCAACTTAAAAGTATAACTTATATATATATATATATCTATATGTATATTATAATAAAAAAAGTGCAAAGATATAAGTGACTAAATCTTAAATTATAAGTTATTAGTTTTCATTTTAGGTACTAGGAATTCATTCTATTTTAAGGAGTCTATTTTCCTATCATTGACTAATTATATTTTAGGAACAATGAATAAGAATAGGTTTTCAAGCCTTAGTAATGTGAATATAATTTTTAAATCAATGGGCAAACATTTATTATCCAAAAAGATAAAAACACTATACAAGACTTGACCTCAATATTTAGAACAATCACATTGACTCAACAATAAAATAGAGGATAAGTGTATATTTAAAACTTTGAGGGCGAATGTATTTTTATTAAAAGTTAAGAGTCAGATAATAAAGTTTTTTTAGTAATACATAGTTGCTTATAGTTACATGTCTTGGAAAAAATTCAGTGTTTACTTAACAAGTTTATGCTTTGACATCATGGCTCATATTTGTGTCAAGCTTATTAAAAGAAATTTATTTTTGCTTAAGTTTCTTATTGAATGTCTCACACGTGGACTTAACATATGCCTTTTTTTCTATTTTAATATAACATTAAAACATTTATTAAAAACTTAGCTTATGTTTCTTTAAAAGGTCAAATATTTTCTAATATATTAATGGTAATCTGTTTAATTGTTTGAGTCAACTGATATAAGATCTTTAGTTTAATCATTAGCTTTTTTAATCTAAAATATAAAAATTAAGATAAAATTTACTAACTTGAATTTTAATAAAATTTCTAAATATATAATATCATTAAGTCTATTAAATTAATATATTTTCTTAATAAATTGCATATCATTAATTTTAAATTTCACATTGAGAAGAGAAATTATAACATCTTTGCAAAGATATTAAATGTATGAAGAAGAAATTTTTATAAGTACTCTACCATCACAAATAAAAAAATTTATCATTTTTTTGCAGCGAATATTATCTATAATCTATTCTACATTGTATTATTATTATTATTATTATTATTATTATTATTATTAAATAGAAATAAAATATAATGTGTAATATATTATAATGGATGGTGCAAGCAATATAGTTATGATGAAATTTTATAATAAAAAACTATGCAAAAAATATAAAACGAAACTAATAAGAAATATATCTAAACTTAAAAAAAAATTAAAAAACATTATTTATTTTGAACAAGATAATCAGAATTGTAGTTATTTGAGTAAAACTTAGTTTTGATTCACATGCAACTTAAAATTTCAACTTAGCATTTCAAAAACTTTTATAGCTAATTCTTTTGTTTTAATAAAAGATTTAAATATATGGTAAAACTCAAACTAAAGTTTGTACTACTAAATGTTTTATAAAACTTAAAATTTCATAGTACACATTGTACCCAACTAAAAGTTGTTATATAATAAATATATACATTGTACACAATAGCTATTTCATATATGAAAAAAAAATTGATAATTCAAGAGTTTATTTAAATATAAAAAATAATTTTTCAGTTCAAATTCGAAGAAACAATTTATGTTATAGTTTAAAAAAAATCGATGCTACATAAATATAGTTATTCTAAGTTAATAGATTTCATACAGCAGGGGACCAATATCGAATATTTTAAAAAGTTAGAACCGAAAGAGAATATTAATAAGTTAAGAATGAAAAGAAAGTATAAATTAAAGGTTAGGAGCTATCTGCAAAATTTTCCATTATTTTTTATGTTAGCATTTTTTTAAACTCGGATAAAAATATTGTACTATATATTTTATTTCAAATAAAAAATAATGGTAAATTTAACTTTAAGTTGTGTTTTTTATATCTATGATGTGTGTTTTCTTTTCTTTCTTTATTTTTTCCCTTTATGCCGATTGTATTTGTTTTTAATTTATTAAAATATTTAATCTTGAAACATATTGTTAAATATAATTTATTATATGAATAAATATTTTTAATATTTAAAATGTTAATAAATTTGCACTAATTACATTCATTTTATTGACGTTAGAAGAGCATATCAATAACTAGTTATATAAAGAATCAATTCTAAACATTTCTTCCGTCCCCTCGTCCGTTACGTTATGACACTGTGTCATGGTAGCTAGCTGATCATGGTTATTTATGTTTTCTGATGTTTAATTAATTATGGCGCTTGGGACGCGAATTAATTAGCAGCAAATGCCCCAGCTCCAGCACTGGGTAAGATTTGCAAAAGAAGATGCACAGGCCTATAAAATCGAGGCTGACCGTTCGAAGCTTTTGGCGACCCTGTCGCCGAATATCAATCAAGGTTTGTTTGTGTCTTTTACTTTTTATTTTATTTTATTTTTTAAACACTACAAGAAGAACTCTGTTAATCAGTCAAAAGAGCATTACAAAGCCATAAAGAGGAAACCTCGCCCAAAGAATGCCTTTCTAAGTTATCTAGACCCTTCCGGGCAAGAATATGAGCAAAACCATTAGCAAAACACCTTTTCTTTTCTTTTCTTTTATGTCTTATATTATAAAGTTGCTATTCACAGATTAAAATATACTTTGTTTTAAAAAGTTAAGAGTCCTTTTCTGTATGATGAAACATACTACCTTTTATCTAATATTAGTATAAAACAAATTGCACATCAGATTATCATTTAAAGGGACAGCCAGCAGCAACGTCTAATATTGCAACCAGAGTGAACAACCCTCCACCGGCAATTGGTGAAGTAACCGGCAAGGGAGAAGATCAGAGTGCCAGAAGTGATGTCACCAGAGCTGATGACGTCGATTAGGCCAGAGCCTGGAAGCAGCAGGAGGAGGATCAGGCTGGAATAATTCATTGTTAGGCCTTTAGTTAATTAAATACCTAAGATAATTCTGATCATATTACATAAAATATGTTGTATTGAAGTTTGTTATGTTTGTTGGCTCAAGTTTATGAAGTTGGAAGACTTCATTTATTATTTTGAGTTTATTTTATAATGAATAGGCTAAAATATACAAGTAGTCCCTTAACTTTGTCAGCTCAAGTAAGTTAGTCATTTAATTATGACTCAATGCAATATTAATCCCCTCAGCTTTGAAAAATATAGCGAATTAGTCCGTCGGTAGCTTGGACAAACTACAACCTTAGTCCCAATTTTTAATCTTTCAGAAAAATGACATTATATGTAAAAAAATTTATTCACACTAAACTCGTTGATTAACAAACATTACTATATTACCAACTACAACAATTAAATAATTAGGTTATTTACACATGATAATTAAAAAAATGTATTTAAAATAATCTAAAGAATTTATGATTATCTAATAATTTATATTCTACTTATTTAAAAAAAGTATTTTTTTATCACCTAGAAAGCCAAAAAATCTATTTTTTATTTTCTTCACTTTATTCTGATCATTTATTTTTCTTATAGATTTTCTTCCCTTTTTAGTAAAATAAATTCCCCATGATTTTTCCCTTATCTTCTTTTTAGTTTTTCTTTACCTTCTTTATTTATTCAATTTCTCACATATTAATGTATTTTATTTGTTTAATTTGAATATTTTGTTCAAATATAAATGCTAGCTAGTTTTAATCCATGAAAAGAAAAAGGAAATATTTGATATTCTAATTAAGTGCTTAAATCTACCTTTTTTTATTTATCTTTCCCCAAATTCCCTACCTTTATTTATATCTAGCGAAGTAGATAAAGTCATAATCATGCAAACCAAAAATAGCAAGAAAAATAATCGAAAATAAAAATTGATCTTTTATGAAATCTAATGAAATATAAAAATTATTGAAGAAAAAAAAAAAAGAAGAAGAAGACTTAGTGTAAGGGTTTTAGCAAATACCTAGATAAAAGTGGATAAATTCTACTATTTATTTTTAAATTTTTTGCAAAAAAATGATAAAAATCCAAGAAAATTATAGTACAATCTTAATTATTAGCATGAGAATTGCACTAGATGAATTTTTTTTAAGATGATGTGGTATGCTAAATCTAAATTACAAAATATTAGTACCAAAAAAGATTAATTTGAAAAATTGTTTGAAAACAAAATCTAATTAGAAAAATAATCCTCTAAAAAATAATCTATAAATTCAAAACCCCGTAATATTGCACATTTATATGAAAAAAAATGAGAAAAAATATTTAGAGAAGATAAATGATCAATGCAACAGTGGAGTGCATAAAATATATATTTTTTTGCCTTCCAATAAATCAGTTAAATTAGTTTGTAGAAAAATAAGAAAATATAGATTATTGGATAATGAATTTTTAAATCATTATATAGAATTTTTTTGAATTATCATTTGTAAGTAATTTAATTAGTTAACTAGCTACCTATCAAACAATTTAATAAAGTCATGGGCTTGAGTTTTGGGTATAAGCCAATTCTGGGTTTGGGTTTTTTATTAAAATCTTTTTTGGTTTTAGGGTTTTTTTTTTGTTTTGGGCTTTTTTGTTCTTTAAGCTGTTTGAGGTTTCATTTCATATGTTTTTTAGGCATTATTCTTTGGGCTCTCCTAGTTGTTGGGCTTCTTGGAGTTTAGGGTGTTTGGGTCATTATCTTTATCTTAAAATAATATTTGTATATCTTATGTCTTTTCACTTTCAATAAATTTTTTTATTGCCAATAAAAAAAATAAATATATTATTTGGCATTTATATCACCAATTAATGTTAGAGTTTTTAAAAAGCTATCTAAGATTGATTTTTTTAACCGATTAACATTAGAGTTTCTAAAAAGCTATCTAAAATTGATTTTTTAAACTTTTAAATTCAACAATTTTATCTTCATGTTTAAATAAATTATCTAAAATTTTAACATTAGTTACAAAAATTGTTCCCAAATAAATTCAAAATTGATAAATTACCAGATACACTGGTGAAAGTTTGGCGTTGGCATTTTGGGGCTAAATATATTTTCCTTTCATGTACCAATATTCTCAGCTCAGCAGGCTATTCTCTTGAATTGCTAGCTTCCCTTTCATTATGCATGCGGCATAATAAAGAATTAATATTGTACTCTAGTAATTAATTAGTGCTTGTCTTTATTTAAGATTTTCTTTTGCATAGATGGTTAGGCTCTTTAGACTTTTTCTTGAAGTCTCTTCCAGTCTTTCTTACCAAAATGCTGAAGTATATTTAACGAGTTCCACAAAGTTCTGGGTGACAAATGACGATCGGACATCAAGTGACTGTGTACCAACAAATAAAAGTTGTTAATTAACTATTTACCATATAAGAATAAAATTAAGTTGTAATTCTTTTTTTGTACAGAGAGCATCATCCCTTGTGATCGAGTTTCTTGCTTCACCCTGCCGGTTATACTAATAGGCAAGGAATTGAACATTTTGAAAGTTATAACCTCTACGAAAATCTATCGGTCCGAACTCCGAAGTAATTAAAGTAAGGGCACGCATTTTTACAACCCCCCTTATGCTCGTGTTAGGTTAGCGTCATCCAAATATGTCTCTAACCTTATCTTACGTATAGGAATGGCAATTTGATATTTCGTGTTAGGTTGAGTTAACGTGGATTTGGGTACAAATTAGGTCATTTAATAAGTTACTTTTAAGTTGAGTTAATTTCATATTCAAGTTTGGGTTGGATTGAGTTTATTTGGGTTCTGATCTACTATAAGTTGGGTCAATTTCAGTCTTACGTAACTTCAGATTAGGTTTCAGGTCAAATTCGGGTCGACTTTTGTGTTCGCTCAGATTATTGGTGTATAGGCCAAAATGATTGAATAAATTCATTTTTTTCCCCAATTTTCATTAAAATTTAAGTTAAAGAATTTGACTTTTTTTAATTTAATTTAAATTAATTTTTTTAGTATATTTAATCAAAATATTCATAAAAATCTTTTGCATTATAGTTTAGTACATATTTAGATAATTTAACATTGTTGGTATTTGATTATTTTTCTAGACTCATATCTTTCAACTAATACTGTACAGGTTATTCATATCCTTATCTAGCTATTACCCAAATATACACTACAACAATTTTGCTATGCTTATATTCAGATGATTTTCTTTGAAATTACTATGAAATGTAAATCAAGTTCACTATTAGTGACTAAACTGTAAAATTTGAAAATTTTAGGTAAAAGTGTAAAGATTTCAAAATTCAAGGACCAATGTTGTAATTATTAGGGGGTGATTGAAATGAATTTTTTGAAAATTTAGGCCTTATTACACCATACTTAAAAATTTAGGGATGGATGTTGTAATTTTGACAATTGCCTATTAAGTTCATTAAATTTATCAAATATAAAAATTACTTCTTTTGAAAAAATCCAACTATGGGACTTACAATATATAGAAGTCTTCAAAAAATGAAAGTTACTAAACATAAAAATCCTTTTTCAAAATAAGAGAATTACTAAACATGAATATCTGAAAAAATTAGAGATACTAAATATGGAAATCCTCTCCTTAAATATGAGACTTACTAAATGTGGAAGTACAAAAAAATGAACGTTACTAATTACAGAAGTCACCTTTTCTAAATATGAGACCTATTAAATATGGAAGTCCTAAAAAATGAAAGTTACTAAACATGAAAGAAAATAATAAAAGAGGAAAATTAAGGTTTAGGTTGAGGGTTAAAATCAGTTTGTTGGGTTTTAGTCATCGAGCCATCTCGGGTTTGGGTAAGGTCAGTTTCAGTTTTGGGTCATTTTGCGTTTAGTTCAATTCAGGCTCGAGTCATTTTTTTTTTTGTTATTTGGGTTTGGATTTTCTTGGGTTTCCCTTCAATAAGGTTTGGGTTCATGTTGGGTTAAGTACAGCCAGGTTCAGGTCGTTAACTTGTTTTGTCAAATTGAGTTAGGTTAAACTTGGGTTCAGGTGGATTAGGCTAGGTCATCGGATCAGATCAAATTTTGTCATCCCTACTTATGTACATCATACCTATGAAAATTCAGAATACCCTTAAAAAAATTGAAAAGTACTGTCATGTCTTACCCCTTTTCATCTCCCTCATGGTGAATGACTCTGGATTGGTTGGGTTGGTGGCACGATGGACAGAGGAAGAGAGGCAAGCATCAGTGATGCTAGATGCCTGAATGGTTAGATCGGCGGCAAACCATGGGTGAAATGTGCAAGGGGAGTTCGCGATCAATGGTGGATAGGCGAGAGATGCGGCTAGATCAGCGGCTACCTGTGGGCGAGATGTAGCGTGTGAGAATGGCGATACGGCGCTAGATGAAGTGAGGGCTTGTGGACAATCAGGGTTGGACGTTTGGTGGTGATGCTTGAGACGGGGGCCAATGATACGTGATGACAAGAACACACATGAACCAGTAATTGTGGCAGCAAACGTTCAAGGAGTCGCAACATGAATGGACTCTGAGGGTGCGTCGGATTTATAGCTAGAAGAGATAGAGAGTGTGTGTGTGTGTGTAACAAGAGGAAGATTATATTATGTTAATTCATAGGAGAAAACGAAAATGGGTAGGGAGGACACATATAATGAGGAAACAACCAAACGTAGTGAGCATGAAAATAATGAGAGTAACAAACGATGACTCAGCAATTTGGTAACTGACAAGTCTTCCGCACAAACAACGTCGCATGATCAAACTTCATTTCCTACACTCTATACGTGCACTTCATGCATCAATATGTATCATTCCTCTTCCCTTAATAGAGCTCTTGTCCTCAAGAGCTGCTAAAGTCTGGGAAACGGTGTATAAGCTCGGCATATGATTCCCACATAGCATCCTCGGGAGAGGAGTGTGACCAATGAATAAGGACCTTGGTGACTGTAGTATGTCCCTTCTTTTTGATTTTGTGATCGAGTATGGCTATGGGGTACATAATAATATCTTCTTTAGAGTCGGGCGGCTAAGCTGGCACCACTGTATTGCCCACTTTCTTCTTAAGCCGAGAGACGTGGAAGACATTGTGCACCCGAACTCCATCTAGAAAATCAAGCCGATAAGCCATCGCTCCTACTTTCTCAATGATTTGGAAAGGGCCATAGTATTGCGGAGCCAATTTGTGAGAGGAACTCGTGCGAAGACTAGCCTGTTTGTAGCGTTGTAACTTTAAGTAGACCCAATCGCCAACTGAAAAGTCTTTCTTGATACGATGTTTGTCCACTTACACTTTCATCCTCTATTACGCCTTGCTCAAGTGTTGTTTCCAAATTCGAAGTACTGACTCACGGGTTGAGAGACTACGGTCTACAGAATCGACCTTGGCATCACCAGAAACATAGGGCACATGTATCAGTAGGGGTTGGTTGTATAACACCTTAAATGGGGTATGTTGAGTGCTAGAGTGGAAGTTTGTATTGTAACATCATTCCATAAGTACAAGCCACTTGGTCCACTCCTTAGGTCAATCTCTTGTCATGCAACGGAGGTAGTTCTCAACACATCGATTGACCAATTTTGTTTGGCCATCCGTTTGTGGGTGATATGTGGTGGATAGTTGAAGTTGAACCCCTTGGAGTTTCATAAACTCTCGCCAGAATGAGCTTAGAAACACAATGTCTCTATCACTCGTAATTGTTTTCGGTATTTCGTGCAGCTTGTAAATGTGATCTAGATATGCCTTAGCTATTGTTGTGGCTGAGTAGGGGTGAGAGAGAGCCACAAAATGAGCGTACTTGCTCAACCTATCTACCACCATTAGGGATGGTAAAATTTGACTCAACCTGAAGACCTGCCTGACCCACCCGAACCTAAGCCCGACTTAACCCAATTTAACCAGAAAAGTCAACGACCTGAACTCGACTGCACTAAACCCGACCTGAACCCGAACCTAATTGAAGTGAAACCCAAGAAAACCCGACCTGACCCGAACCCGAAATGACTCGATGACTAAACCCGACAATACCTGATTTTAACTTAAATCAACATAAAATATATGGTTGTCAAAGATTTTAGAAAATTTATAATTTAATATATGTCAATAAGTTTCTTCTATTCTGTTAATCTGTTTTGCGTTATAAAGCGAACGAGTGAAAGTTATGGTAAACAATTAGTGATATAGTGATAAAGAGATAAGAATAATTAGGTTTTAGAAATTATAATACTCCTTCCGTCCCATATTCTATGAAATATTTGACTTTTTTGAATAGTTTAAATTAAATTTATTCATATTACTCTATCTGTCTCAAATTTTTTGCACTATTCATATTTTAAAAATTAATTTATATTTTTTTATTTTCAACATTTTAATATATAAATAAAAATATTTTATACATGAATAATAAATCAAGACTTATAGTTTTTAAATATATATTTTTAAATTTTTAATAAACAATAATATAAATAAATTCAAGTCAAATTAGTCAGAAAAGTTAAATGGAGCAAAGAAAATGGGATGAAGGGAGATTATTTATTAGAAAAAAATTAAAAAAGTATATATTTAGAAACTATAGGTCTTTATTTATTATTTAATATAATAATTTTTTATTTATATACTAAAATGTTAAAAATAAAAAATCATAGATTAATTATTAAATAATGAATGTTACAAAGAACTTGAGTATATTTTATTAAAAAAATTATATATTAATATATCTATATAAATTTTATATTATTTTTTTTTATATCTAGTTAAATTAAATTTTAATTAAAATTAAATAAAAAAAATTAAATCAATTTAGCAATTTTAGCTTATGCATCAGTGAACTGAACAAACTCGGCAATCAAGTTGAATTTAGTCTAAGACATGAAAATCCGACCTGATTAGATCCAAACCCAAATAAACCTAGCCTGACCCAACCCAAACCCGAAATCTACTCAACCTGAAATTAATCCGAACCCAAATAACCCGACCTGGACCCGAATACATGCTAACCCGATTAAACTTGAACCTGAATAATCTGACCCAAACCTGACCCGACCCACTCAATTGCCATCCCTAACCACCACCACAATCACTTCCTTGCCATCAGACATTGGGAGGCCATCAATAAAATCCATTGTTACCTGTTCCCAGATCCCTTCCGGAATAAGTAAAGGCAGTAGAAGGCCCGGACATGCCGCATTCTCCCCCTTGAATCTCTGGCATACATGACACTCTTTAATAAAGCCTATGATATCTCTCGAAAGACCATTCCAGTAATAGAATTGGCTGATTTTTTGTCTCGTGACCTCTATGCCTGAATGGCCGCCAACAGCGCCACAATTGATCAGCTCGATGATTTTCCTTCGGAGATCCATGTTTAGGCCCACTACCAATTTACCTTTCCTCTTTAGGCCTTGGGAGTCTAGAACATACTTAGGATGAGAAAAGCTATCTGTTTGTTTGTCGAGGATGATTTGTTTCAACTGTTCATCCTGTAAACAACGTTCTTTAATCTCGATCATCAGAGGTGTGGAGAAAGTAGTAATGGCCATTAAGGTAAGTTCCTCGTTGGTGATCCGTGATAGAGGATTGGCCTCCTTGTTTTCCCTCCCTTTAGTGTACCATACTTTGTAGTTAAATGGTAGGAACTTCAGTATAAATTTTTGCCGGAGGGGCATAAGTATCCTTTGCTCCAGTATGTGCTTGAGACTTTGTTGATTTGTTTTCACAATAAAGTGTGCACTTAACAAATAGGGCCTTCATTTCTCCACAGTGAGCATGATAACTAGGAACTCCTTTTCATAGGTTGATTACCTTTTATGTTTCAGCCCCAAAGCCTTGCTTATAAAAGCTATAGGATGCCCAGACTCCTTCATTACAAGCATCCACTTCTATAACCAAAGGTTCCTTGAAATTGGGCAAGGCTAGGACTAGGGCTTCAATCACGGCTTTCTTAAGCTAATCGAATGCGACTTGAGCTACAGAGGACCAAAAGAAGTTTCCTTTTTTCAGGAGCTGCGTAAGTGGTTTGCTAATCACTCCATAGCCTTTGACAAACCGACGGTAATACCCCGTAAGTCCAAGGAAGCCTCACAGTTGCTTCAGGGTCTTTGGTTCAGGCCAGTTGATGATAGCTCGTACCTTCTCGGGGTCAGTCGATACACCACCTCATCCAATGATGTGCCTTAGATAAACCACCCTTGGAATTCAGAAATAACATTTATCCCTTTTGACAAACAACGAATGTCTTTACAGGATATCAAACGCCATTCGCACATGCTCTAGATGCTCTTGCCAAGAACTACTATAGATTAATATATCATCGAAAAAAACCAAGATAAACTTACATGGTTGGTTTCTGAATATGGTATTCATCAATGCCTAGAATGTGGATGAAGTGTTGGAGAAACCAAAAGGCATCATTAAGAACTCATAATGGCTATAGGGGGTGTGGAACGTCGTCTTATGGATGTCTTTATCGCACATTCAAATCTGGTGATAACCCGAATGGAGGTCTAACTTGGTGAAAAAATTGGCCATATGTAATTCATCAATGAGCTCCTCGATCACCGGTATAGGGAACTTGTCTTTCACAGTCACCTTGTTGAGTTACCGATAGTCAATACATAACTGTCATGTGTGATCCTTATTTTTCACCAATACAATGGGGGAGGAAAAAAGACTGGAGCTGTGCCGAAATGCCTGTTGCCAACAACTCATCAATGATCATCTCAATGACATGTTTTGGAAGATAGGATAATGATAGTATCTGACATTTATGGGGCCAGTGTTTGGTAACATGGGGATACGGTGGTCCAGGTTTCTACAAGGTAGTAGGCCTGTGGGTTCCTAGAAGAGCCCTTCAAATTCATTCAACAGCTCCCTCATCCCAGGGTCATCTACTGTGATTTATTTTTGTTCCAAAGCACCATTTGAAGTAGCGTAGCCTATTAGTTGAAGGGAGTATGCATGTGCCCCTATGTAATACAACACATGTTGGACCTCCCTTTGAGTCTTGCTTGGATCAGCATAATCGATATGAGTTTTAGGGGTGCCTTTAAGACATATCTTCTTCCTCTGCCATTTGGAACTCATGGTCAGAGACGCAAAGTTCCAATTGATGTTGCCTAGGGTTCGGAGCCATTGAACCCCTAGTACCATATTGCAACTTCTGAGGGGAATAAGGGAAACATCAATAGCAAACTCTATTCCCTGTAACTTCCACTAGAGGTTTTGGCACACCATCGTGGTAGTAATGGATTGCCTATTAGTTACTGAAAATCCCATGACCCCCACTTGCTCAATAGTGCAACCCAGCTTCTTTGCCAACTTTTCATCCAAAAAAACGTGGGTGCTTCGTGAGTCTATTAGGATGTGTATTGGCCTTCTCCCAATGAACCTGGTTACTCTCATGGTAGTGAAGTTTGGAATGCCTTGTATAGCATGTAAGATGACGTGCACTGTATCTTGGTGTGTCTTTTCCGTTTTAGGCTCACCGTTCGAGTTAGTGCCTTCTCCCTACTCTTCTAGTTCCACATCTAGGAGATGGAATTGCCCCTTTTTTGCATCAATGCCCCGTTGTGAATCATTCATCGTACCAGAAACACAGACCGTTATCTCATTTTTCATTCATCTTCTTTTCCGTAAGACACCTAATGTTCTTGGGTACCTGGGACCCTTTCAGCGACGGAGGTGGCGATGGGTTATTCCTAGGTGTCGGTGTTGGTAACACACCCTTGCTTATTTCATCCCAAGGCTTCCGGCTACATCTATTAGACATAAGGACTGACTTGTGCATGTTAGCTAGACATTAGGCCTCATAGAGGGTCTTAGGATGAAGAACTTTGATTGCATTCCATATATCTTAGTTCAAACCTCCCATAAATTGTCCAACTACGAAATCATTCAGAAGATGGCCTGCCTTGTTAAGGAGAGTTTCAAATTGGTTCTGGTACTTCTTAATTATCCTGTTTTGCCTGAGGTTCTTAAGCTCCGATGTGGGGTCCTGGTAGCCTTCCCTGAAACGTTCCACCATGGCCGTCGAATAGGCATCCCAGGTGAGTCGTCAGTTTTTCGGCTAGTCATATAGGAGCCGTTTGTGTCACTATAGAGCAAGCCCCTCTATATGTATCAATGCCATCTGAACCCTTATTTCTTCTGGGACTTCGTCGATCTCAAAGATCTGGTTGCATCGAAAGATCCACCCATCGACATCATCTTCAAAGAAATGGGGGAAGTCGATCTGGCCTATACGCGTGATCCCTTGGTGCCCTGTTATCTACTGGCTTTAAAAGTGATGGCTAGAACTGGCCTCTTGGTCATGGCTCCACGATTGATAGACGTCCATAATAAATTTCCAAAGAGCATCAAACTCCTCTTCCTACTTCGACACTAGTTGTGCCAAGTCATGCTCATACTTCGTCGAGTGTTCTTGGAGTGCTTTGGTCATCTAGTCCTCTAAGCTACGATGAAGTTCCTGCAAATGGGTACGCTCAGCCATGGTGGTCGTAGGTTCGCTGCTCTGATACTAGATGATACGTGACGGCAAGAACGTACGTGAACCAGTGGTTGTGGCGGTTAATGTTTAGGGAGTCGCAACATGAATGGACTCCGAGAGTGCATCAGACTTACAGCCAGAAGAGACAAAGAGAGTGTGTGTGTCTGTAACAAAAGGAAGATTCTATTCTATTCATTCATAGGAGAAAATGAAAGTGGGTAGGGAGGACACATATAATGAGGAAACAGACAAATGTAATGAGCACGAAAATAATGAAAGTAACAAACGATGACTTAGTAATCTGTTAACTGACAAGTCTTCCACACAAACAACGTCACATGTTCAAACTTCATCTCCCACACTCTATACGTGCACTCCATGCATCAATATGTATCAGCCGAACTAGAATCTATAAATGATGGCGGCAATCGTGCTAAGAAGACAAAGGCTTCCTTTTTGTTGTCTAGATTTTCTTACAATTACATTATTTCTCTCACTTTTGAAAAGCTACCTTTTTACCCTATAAATTGGAACATTCAAATTATATTTGTATAAGAGTTTTTCATATTTGTATTAATATATAAACAAATATGTTTATATACGTTTATATACTTCTATATAAAAGATATGCAGAAATGATGAGTTTGTTATGTATAAACATAAAAAGAGATATGCACAAAAGAGTAAACTTATTAAAATATATGTAAAAAATACTATTAAATTTTTTTTAGTAGTATATTAATAATAGATTATGATTTCATTTGTACATATAAGCACATAATTTTGTACATCTCACTATTTTTATTTGTACAAGTGTCACATGGTTTATACAAACATATAATCAATATGTACACATGTAATTAACTAGATAAAAAAATTGTACTAATAGATAATCATATATGCACACAAAAAAAACTAATTTGTACAAATAATTTCAAATATATTATTATTCATATGTCAAAGTTTATTCACTTACATTTGTATAACATAGCTCTAATCTCATGTGTACATATGTCACACTTGTTTTGTATTTATCTATTATGTGCTTTATACAAAGAGTTTTATATATATCTACCGTCCATTTGTGCATATCTCAAATTTTGGTAAAAAGATAAATTTGATACGTTCACACCTGTTATTTTATGGGATGTTAAATCTATAACATATCTATGATCTTATTTGTACATATATTACATATTATTTATACATATTTCTTACTTTCTTTATATATTGACTTTGTACATATCCACCATCTGATTTATATATATCTTATGTTTGAGGAAAACATAAGATTTGATGTGTCCATACTTATTTTATGCTATAAAAGTTAGTATTGAAATATAAATATAAATAAACATAAGGGGTAGAGCTGCTTGCGCCTTGTTGCGGATCTTATTACTAGTTCTCTTGGTATGGGCCACACATGGGCCCTTCATGCCACCAAAAAATAAATTAATTTTTTCACAAATGTTTTGTTATCAGTAAAATTCTATATTAATTGATTGGAACCAATCTAACGTTCTCCAATAGTTATTTGGCGTGATATTGGTAGAAATCGTGCCAAAAATTTGACAGACAGTGCTAATTCAAAAATTTTGATAAATTTTGATTAGCTGATTGATTGTTTGATTATTTGGGGATTGAAAATCTAAATTTCATATTTTCGGAGAACGAAACTGGAGGAGGCAAGGTTTGGGTTGATGATATAGAGAGGGTCCACCATCTTCATCATCTGTTCATTCAAGTAAACAGGAGTAGCCAACTGCCAAATTTTAACCAATTTTAGTAACTTAGATTGTTTAATTAAGCTCAAATAATTGTTAAGTGACATAATTGAGCCAACTGCAAAAGATGGGTGGTTTTTTGTTTAGTATTTAATTACGTCTATTTTCCGGCTGCTTCGTGCAAAAGTCGTCTAATCAGATCTTCTGGAATCGGCTTCGTCGAATACTTTTAAACTCACCTTCTTGGACGCATCTAAATGCTCCATTACACAATATTTCACCCTCTTGTTTGAAAGAAAAGCCCAATGGCTTGACTAGTCTCCATATATATGGATGCGTAAATGAAAGATCAGATCAGAGCTAGAGCTACCCAAATCTAATCAACACCATTAATTCAAGCCGAAGCGAAAATCAATCTGAACAGGTGGGGGTGGGGATGAAGACTATGTGCCAAACCAATCACAGACATTTGCATCTGGAATAATATAATTAAACTGAAGATAAAATCCCACTCTTACATCTCAACTGCTTTAAGGTCTGGCCTCTCTTTCCAAATCCACATTAATTAGGGCTCTGTTTTTAAAAATTAATGGATTAGTGTCATAAGGGGAATTTCGGACGGACAGGAATCAAATGCGGGAAGGGAGCGTGCATGTTGTGAGTATATATGCAGCGAAATTGAAAGCCATTTATCAAAAGGCTCACGAGGTTAGAATATAATATATATTCTTTTTGAACAATACCTCAAAGTTTATTAGAATAAGACCAGCTTGAAGTTGCATAATACATGAAGGACTACTTTACATAAACGAGGTTAATTAGGATATATGCTTGTGTGTGTGTGTGTGTGAAAACATAGATATGGATTGGCGGGTAGACATTAATCAAGCTCGACTATACTTTTTCTTTTTTTGTTTTGTCTGAACAGAGCAAGAAAAATTAACTTAATATATTATAGACAAATTTCCACTTGCAAAAAATTTCCCCATTAAATTATTTTCTCTTACTGATTGATAAATCAAGCAGTTAGACAATTAAAATTAATAGAAGTAAACTTTAAACACATGATTTGGTAATATATAAAGCTTTGTATAATCATTCTTATGTCTAGTTTTTGTATATTACAATTAGTCTTTTCATGTGGTTCCAATGACTTGGATTTTGAATGCGGGGCCCTAGTGAGAAACCTCTATATAAATGACCAAGAACAAATATGTCGTACCTCCAAACTGGAAGAAAAGTAGGCACTTGAAAACCTTGTTTTTATTTCCAGAACATTACTCATCAATCGTTCAATTGCAAGGTAGTTAATTGCTTTTCCAAATGAAATCGCTTTTCTGTTTTCAGTTTAATTAATAAATAAAATTGTGTAAATACGTATATATTTGAGATACCTACAGCTAGCCGGGCTGCTTGAACAGCTGTGGTTGAATCGGCACGGCATCGCAAGCGGAGATGGATAAGGCAGAGGGACCGGTGGAAGCTGAGAACCAAGTGGTGGAGCCGCAAGCGAGTCGTCTGGATCAGTCGGGTCATCTCTCCAGCAAAGGCAGCAACAATCAGAGGAAAGATTGCAGCGAGTGGAACGGCGTCTTGTGCACCAACCATCAAGGCGGCCACATGATCCTCTTCAACCTTCAGGGCCTCCAGTTCATGGGAGGTACACACACACACATGTATAAACAAAGCCAGCTAGATTAATTTATTGATTTTGTGCCTTGAATTAATCGATCGTCCAACGTTCCGTGGCGGCATGCAGGTGTTAGCTTGAACGAGGCAGATCCAAAAAAAGTGCCCAATAAACAGCAGGGAAAGCAAGTTGTGGGACGGCAAAAACAAGAGCTGCCGGAAGCTCTGGCTCCGTCCACTCCAGCTCCAGTACCCCAGCTTGTGGCTCCTCCACTGGACCCCGCGTTCAGGAAGCGTAAACTGACGTTCGAAGCATCTGATCAAGCACCCCAGAGGCCGGCCGTGGAGCAACGCCCTGTTAAGCGAGCCCGTAGCTTCAACGAAAGAGAGCCCGAAAATCGCCCTGATCAGCCGCAGATCGATTCATCGTGTAACGGTGGCATCTTCCAGCAGGAGGATTCAACATCTCAATTCTGTAACGACATCCTCTTCCCTGCTTTAGTTTCAGTAAGTGAGGATCCAGCATATTATATAAGGAATCGATTCTAAATATATATTTCTTCCATCCGTACGTCCGTTATGACACTGTGTCATGGTAGCTAGCTGATCTTGCCTATTTATGTATGTTTTTCTGATGTTTATGGTTGATTAATATTGCATTTAATTAATTATGGTGCATGGGATGCGAATTAGCAACAAATGGCCCAGCTCCAGCACCGGCTAAGATTTGCCCAAGAACAAGCACAGGCCTATAAAATCGAGGCTGACCGTTTGAAGCTTTTGGCGACCCCGTCCCCGAATATCAACCAGGGTTTGTTTGGTGTTTTATTTTAAAATTTTTATTCAAAGACTAAAATGTACTTTATTTTACGAAGTTAAAAGTCCTTTTGCATACGTATAATAAAACATACTATTTTTTTTTTATCTAATATCGGTATAATACAAATCGCACATTAGGTTACCATACAAGGGGACAGCCAGCAGCAACATCTAGTGCAATTGGAGTGGACAACCCGCCAACGGCAATCGGTGAAGTAACCCTCAAGGGAGGAGAGTTTGCTGGGAATCAGAGTTCCAGGAGTGATGCCACTAGAGCTGATGACGTTGATTAGGCCGGAGCTTAACTAGAAGCCGTAGGAGGAGGATCAGGATGGAATATTGTTCGTTATTAGGCATTTAGTTAATTATAATTCTCATATTACATAAAATATTTTGTACTGAAGTTGTTAGGATTGTTAGCTCAAGTTTAAGAAGTTCACTTCATTTATTATTGGAAAAATTACAATTGAGGTTTAGTCAAACTTATAATTTTATTTTCATTGTTTCAAATATCTACAATTATCCTTCAAAGCTAACACCGTAATTCATTATTATGAAAGGAAAGAAAAAATTTTGACCTTTGCGCTCCTAACTTTCTCCCTTAAAACTTTGGCCCTAAACCTATGCATCCAAAAGCCCAAGACCCTTTTTTATCAACTTATGCGATTCATCTTCTTCGCTCTCTCACTTCCACCTAACCGCCTAGCCCAAACCCTCATGTCGCCTCTTCTATCAAAATCCAAACAATCATAGTGACCCAAATTGTTGTTATATTCCTCCAAGGCAGTAGTTGCAACCAATTTGCTGCCATCCCACTTAACCCAAGCCCCTTCGCCTCACAAAATCAACTTTTTCTCATTATGGAACCCTGATGATCGACAGGGGCATGGTGGCCCATAAGATGTCGACCCTCTTGCTAACTTGCCATGTGAGGGAACCTTGCTTACCCTAATATATGGCATTCCTAGGATCTTAAAATAATCATGATTTAGTAATCTTACTCTTAGTTGCAAATGGTCAAGCTAATATTTACATTATTTAAAACTTTACATGCTACTAGTTGACTACCCTACAGCATGACTCAATGCATACTTAACTTCGGCATTTAGAAGAGAAGTAATAAATAAAACCTTTCAATACTTGCCATGACATTCATAAAACACTTGAAACAAATACCGAAGTCATATAAACACGTTTACTTAAACTTCAAGAATTAGCCTATGTACACATAACACTTAACTTATGTAATCCATAAGCAACCATATTGTATATGCAAACATATACACTAAAGAACTCCATACACACTAGTCAAACTATAGGCACTTCCTTTGTACAATTGTACCCAACATGTATAAGATCTAAGACTACCAAAATAACTCCAACTAAGCACAGAAGCTATAGAAATGAGAGGTCCAGCTTTCCTTATGTACTTTGCCTATATCTGTCAAGACTATATTAAATAACTTAGTTAGTACATGAGTATGATTAACCAATAAATTAGAATCATTAAAGATTCATCACACTCTAAATTCTTCCACCAAAAACCTTGTTTAATAACCTTTCAGTGGGTGTTAGGCTCCACACTATTAGTATCTGCATAATGTGACACTTAAGGGAATGGGAATTACAAATCCTTAGTTAGGGATTAATTACCTACAAGAAAATCTTTAGGACTTAGCATATATAACATATATATGTATCTTAACGTGAGCTCAAAATGTTCATAGGTCTTAACAAATGACCACTAGCATAGGTTCTATGGCGGGAAACCCATCCTCAACCTAGTTCTTCTTACAATAGCTTAACTCTTGCCCTAGCTAGCTTGGCTTGCCATTTTCTTGTCCTTACTCACATTGTACAAGAGTTCTTAAACTTGGTGACTCATTCTTGCCAAGCTAAGTAACTTAGCTAGGGTACTCTTGAGCCTTAAGGCCTATCTTGAATAACTAGCACCCTTATGCTTACTTAAGGGCTATTTAATTACTTTGTCCTTAAGTCACTTCTTGTCCATCTCTTACTTTCTTAATTAATGCATTGTAAGCAAATTAGAATGCATCAATTTAAGCTTGAACTTAGAATCCCTTACCTGGAATAGTTAATGCAAGTGAACATCAACTTTACTATCCTTAAGGTCTCATTTTTTTTTGCCCTACTTTGTGCCTCTATAGTAGCTTACTTTTCAGACCTAAATTGATTATTCATAAATCAAAACCAAGAATTTGCATACGTAAAATTAGTTTACATAGGAACCTTAGTTTGCTAGAAAATATAGACATGCCTAGTATACTAAGTGCACTAATGCACATGAGTCTTTAGCCTTGGGTTACTTCGGTTTCAAGCTTGCTCATGGGCAAGCCAAATAAACCTGACTCGAACCATTTGTTCCTGATTTAAACATGCAAGAACTATCAACAAAATCAGCACTTTCAACCATCATAAATTCCACAAAATTGGAGTGTTTTAACACACACACACACACACACACATAAATATAGAATTAAATACCTCAGTATACCACTTGCCCATGGTACAAATGTTGTTGCATTTTATCAATTTTTTGCACAAAATACCACTATATACCACTATATTCTAGTCACTTTTTATGAACACTTTATAAAAAAACAACCATGGTATATTGTAAATATTGCGAGATACGTACCACGGTATTATATTTTTCACAGACATATGTGAGATTTTTTTTGTTCATTTTAAAAATGTAATTAAATACCATGGTATACTACTTTATACCACTTATTGTGGGTAAACGATATGAGGTATAAATGTTTTTTCATTTTGTTATTTTATTGCACAAAATATTGCGGTATTTTGTGGTATTTCACATATTAGTCATTTTTTATGTACATTTTGTTAAAAAAAAACCGTGTTATACTACAAATACCGTGAGGCACCTACCGCCATATTTTATTTTTTATGGACATATATGAAATATTTTTTTGGTCATTTTATATCAAAATATCATACTTTGAGCCACATAAGAACTCAATGTGATATTAAAAAATATAGTTTTATTATTAAAGTTTTTTTTTATTTTTCTCTTGTATCAATAAATTAATTTTTTTACCATGTAATACTTATTTTTCTCTATATATAACATTTTTTTATGGTTTTTGTATAAAAAATATCTTCTATCATATATAGTTTATTGTTGACAAATTATGATGAGAAAAATTAGAATACATACAAAAATGTGCAAAAAATTATTTAATTTATTTTATCTTAAATTAGTATTCTACCATTTATATTTTTTTAAAATAATAACAGTATGCGACGTGATATATCATACAATATACCTTAAAAATAGATGATACAGTATACCAAGCACACAAGTACTCAACAACACTCCCAACATTGTACCTTTCCTCTCTCCATTTAGTTTCCAGGTTTTGGTCTGTCCAATTACTGATAAACAAGCCTGGAAATGGACACTTCAACATTCTCAAACCAGTAACTAAACCAAATAAAATAGTAGCTAAAGAGGTGAATGAACTGCAGATATCAACAACTCACAAACATATGTTCTACCCTCCCTTCATCAACTTGGTTTCAATAATTTTTTTGCCGCTAGAAGCTAACAAAATTGAATTAGTTATATTTACTCCAAATCAAATGAACCCAGAAAAACCAGAATCAATGGAGGGCAAGAAGGAACCAAAGCAATTCTTCCCACCCAAAACAAAATCATAACTTAGGTACCCTTGATTCTTAAGCCTGGAAACCAAGCTTAAGAATGGTGTATTTTCCTTAATAACATACAAGAACTTAATTCAGGGAACTGCTTCTAGTAGCTACTTAACCAAAGTGAGGTTCAAAATAGGGGAAAAAATAACGTTACACTTACTTGAATAAGTAGCTTGACAATCACGCCTAGGATAGTTCTATACTTGATTTCTCTTCAAAATCTTTCTTTTTTGTGCTTGAATTTGGTGGATTGAGCTTGGGTTACCCTTGGCTATGGTGGTTCGAAGGACAAGAGATGTTTTGGCCGGCTGGAGATTGTGGGAGGTGGAAGAATGAAATTGGTCAGCTAATTTAGCTTAAACATTAAGCTAGCAATGGTTCAAGTGTATACCTTTTTTACTCTTAGTCCTTAAGTGCAAGATGACTGGAACTTTAGGATTAATACCAGGTTTTCCCAAGTTAAATTCCTTCTTAACTTAATTGCACAACTCAACCCTCAAGCTTTTTAAATTTTGCAACTAAGTCATAGAAAAATTCTAAATTTTATTTTAAACCACCTAAGGGCAACATAGTTAAGTCACAATTTTTCGATGATAGAGCGGGAATTATGAGAAACCATGCTACCTCAAATGCAATATTTTTTCGCTCTTTATCAAATCATGCAATAAAATGGGTCACTATGTGAAATAACTAAAATGCCCCTCTTAATCCGATTTGATTAAATGGCCAATTTGTTGTCCTTTTTTAACTACTATACTTTATTAAATTAAACTTTACTTGCAATAAACATCCTAAGCATATAAAATTACTAAAATAACTAGGGTTATCTCAATAATCCGGGATATTAATTAGGAAACCCGTTACATGCAGCCTTGTCCACCTCCTGCTATCGACTCCGCAGACAAGGACTGTGACTCGGGGTCAAATTCGACTATGATTTGCAATATGCTCTCCTATTCCTTTTTTTTTTATCAGCATGTTGGAGTAATAGTGCACTCAATTGAAGACTCGATGGTGAAAATCTGAAGCAAAAGATCAATGCTTGTCAAAACAACTAAACACTATTGTCAAAACTAGAAAAAGAATAAGGAATCACCAAAATTGAGTTTCTTCTTTAATTTTTTTTTCTAGTTTTTTCTTTGCTTTCCAGGCTTACGATGGTCCTGATTATAGGCGTTCTGGGCTTACAACAAAAGAGAAGAGGAAGAACAAGCATAGGAGGCAAAGTTCTAAGGAAGATTGCAAGGAGAGTAAAATAAGTATTTTCTTTTTTCTTTGATAACGGTCATTTAACTTTACAGTGGGTAATTGTAGACATATGAAACAATGAGGATAAAATTGTAAGTTTGAGCAAACCTTGGGGGGGTTTCGTAATTTTTCCTTTATTATTTCAAATGTCTAATTCATGCGTTATTTAAAATGTCTAATTTTGACTTATGTTTTTTTTCTATATAATCTTTTCTTAATTAATGATATTACTATGTACGATGCAAAATTCTTTTCCACTTTGGAATTTGTGCCCATAATTCTTTACTTTTCCAATTCAAATGTATATCGTTTTAGACATCAGACAATTTTGGCACGCAAGGACCTAATTGGCATAGTTTCAATGGTGCAACGGTCAATGAACATGAAAAATGAAGACCCATTTGGACATCAATGTTATTAATATTGGAGTTTTTAAAAGTTCATATGAAAATAGCTTTTAGCTTTTAATTTTAATGGTTTCATATATCTTCACGAGAGTATAGTAATTATTATACTATGTACCTATATATAATTAAACATACTAACTCACTTTTAACTCTCTATATATAATGCACTTCCATCAAAAGGAATTAATAAAATCATACCTCACCAAAACTCTCTCTCCATTTAGAAATCTTACTTCAATTCCACCGCGTTGAGGTTGTCGCCGACAATGGTCGCCACCATCAGATTCCACCATTACTCATATTTGTATAAGTGTCAAAGACAAGAATACAATATGTATAAAGTAATTGGGAAAATGTGTGAACAAGTACGTATAAGTGTCTAAAATATTTGTTCTCTTCAATAATATATAAATTATTTGTTCTCTTCAATAATATGTAAACATGTAGAAATATCTAAATAAATATGTTAAAGTATCTAAAGAAATATATAAAAGTGTCTAAGTAATATGTAAATAATTTATTATCTTAAAAAATGAAAGTGTTTAGATCAATAAGTAAAAGTGTCTGAATGACTATGTAACAATGTATGGTGAAATATATAAAAATGAATATAACAATATGTAAAAAATTTGTTACCTTCAAAATTAAAAGTGTCTGAAAGAATAACTCAAAGTATCTAAAATAAAAAGTCAAAGTGTCTGAAATGAATGTAAACAATATGTATAACAATTTTTTTGGACACTTGATATACTTCCTCTGGTCATCTCTGCTCGTCACCTAAGCAGACCTCCTCGCTGACCATCATCCTCACCACTTCTCTCCCTCGACCCAGTCTCCTTCTCGCTTCTTGCTCTTAAACCAATCACCCAATGGCCAACTCCTTCTCCCTCAAAGAGATGAAAGGCGGTGCAATGCTGGCAATTGTGCGACAACGGTGATGGTACGGGGTGTGGATTGCTTGAGATTCAAGGCGATTCAAGTTGATGATAATTGAAGATTAGAGGCGATTTGCACTGAGGACGCTAGAGATCCGAGGAGAGGTGAGACAAAAAGACTGTGGAAGACAACTAATGAAGATGTGTGGCGAAGGTAGATCCAGAAACGGTGACCAAGGAAGAGAACTAGGAGTGGTGCAATTGCATGATGCGAGGCTCTGCCGGTGGAAAAAGGAAAGGCGCACTGCCTTACTTTAGCAATTGCGAACTCGATCTAGAAAGAAAAGTGCGGCAATTGGCAGTGATAAAAGGGAGAGAGGGGAACTAGTTGAGAATAAAAATTTTAGGTGGTAAAATTATAAAATAATTTATATGTCTAATTATACATATGTCCATGATATCCATAGTAAGAGTATAACTTTTAATTTTTAGAAAATTTATAATAAACAAATTGTAGTCTAGAATTTAATTAGTACTTGTCCTTGTCTTTATATTTAAGATTTTCTTTTGCATATCTGGTTAGGTTCTTTAGACTTTTTCCTGAAGTCTCTTCCCGTCTTTCTCACCAAAATGCTAATGTGTGTGCGTATGTGTGTATATAACGGGTTCCACAAAGTTCCCGGTGACAAATAATGATGATTGTATATCATGTGATTGTGTACCAAACTACCAATAAATAAAATTTGTCAATTAACTATTTACCATATATATTATTTAATAAGAATAAAATTAAGTTGTAATTTTTTCCGTACAGTCAGCATCATCCCTCTTTGGGTTGTGAGTTCCTTGCTTCTCTTGGTTATACCAATAGGCAAGAAATTGAAAATTTTGAAAGTTATAACCTCTAAGAAAATCTGTTGATCGAAGTAATTTTGAAAATTTTGAAAGTTATAACCTCTACGAAAATCTGTTGACTCCCCGTATGCACGTGTTAGGTTGTTATATACCCTAATTGAGCGGAGCAAGGTTTTTGATAAAGAAGAGGTCAATAAAAAAATTATCCTAAACTATTCATTTTATAAGAAAATTTGACAACTTAATTTTAAGGATGGGTCATAATATATATTTTTTTAATTTAAAAATATTTTACAATTTTAGGGAAGGCCCAGGCTCTTGCTAGCTCCCCTCTAGTTTCACTCCTGACCAATTGACCCTAATAATGCTTACATGATCTATGGAATCACATACACTATCTCCATCCAAAAAAATTTTGAAATATTTGAGTTTAGTATTATGATTAAGAAAAAATTTTGTGTTATTTTCATTTTAATTATTCACTTTTTACGCATAAGAAAAAAAGTATAAAAAAGAATAAATACTGGAATGATTGTTGGGAGGGTAATATAATAAATTATTTTTTAAATATAAAAAATGTTGAAAATATTTTTGAAGTGTCTAAAATGGTGCTCCTTCTGTCCATATTGTTTACTTTATTTTATTTTTTGACTTATTCTTTACTCAAATTTATTTGTATTATATTTTCTAGAAAAATTTAAAAATATATATTTAGCCGTGAAATCTTGTCTTTCTCGAACAAGCCCATGCAAAGATTGAAATCTATAAGTTTCCATATTTATCATTTATATATAAAAATTATATACTAAAATATTAAAGATAAAAAAGTATAAATTAATTAGGGTGCAAAGAATTTGAGACAATGAAATAAATGTTTCAAAAAATGTGAGATGAAAGTAGTAATAAGTATAACTATCAATTATGTGTCGTTTTGGAATTTATGCAATATAAAAATGCTATTAATATAATAAAAATATATTACTTATACTAATAATATAGAGTAACTAATTTTTGAAATAGTTAATGAGCAAGAATTTATACACTATTTTATTTCATTTGTTATCTGTCGAACACTTGTTATCTATCGAATAATTTCAGAAAAAAAGCTTCAATAAATTTTTTAATAGTATGAAAGAGTATTTAATTCAAGAATTTTAATTGGGAAACTTGAAAAAGTTGTAAATGTTAAGAAGTTAAACAGACAGGCTGTAAATTAAAGGAAATCACAGAAGGCTTCCGATGAATTTTGTGTATGCTGCAAGCTTTAAAAACATGCATGCACAAAACCCAACTCCTTGATCTTCCGTCCAGTGACTTACAACAAAAAGTCTTTTGTTCAGGGTGAGTCGGAACGGTGAAAACCTAGGGTAATATAAAATAGCTTATTTTTATTTATATATATATATATTTTTTTAAATTAATTTTATTTAGAATTAAATATTTGTAGATGTAATAATCAATTTAAAATATAATTTTTTATAATCTTATTAAATTTTTATGAATTTTTATTTTTTAATGCCTAAAAAAATTTATAAAAATTTAATAATATTATGAAAATTTACTTTCAAATGAATTATTATATTTATATTATATTAACTTTCAAATAAAATTAGTTTTAGGTAAAAAAAATATAAAAATAAAAATAAGACATTTCTAATTAAGTTAAATTAAGTTAAACGAATTGGATAGGATCATCCTCCCGCAATATTGTTTTATCTTAATTAATCAGGAACTTATTTTCTTTGGTTAACTTAAATAGGACTTCGGGGTGCGGTTGTTCTATAAATACATGACATGCATATGGAACCTTCGTGTTTATGGCAAATGCATGCAAATCGATTAGGCGGCTCGGCAGATGCATACGGCGGAACCGTCCCTTCCCACATGTATATATAATATGCGACTGAGACCTAACAGAGTGCCTTCGAATCGAATTCAATTATTCAACTCAACGGATCAATAGCTAGTCTAGTGCGGCTTAAGCCCCTGTTTGGATAGAGGGGAGGCTGGGGAAGCTGGAGGGCTCTTTCCTTCCCTTCAGCGTTTGGATAGGAAAAATTACCTAACACTTAAAGATTAACCGAGAGAGAGAGAGAGAGAGAGAGAGAGGGGCCATGAAAGGGAGAAGCATCTCAAGGTGGATAATTCCGCACTGGACTTGGAAAGAGTTAAGAATAAGGTATCCGCTTCATTCAACTTCACAAACTTCCCAAGCGATCGGGAGGCGAAAGACTTATGGAAGGTGTTCCAGAGATCTGGGGTGGTGTTGAACGTCTATATGGCAAGGGAGAGGTCGAAGGCTGGTCTGACATTTAGGTTTGTTTGATTCAAAGAAGTGAAAAAGGCAGAGGTGTTGGAGAAACAATTAAATGAGATTTGGATAGGCAGCTACAAGTTAAGGGTGAATGTGTCGCGGTTTCAATCGGTAGGATGGAGAAAAACAAAGGGACAGCGTGGATTGATGAGAGGCAGCAGGTTGTACGCTCTAAAAAAAACAACAGTCATGAAAAGGAAGAGAAGGCTCAGTAAAAGGAGGAATGGGAGGGAGTGGAACTCCAGTCAAGGGAGGAAGAATTGTTATGGTTGCAGAGGTGTGCGGTAGGAGAAGTCGAGGACTTCAATACAATTCGAAGAGTCCAGAATCTCTGTGACGAAGAAGGTATCGGACCGGGCAGGGTCAAGTACGTTCGAGGGCTGAGAGTCCTTTCGGAGTGTTCTTCGAAAGAGGCTCTTGGTGCAATGTTGAAGGAGGGTACAAACTGGTTTGCTGAATAGTTTGTATGGATTGGTCCTTGGTCGAAAAATTTGAACAACCTGGAAGATCAGTCTGGCTGAATATTGAGGGCTTACTTCTTCACGCGTGGTGCAACAAGGCTTTTGCCACAATTGCTTTGTTATGGGGGAAATTAGTTGTTTGTTGAAGAATTAACCCATGAAAAATGGCAGATAAATATTGGAAGAGTTTGTGTTGTGACACATTGCATGGAACAAATTACAAAGGTTTTAAGAGTCAAGGCTGATGATGAAATATATGATGTGCGAGTTACTGAAGATGTGACTTATGCAGTAGATTTTGGTCCAAGGTACGCGAGCGAATCTCATATGTCATCATCAGAATCAGAGAGACAATTCAGCCCTGAGAGTTCAGATGAACATGTTGCAGATGTCAACTCTGGAGATGAACGGCCTATTCGTTTTGGATTAATAGACGTGTTTTGAGACTATTAAGTTGGACCCGCTTCTCAATTGATTGTATTTGGGCCTTAAATATCACAAAATTACAACATTTGCCTCTCCACCATCCCGCTGACTGCCACCACCCCAATCTTCTCATAAATCATTAACTTCATTTCTTCACCGCAAAAGATATATAGACCTTCGCCTCTACTTCAATACCTAGATCAAGGTTAGGGTCTTCGTAGTTCTCGGTGAGGAAGATGAGTTCTTAAAGTGAATCAACCAAACACGGCAGAGCGAAGCTCGACCCAACGAAGTTGATGTCAAGACCGTAGAAGGCCGGCCTACAGTTCCCAATTGGCTGGACTGCTATGTTTTGAAATCTGGCAAGTACACTGAGCGTCTCAGTACTAGAGCCCCCATCTATGTCTCCAACGTGCTCGAATATCTCGCAACTGTGGCATGATTTTATCTTGTCATCAATCGTTTGGATAAAGCTTGGGTTTGGGGCTCCAAATTTGGTAATCGATTTGCTCTTTAATTCTTGTTTGATTGTAGACTTATGTTGGGTTTGTGCATTTGCCTGTTGGGTTGAAAGACAGAATATCCTTTCCTTTTGATTCTCCTTCGTTCTCTCAGTATGATAATACTGATCGATTTGGAGATACATAGAGGCTTTTTTGGGATGTAATGTTTGCCAGAACAATGCTACATAAATTTTTTTATCTTCTAACCCCAAATTTCTGGGTTTCAAACCAAATGAAGTTGTCTTCTGGCGCAACACTCATCGGAATTGGTTTGGAAAGGGGGGTGAAGAAAAGGTTGACTTTGCCTTTTTCAAACTGGGTCACGTGTGTGACCCAACTCAAAATACAATAACACGTTAGCCAGGCCACGTAGACGTAGAATGAACTGGGCCGAAGATTGTGTGGGGAATCAAAACGAACGATTTGGAGCTTTTGGATGACTGTAATAATTCACTGGATGTTTCCAAGGCAAATGGTATGAAGAGAAAATTTAAAATTTTGAAATTAAGGAGAATGAAACATTGGTGAAGGATTAGCTCCATCGTTCAGGCCGGTTAGTGAATAATGGGCCTAAAGGACTGAATTCTAGCTAGTCAAGGGAGAAATATGATGTGTTGGGCCAAAAGCTAGGATACAATATTAAAGAAAAAGAGTTAAACCCAGGTGAGCAGCAGCTGTTGGGTGAAATTGGGTCACCAAAAATGAATTCTAGTATATGATCTGTGTTGAACAACATAATCAGATTAAATATAAACTACATGTATGATTGAAAAAAAAAATCCAAGTCTCTGTATCGGATATTACCTCCTCATCCGAACTCTTTTGGTCTTGCTGTCGGAGTGCTACGAGGCCTCAATCTCGGTTGCACACACATACTTCTACCGCGTCGGGTGTTAATCTTGATCGTTTTTCTGATATCACCCGTTTTCCGGCACTAAACACTGCCTCAGATAAGACGATCGATACTAGAATGGCAAGAATTTCTTATGCGATTATCGACAAGATCGAAACCTTGATCTCTTTTGTTTCCACCACTACAAGATGTCGAGGTCGCTTGCCTCGAACGATGTGTTAAGATAGTCATCGACCTCAATTAATCCCGATATTGTCGATCGGGGTCGTTTGAGTATTTGGAGGGCCGGGTTGAATCTTGTGGAGATAGATCTCCTTGGAGGCTCGGTTTGAGGAGCTTTGGATCTTACCTTATCTAAATGTCATTCACAATATAACTTGTATAAAGAATGCAAGTACTCGAAAGTAGTAACAGACATAGCCAAAATATTTATATGAGACATTTCTAAATAAATATGAAAAATTCATTCAAGCAATGTTGTTGTGCCCGTTAATTTGACATATGGGTCAAGTAAAGAAGCGAATAAAAATATAAGTAAAATGTTTTCGAAATACTGAAGCCACTTAGCCCGCATGGCTTCGACAATCAGTTTTAACAACTCATCATCTTTAAATTGATGTAAAGCATATGTAATGTTTACTAAATGAAACAAAACTTGATGAATGGTTGGGTTGTAAACACCAGAGAAAAATTCAGTTGCATCGTAAAAAAACTTAAGCAATTCATTAGTTTTGGAACATTTGTCCTAAACTTCAGTCATAAGAAATTCACAACCTATTTTTAAATTCATGAAATATGACAACAAACTTGCATACGGGAATGCATCTTGCAACATCAAATAAGTAGAGTTCCAGCGGGTTGGGCAATCCAATTTAAACCGTTTCCAAGAAAATCCTTTTTGATTTTCAATACAAAAGCTTTTAAATTCACGAAAAACAGCAGGTCTGGACATCAAATATTTCAATGAGTTTCGAATATGCAGAATCTCATTTTGGAGAATTTCTAAACCCTTTTGCATTTGGAGAACTTCTAAAATATGACACATGCATCTCACGTAAAAGAATACACTGTTGAAAGGTGGATTTAAGTTTTTACTCAAAAGACGAGCGGGAACATCATTATTTGAAGCATTATTAAATAAAATGCATACGACTTTATCAGTACAAAAATAATCACGTAAAGTTTCTAAGATGCAATTGAATATTTGATAGCCAGTATGATTTGTTTCAATAACCTTAAATGACAAAATTCATTTTTGCATTATCCAATCAGAATCAATCCAATAAGAAGTAACACAATGGAATGATTGACCTATAGATAATGTCCACATATCAGAAGTAAATGCCACATAATGATCAATAGCAAAAAAATAGGCTTGCAAATTTGATTTTCCGGCTTCAAATTGTTTAAAGCTTTATTTCCTAATGGTTTTCCTAGATACTTTTCTAAATGTAGGATTTAATTGTGATTTTATCCAAGATTCTATGTAGACATCTTCAACTTGTGAAAAAGGTTTTTCGGTAAGTATCATCCAATTTACCATACATTTTCTACAAGATTGTTGGTTAAAATGAAATATACCTGGCCCACCGGCGTCGGTTGTAAACCCAAGTTATGTTTGTCCTCCATAACTAGTCCCGGCATTAGGGAGGATGTTAGGATGTTGATTTTCAATATGCCACTTCAGCGTTCCAGTGTTGGAATTCTTTTTATGCACTAATTTTTTCCCGCAATATTTGCATTTCCCGTACCTCGACTCTCCTTCGTATATGAGCTCATAATGCTCCCAAACCCAAGCAGTTAGTCTCGTGGATTTACCTTATACTTGGGTTTCCTCCACAGCTGGTTCATGACTTGTAAGCGTCGATTTTGTTGACGGATTCCCAGACGCCATCACATCCAACTCTTCCACTTCATCACCGGATAATTGATCGTCGAGACCCAAATTGTAATTTGTCATATCGATTCCGGCATCATCGTCGTTCAACTCTTGAATTGAGATACCTTCATCAACGGGCTGAGAACGGCAATGGAACAAGCCTCGGAGGCTGGTGCTGCGAGAAGATAAACTCTCTATCGACTTGCCCTTTCCTTTTGAAGCCATGCCTCACAAACTAATAGTAGTGATTAATGCAAAATCAAGATGAGATTATGAAGATATTAGGGGGAGATTAGTAAGAAATTTGGAAAAGATTAAGAAAATAAGGAGAATGCTTGAGAGAATATAGTAGAGGAAGAAGAGAGATTGAGTGATTGTGTGAGGATTGAGTGAAAATGGCATTGATATTTATAGGGGAAGACAAAAAATTAGTTTGACAAAAAGTTCTTGAAATTTAGTTGTTGGAAGGAGCGAAAATGGAGTTTTAGGGGCTAAAATGGAGCAGAAAACCGTTGGAGGACCTGCTGTATAATTAACCCTTTTTTAAAAAAAAAATTTTGCAGGTTTCTGTTGCTGCCGAAGGAGCCGTTGGGCACTAAGGGCCGCTCCGGGTCAAGGCGGGTTGTTTTGCACCTCCTACTCTCGGGCCCATACTCGGCCCACATCTTTATGGGCTTTGGCCAGGGCGGGTTTAACCAGATCAGGCCGGGGTTGACTTCCAATCCGATCCTGGTTTGGGTCGGGTCGACCCGGCCCACGGCCCCACCTCTATGTACGACATTATGGAAAACACTGCGGGTTGGGCTGGAAAAACCTTAGTCACAGGAAGCGTCTGCTTCACTGGCGCTCCGGAAGTTCAGCGCGTCAATTCGCGCTTTTGGAGCACGAGCGTCATCAATTCGCGTTCTGATGATTATGAAAGCGCCCTCTAATTCTTTACAATTCACGAATTCAATTTAACAAAAGAATCCTATTTGTAACAGAAGTGTCTCGTTTGTTTTTAGCACGGTAATTGATTTACCTAAGTTAAGTTGAAGTCTAAACCTAAAAAGAAACCAAAAGCCCTTGTTTTGCATGAGTTTTGAATATTTTCTTGCTTTTTTGGCTAATTTCGAAGCCACTTGACGAAGTCTGGCTGGTCTGAAATTCTGATTCTGAACAAAGCAGAAGTGCAGCAGCCTCGTCGTTCTCGTTCTCGTTCGTTCTACAGACAGAGCCACCGTCGGTGTGATTCGTGTGAAGCGATAGCAGTGATACAGGTGAATTGATTTTGTTTCTTTGGTCTGCCGTCTGAATTCCATTGTTCTTTGTCCATATTTTGTTTGCTTTTTAAGATTGAATCAAGAAAATTTAACTTCCCGTGTGGCCGCGGCAGTGCCGATGAGTTGGCGTCTTTGCTTGGCTCTTGCCGTCTTGCTTGCTTGGCTATTGCGTTTAAATTTGCTTGGCTTGGGGAAGGGGGAAGAAGTGCCGCAGGCAGCAGGTTGCAGCAGCTGGCTCTGAAATCTGATGCGTGCGCAAACGTATGTGAAGGTGGTGGTATGAACAGCTAATAATGCTTTCGAAAGCTGACCCCCACCCGAGATACATAGACCCTACATCTGGGTCGCCGAGAAAATTCGAGCAAACGAGGGAATCGAAAATGGAGGAGAATTGAGGAGAACGACATGCTGGTCAGTAGAAAAGCAGGCAGGCAGTGAGGTAGGTCTGGTTTTAATCGGAGGGGACGCTAATTTCAGCGGCAGGCAATAACTATAGCGTAATGCTACGGCATATTTAAATGCGGGTGGTTACCTGAGTAGTAGATTCTCCCCCTTTTTAAGTCGTCTGGCGGTATGGTTTATGGATGTATGTGAAGTTGGAAAGTTTAACTTTGCAGGCTTGCTTTTACACGTACAGGCACAGCTGGAAAGTTTTATTGGTGAAGACGTGAAGCAAGCAGACAAGCCAAAAGACAATTAAAAAAGCCTAAATTGCATGCTTTGTTCTTTTGTGATTAAGAAATATTACTTTTTACTATTTTTTTCATATATGCTCCATTGGATTAACCAATTATTTTATTTCAAATTGAGATTGAGATGTATTATTTCTTATATATTTTTCAATGAATTTGTAGATTCGATGGAAGAAAATAACAATGAAGAAAGAAGTGATTCACAATCAAACATTGGTGATACTAATGACCAATGCAAAGACTTGAGCTCTACACCTTTGAGAAGGTATGTGACATACATTGAGAATAAGAAATATAAGTGGACTTGTAATTTTGGTTGTAGAGCAGAACCTTATACGGGAACATACTCACATATAAGAGCTCATTTAATTGGATTGTTACCTGGACAACGAGCTCAAGGAATAGCCACTTGCACCAAGATAACAAAACAAGAAAGAGCAGGGTTGAAAAAAGAGGAGGAGGATGCTCAAAAATTATTTGGAAGTAGTAGTAAGAAGAACCCTATCGTTAATCTACCGGTTGTTCCACCGGCACATGATACAAATATGGCACGTGAACAGGGTATGAAGCATATTGGGCAGTTGTTCAAGTTGTCTTCCAGGGAAGAAACTGATGGTATAATTGCTAGGTACTTTTATGGTTGTGGAATTCTTTTTAATACTGCTAGATCTCCTTTGTGGGTTGATGTGGTGAGAGCAATAAATGAAGCTCCTAAAGGATATAAGCCTCCTAGTTCTGAAAAAATTAGGACCATGCTACTTGATAGAGAAAGAACAAAATTGATCGTGCTTTAATTCCTATTAAGGAACAATGGCCTAAGTATGGAGTGTCAATAATGTCAGATGGTTGGTCCAACATTAAGAACCAACCTTTGATAAATGTTTTGGCTATTTCTGGAGGGAGGGTTATGTTTCTAAATGCTGTTGATTGTTCTGGTGATGAGAAAAATGCACAATTTATTGCTGGCATTTTACTTAAGGCTATTGAAACTGTGGGGACTTATAATGTTGTAAAAGTTTTGACGGATAATGCTTCAAACTGTAAGGCCGCTGGAGATATTATTCAAGACAGACATCATCATATTCTTTGGTCTAGTTGTATAGCACATACTCTCAGTCTTCTTATGAAAGATCTAGCCAAATCATCTCATCCAAGCTTATCATTTTTTAGTGATTGTTATGAGAAGGCAAAAGGAGTTGTGAACTATATTAAAAATCATACCTTTGTACTGCATATCTTCAGAACTTTTTCTACATTGGATGTCATTCAAGTGAAAAAAACTAGATTTGGTCATCACTATGCAGTTTTGGAGCGCCTTTTTCGAGTAAAAAATGCTTTGATATCCATGGTTTTGAATGATGAGTGGGAAGAACTTAAGAAAGGAAGTTCTAGATCAAACTTAGAACATGATCAGGTTAAGAAAGTGGTATTGGATGATGAGTTTTGGGGACAGGTAAAATTCATTTTATTTGTCACAAAACCAATATAGTTAATGATTCGCTTTTGTGATTCTGATAAAGCAGTTGTTGGGGAGGTGTATCAAAGAATGAAAGATACGATTGGTTCCATTGAAGAAGTATTGCAGAATGATCGTGATTTGTACAAAACAGTGGAGAACTTGATTTTGGAACGATGAAGAAAAATGAATCTGCCACTACATACACTTGCTTATGTGCTTACTCCATTTTATTACTCACAAACCTGGCTACATAAGGTGGGTCCTTGTGGAAGGAAGAGGATTAAGCCACATGCTAATTCATTTGTACAAGGTATGTTTAATTTCGTTGTTAATGTTACTTGACTTTTCATTATTTATTTGCTGGCTGATTATTAGTAATATTTTTAGTATATATATCTTTATTATTAGTAATATTTTTCCTTGTTTTTAGGGACATACCTGAATGTGGTTGACCGACTTGTTCATGATTTACGGGAGACTCCACTGATTCGTCAACAACTTAGCGATTTTACAAGTGATACAGGAGTATTTACTCGACCTCAGGCTATCGAAGATAGAAAAATGATGAGTGCAATCGCTTGATGGAATTTGTATGGTGTGGCTGCTCCTAAACTATATAATCTAGCAGTCAAGGTTCTTTCTCAAAGCATTAACACTTCATGTGCTGAGAGGGTCTAGAGCACATACTCATATATTCACAATGTAAAGAGGAACAAATTGAATGGAGATCGAGCTGAATCGTTGGTATATGTGCACTACAACAACAGATTGTTGACGCGTTATAGAGAAGATTATGAATCATCCTATAAGAATTGGGATGATTTTATATATGATGATGTCCTGGACAACGATATGGAGGCAATTCATAGAAAAGATCACACTTTTCTTTATGGAAATGATGATATTCGTAACTCTTCTCAAGCATCAAGTTCCGATCAAGTAAGATCAAACTTGTCTCAGGCACAAAGAGAGGAAATATCTCGTGGCAAGAGGGCTAGAAATGAGTGAGAAAGAATAACAATCAGTAGCTAGTCATTTCTAATTAATTTTACTATTTCTATTGGAATTCATTTTGGTTTGGACTTTATTTTATAGGTTTGATTTTTCATATATTATTTGAGTGTTGAAGACTATCAATTTATTTGTGTCTTCTTATATATATATAGTGACGCTCTCGAGCCGCTCCCGCTCTCGATATTTTTTCAAGTTTAACGAATTCGCGCTCTTACTCTTGCTCCCGCTCCCGCTTTATGGGACATAGGGAAAAACTACAGTCTGTCTATTGAAGCATGTGGCGAGACAGAGACAGAGAGAGAAAAAGTCAGTAGGCGATAGTAGAGCTGCGGGCCTGCGGTGAAGGGGGCAGTGGAAGCAGCAGTATCAGGAAGTTCGTTATCGGACTCGAATGTGCAGAATATGGTGTGGATTGCTGGGCAAAAGTGGGAGAAAGATCAGAAAAAGAAAACAAATAATGGCTCACAGGAAGTGGAGTCGACCAGACCAATTGGGAATTTGGTGGGTTTCGAGCTGGATGCAGATTATAGTCAGGTGGAGAAGTCGCCGAAGGCAGTAGCAAAGGGAAGGGTCCGTGAATAGAGAAGGTACGTGATCTGGTGCTGGGATTAGGTGTTTTTGACTCATATGAAGATCATGCCCTTTAATGTTAGAGGAATTGGAAGTCGGTAAAAAGGAGGATAGTTAGGAAGATGGTGTGGGCAGAAAAAATAAGTTTTCTGTGCTTGCAGGAAACAATGGCAGCTGGTGAGTTGTTTCAAAAAAATTAAATACTTGTGGGGCTCAGAGGATTTTGGTTTCGTTCAGTAGGATTCATCAGGACTTTCAGGAGGGCTTCTGAGCATTTGGGACATAGAATTATTTCAAATGCGAGAATATTTTTCGGTCAAAGGATATTTGGGTGTGGTGGGTTCGTGGCATGGCTGCTCCGAACAAGTTATTCTTGTCAATATTTATGCTCCTCAAGAAACCCATACGAAAGAATTGTTATGGCAAGATCTGCTGGAATGCAAGAGAAGGGTTTCTGGAGTATGGATTATGACAGGAGGTTTTGATGCAGTAAGAAAGGCAGAAGAAAGAAGGGGCAGTAGCTTTGATGAGAGAGTGGCTCAAAATTTTAATGAATTCATAGACCAAGCTAACTTAATTAATGTGCAACTGGGAGGAAGAAAATTCACATGGTACAGCAAAGATGGCTCAAAAATGGGTCAGCTTGATAGATTTTTTGTGACAGAATTTTATTTGCAGATGGCCAAGGTCTCATGTGGTTACATTAAAAAGAATTTTATCAGATCATTGCCCTATAGTGTTGAAGTATGAAGCGCAAAATTTTGGTCCGATTCCATTTAAATTTTTTGATGTGTGGATGAAGAATAGTAGCTTTAAGAAGTTATTTGAAGAAGTGTGGAATGAAGAAGTTGAAGGCTTACCTGGTTTAGTATTTAAGGATAAACTGAAGAAGTTGAAACTTGAAAGGGAGATTAAAAGCTTGGAAATGAGATGTTTTGATAACGAAAATTGTCGCATTGAAGAGTTAAAGGCAGAAATGGAAAAGTGGAACTCGGCTGTAGCAGAAAAGGATTTATTTGAAGAGGAAGCCAAGAGAAGGGGTGAGATTTGGAGCAGATTACTAGAAGAGTAAAAAATAAAAGAAGAGATGCTTAAACAAAAAGCTGAAGTCAAGTGGGCAATGGATGGTGATGAGAATTCGCGGTTTTTCCATGCAGTGGTTAGGGGTGATCACTATTCGGTTAAAACCGAAACAACCGAAAAACCGAAATAGTTCAAAAATTCGGTTCGGTTATTTCGGTGTTCGGTTCGGTTTTGGTTGAAATCAAATAGAAGTAATTTCGGTTTCGGTTCGGTTTCGGTTAAGAGTATCGGTTATTTCGGTAACCGAAATAACCGAAATTTTCTCATGTCATATTTGGGATTTTGAAGGGCAAGTTGATGAATTTAAAATGAGTAGGGGCTAAGTGGAAGAGAAATTGAAGGTTAATGGCTTCAACTGGGGTTTGCCTTTCTTTCTTTCATCTTCATCTTCAACGTCGTTGACGGCAACCGGTTGTATCTGCGGCGGTGGCATCAAGATTTGGTTCGCTCTTCATGTGCGCAAGCCAGCTAACCTTGAAATCTGCCTCCACTCGTACACGGTCTCCCCATCACCGCACAGGAGGTGACTCAATTGGCTGTCAAGGTCACCGACCGTCACTCGCGCTTGGCGGTTTCAGGTGGCCTTGCGATCTTCTAGCGACACGAGGGGCAAGCGCGAGAGCAGCGGCATAAGGCTTCATTGAGCAATTGGGAGAGATGGTGGATGAACTGGGTTTGGAGATTGTACATTTGGAGAATGGAATTAAAAAGGGAAGCAAATCAAAGGCTTGAGCTTGACTCGCCTTGGTCTGGTTTTACTTTTGCCCGTGAAGCTTGAAAGAAAAGGTGAAGTGTTGATAAAACCTAAACTTAGTCATCTATTTCTTGTTAAATGGTTAATGAAGACATCCACATTATTCATTTTACATTTTAGTCACTGGATTAAATAGAAGTATTTTTTCGGTTATTTCGGTTTAAAACCGAACCGAAATAAAAATTTGATTCGGTTTTACGGTTCCATCATTCAATTCGGTTATTTCGGTTTGTTATAATATAAAACCGAAAACCGAAATAACCAAAAAATTCGGTTCGGTTTTAACCGAATTAACCGAATAATCACTCCTAGCAGTGGTCTCAGGTAGAATTAGAACAAAAAATCTATTAATGGGCAATATATAAACAGGAATTGGGTGGATGAACCAGCAGCCCTAAAGGAGGAAATTGGAATATTCTTTCAGATGAATTTTCAGGAGGAGATCAAAAAGAAGTAAAAGCAGCAGTATAGAGTTGTGGAGGTGGAAAGGCGCCAGGTCCAAACGGTTTCACTTATAATTTTTTCAGGAGAAATCGGGACACAATTAAAAATGATGTCATGAATTTTGTGCAGCAGTTAGAGAAGGAAGGAAAATTGGAAAGGAGATGTAATTCCTCATTTAGGGTTAATTGCATCATGGCCCCCAACCTTTAATTATTATTCTATTTTAGACCTTAACCTCAATTTCTTGCAGGGAAAGTCCCTAACCTTATTTAAGTGTTCCATTTTGAACCTCTCATTAACTTAAGGTGTTAAGTTTGACGGACGACAAAAAAATGAAAACTAGTTTTAACACCTAAAAATTTTAATTTTGTCTTAGAAACCTTAAAACTTTCATATCTAACAATTGAACCACTATCCCCACAACCCACTGCACTCACGTTCCTTTCGAGCCACAACCATTCATGAAAGTCACCAATGAATGGCTTAGTTTTGTAGTGTTAAGGGTATAGAACAATAGCCCTATGATTTGAGAGCTTGATTTCGTATTGTTTGGTTGAATTTTTTACTTATAATTGTTCATGAAATCGCAATGGTTGTATTGCCTTTATTGCCCAATGCTTCCAACCTCCAGCTGCTAGCTGCTAGCCCAGACGCTACCGATGCTTTCTATTTGCCAGCCAATCCTAATGTCGCTCCTCCATTGCTCCCACACACTATCGACAAGGAAGGCGATGGGAGAATAGATCACGATTTGTCTGTCGTCATCTCGTCATCTCTCAAGCTATCCAAGCGCTGCCACTCCTCCTCACTCATCCAGGCCATCGATCGCACTTCATCTGGCACCTTACCTTTGCTGGAATTAATCGTGACCCATTTCTGTCCCCACTGCAATCAGCTCTCAATTTGTCTCCATCTTTCACACCGCTCACCATTCACCCCTCTTGGTGGTAACCACGTAATCGCCCAACTGAGCCACGCCGTCACCACTTCTGCCCTTCCATCAGTCACACAAATTGAAAGAGAAGCTGGAAGGTTCGATTGGGATCCGATTGTCATGATTGGTAGAGTTATCAGATTGAAGAGGAACATTGTTGACAATCATGCGGAGTATGACAACTTCATCACCATGATGGCGGCACAGATAGGCATCATTGGAGGGTGGTTGCCGAAAGAGGTGGAAATGAGGGTGGCGCAGCGAACGGGAAAAAGGAACAATAGAGAAGATGAGCCATGATAATGTTAGATTGTTAGATGGCCAAAATGCATGTTTGGCCCTTCAACTTGGCAAACTCGCACGAGTTAGTCTCGATTACCCGATTCCACCGCAACTCGCAGATTTTTGAATCGGCAACCACGCCGATTTGGCTAGTGGCCGAAATCCCCACTGCAGCAACAATTGCTCTTGCCCTGTGCCCCCATTGCTTTCTGCCTCTATGCCTCACCCTCTCGTCCATTTGCTCTCTGTCATTCAGGAACTTGTATCGCGACTTGAGGAAGTGACCGATGGGAGACTAGATCAACAGGAGAAAAGTCTGGGCAACGGATCGACGACAGAAGAGATCGGCGGCTCATCTACAAGATCACGCGACGCCGACGGGAGAAGAGATTGGGCAATGCAGGGAAGCAATTGAGTGGCGCTGGAGAGGATCGGCGACAGAAGAGACCGAGCAGTGCATCGCCAAGATCGCATGACGCCGACGGGCAAAGAGATTGGGCGGCGCAGGGAAATGATAGAGTGGCGCTGGAGAGGATCGACGAATGGCGATGAGTAAAAAGAAACATCGTTTGTCATTCCGTACACCGAGGGACTAACTTGCTTAATTTTTCAAAGTTGAAGGACTAAGTCGCACTGATTTGAAGTTAAAGGACTAACTCTTTTGAGTCAGCAAAGTTAAGGTACCAAATGTGCATTTTGGCCTTGTTAGATGAGAAAGTTTCTTGATTTTTAAGGCAAATAGAAAATTTCAAGGGCTAAAACAAAATTTTCACTTTTTTTTCCGTCCAACTTAACTCTTCAAGTTAACAAAAGGTAAAAAATGAAATACTTAAATAAAGTTAGAGACTTTCCATGCAAAAAATCGAGGTTATGACCTAAAATAGAACAATAACTAAATGTTAGTGGCCACGGATGCATTTAACCCTTCATCATTTATCACCCTGGTTCTGAAGTGTGATAATCCAACTACTTTACGAGATTATATATTAAGGGAGTTTTAGGAGAGATTAACTATGTTTTTAGAGGTTAAACCTCATTCAAAGCAAATTCGATAAAGTTTAAATCTCTTTGAATATTATCTGGCTTAAAATATCAATTTTAGTCCAATAAAACTCTTAGGCTAGTTATTTGGTCCCCATTTTTGTGCCAAATTACAATTTGGCCCAACTTTTGCAGGATTTGTCAAATTAGCCTAAAGCTTTGTAAAAAATAACCAAATTTTCCTAGAATTTCATAAAATTATCAGATTTGACTCAAACTCTCTAAAATTGACAAATTTACCCTAAACTTTTCAATTGTGTCAAAATTCTTGTAAAAACCCTCGGTTTCCACCCAAAATATTCCCTTTTGCCTAAATTGACCGTATCAAAATTTTAGGACTCTTAATTAGTGTCTAAACTAAATTAATTCTTTTTTCTACCCTAGATGATCATTCTAAATTCCTAAAAATTCAAAAAAAAAAATGATAACGTAATTTAAGCACACCTAATCCTACCAACTTCGTAAACTACAAAGTAACCAAAAAAACCAAATTACCCCTAAAAACAAAAATGCCCTCTAAACAAATTTTCCTAACCTAGAATTAAACACAAGTTAGTGCTCAGACAAAATTGGATGTCAATGGGTTGTGATTTTCTTGCTTCGCTGGGTTTTACTATTAGGCAAGAAATTGAAAATTTTGAAAGTTATAACCTCTACAAAAATCTGTTGATTGAAAGTAAATAAAGTAAGTGCTCCAATTTTTCCAACTCCCCTTATGCACATGTTAGGTTGGCATCATCCAAAGATGCCCCTGACTTTACGTACGTCATACCGGTGAAATTCAGAAATACTCTTATTGAAATTGAAAATTATTGCCATGTCCTACCTCTCTTCATCTCCCTTGTTGTGAACGGCTACGAATTAGTTGGGTTGGTGGCATGATGGATACGGGAAGAGAGGAGAGCATCAGTGATGCTAGATGCCTGAGTGGCTAGATCGGCGGCGAACTGTGTGGGCGAGATGCAGCGAGGGGAGTTTGCGATTAATTGTGGATAGGCAGCGTCCCGTGGCGAGATGCATTGTGTAAGTAAGAACGGCGATACGATGTGAGACAAAGTGAGGATCAGTGGAGAATCGAGGGTGGACGTCCGGTGGTGGTGTGTGAGACGAGGGCCGGACTAGAATCAGTAAACGATGGTGGCGGTCATGTTAGGAAGCCGAAGACTTACTTTTTATTGGCTAAACTATGTGAACACCCTCTAGGTTTTCTCACAATTACATTATTTCCCTCACTTTTGAGTAGCTACCATTTTCCCTATAAATTGGAGCATTCAAAATATATTTATATAAGAGTTTTTTTGTGTTTGTATTAATATTAGTTTTATATAAAAGATATGCAGAAATGATGAGTTTGATATGTATAAACATAAAAAGAGATATATACAAAACAGTAAACTTATTAGAATGTATTAAAAAATACTATTAAAAAAGTTTTTAATAGTATATTAGTAATAGATTATGATTTCATCTATACATATAAACACGTGATTTTATACATATAATTGATTTTATTTGTACATATTTCACATGGTTTATACAAACATATAATCACATATGTACATAAACAAAATCGTACTAACAAATAATCATATATGCACAAAAGAATAAACTCATTTGTACAAATAATATCAAATACATTATTATTCAAATGTCTAAGTTCACTTACATATGTATATCATATCTCTAATCTCATCTATACATATATGGTGTACGTTTTGTACATATCTATAATTTGTTTTATACATAGAGGTTCATACATATCTACCATTTATTTGTATATATCTCAAACTTTGGTGAGAAGCTAAATTTGACACTTTTACATATATTTTTTTTATAGGATGTTAAACCCATAACATATCTATGATCTCATTTATATATATGTTATACATTATTCATATATATTTTTCACTTTTTTTGTACATCAACTTTCTACATATTCTATATCTGATTTGTATATATCTCCAATTCAGGGAAAAGATGGAATTTAATGTATTCGTTACTTGTTTTATGCTATGAAGAGTAGTATTGGAATGTAAATATATATTAACATAAGGGTTAGGATGTAGTGTTTGACTCACCCATTAGGTTGTTATATATCCTAATTACGTACACATAATTGGTCCATCTCAATTTTTTAAAAAATATTTGAGTTTAGTATTAAGATTAAAAGGGAAAAAAATTATGTTTTTTTTAATTTTTTTATTCACTTTTTATATGTAAATAAAAAAATATGGAGAAAAATAAATTCTGAAATAATAGTGTGGAGGGCAATATAGTAAATTAATTTTATAAATATAAAAATGTTGAAAAGATTTTGAATAGCCCAAAATAGTACTCCTTTTGTCCCATATTTTTTTTTCTTCATTTCGCATTTTGACTTAGTTTTTATTAAATTTATTTATGTTATATTTTCTAATAAAAATTTTCAAACATATATTTAGAAAATATAAATTTGACTTATCATTTATATATAAAAATTATATGCTAAAATATTGAAGATAAAAAGTTATAAATTAATTGGAGTGAATAATGACCGGTACAGAGAACTTGATATGGGATGAATAAATGTTACAAAGAATGTGGAATCAAAGGAGTAATAAGTAATTCTACTAATTATATGTCATTTTGGGTATTTCTACACTATAAAAAAATGCTATTTATAACTAAAAAAAATTACTTATACTAAATACATTGAAAAACTAATTTCTGAAAATAGTTAATGAGCAAGGATCCATACCCTATTTTATTTCATTTGTTAGGTGTCGAATAATTTCATAGAAAAGATTCAATAAAGTTTTTAATAGTGTTAAAGAGTATTTAACTCAAGGATTTTACTTGCGAAACTTGAAAATTTGAGAATAGATAGAGAACTATGTTCCCTGTATATATATATGTGTAAATTAGGGCAGGTTTTAATTAAATTGGGAAACTTGAAAAAGTTGTAAATGTTATGAAGTTAAACAGACAAGGTGTAATTAAAGTAAAGGGAAGCACAGACGGGTTCCGATGAATTATGTGTGGAGCAGGTTCTGCTGCAAGCTTTACATACATGCATGCACGACGCAATGGATGTGGGTGCGTGATAACTTTACTTACAGGGACTCGAAACTTAATTAGGGCCTTAATTCCTCTAGCAATATTAATTTGACTATCTTAATTAATCAGGCACTTATTTTCTTTGGTTAACTTAAACAGGGTTTGGGGGTGCGGGTGTTCTATAAACTTAATTAATATTTGCTGTAACCACCTTCTTGATTCTCGTTGTGCCACACCCACTGTGAGCAGCAACTTAATAAGCTCCAGCTTCAGCAGGCCAGCCTTCTCGGTGCCACACCCACTCCTACTTCGCATCATTGATTCCAAGGTTAGGGATTTTTTTAGAACTATCTTTCTCTAGCTTCTGAATTTTGAGGTGCAACGAGTGTTTCGCTGTAGTTAAGGCTTATTTTACCCATTTATTTATGGTCTGTAACTAAAGTTGTATGTTGCGTAATATTTATTCGATCAATTAATAATGCTACGAACACCGCTGAATTTGCATTGCACCACCTAAAACCCCGCCTAATAATATGTTTTCAATTTTGTCCAATGTAAACGCTTAAAATTTGCATGCAAATCTCACATGAAGCGTCGTTAAAGACAATTTTCAACTGCATTACATATTAAATAATAAATTTATAACCAAAACATTCATTTAGGCAAGGTCTATGATTATTATTAGGAAGTTTGAGCCTCAATCACCAATCTCCTTCGATTTTCTTTTTATATACAAAAAAATGAGATTGCTATGCAGTGGCGGAACTAGGATTTTCGGTTCGGGGGGGCGAGCCCAGAGGAGAGTCGACTAAACCCGGAGGAGAGGGACGGTATCGTGGCGAGGTAAAGCTGGAGATTGGGAGTAGTTTGTACTAATTCAAAGATTAGAGTGTAACTCGTACAGGTTGAAAACTTTGAAGGACTAATAGTGCATTTGGGCCATGCTAGAATATCTGTTTAAGACTAGAGGGAATAATTACTCATTTGGTCACTTTTTTATTTAGCGCCTACCTTACTGCCCCCCCATCTTCATATTCTTTCAATATTTCCGGGGGGCAAAATACACTTATAGTCCCTAATTTCTCTTAAATTAACCAATTAAGTACCTATATTTAAATTTTTTCAAAATTTTCGGGGGGCAGCGGCCCCCCCTGCCCCTACGTAGGTCCGCCCCTGTTGCTATGAATATTGTTAAAAATCGTGTTCCCGTCATATACAAAAAAAAATCGTGTTTTGCCTCCCCAAACCTTTAAAATTTTAAGCCTCAAAAGTTTAAATTGTTGCTATGAGGTAGTCTATAATGAAGCCACCAGCGTTTGAACAAAATCAAGCGGCAAAAAGGGGAGATTGGCTGAACTATGAAGACTCGACCGGGTGATGCTTCGGAAAATTTAGACCAAGATCTACTCAGGTTGTAAAAAACTGGATATTAAGTATATGAAGAATGGAATATTGTATATTTAGAAAAGAAAAAAAATACTTCTTCCGTCCAACTATCTTTGCTCATTTGATTTTTTTTTTAAATAGTTTCACTTAAATCTATTTATATTATTGTTTGTTAAAAAAATTAAAAATATATATATTTAAAAATTATAGGTCTTGATTTATTATTCATATATAAATATTTTTTATTCATATACTAAAATGTTAAAAATAAAAAATAATATATTAATTATTAAAAAGTGAATAGTATAAAAAATTTGGGATGGAAGGAGTTGAAGGAGGGAGAAGTAATGATGACCGGCTTGCAGAAGTAATAATTCTTTTAAAGAATTACAGAGAAACAACAGAACTTGTTGAGGAACAAACTTGGAATAATAAATATATTTTCTAATAGGTGAATCCAAATGAATGATAAATGTCCACTTCAAGCGATAATTTTGGTGGCATTACAATAGGAGGTGCGCATAGCAGGACTCTTATATGATTGCTTAAATTATTGTATTATTGTTTGGAAACTTGTAGTCATGAGCACTTGAATAATGAATAATGGAGAAGTAATAGATGGTAATTGTGTTTCAGTGATTTGGTTCGTGATCACAAGTTGTGCATAGTACTCCTTTTATTTCAAATTAGTTGAAACATTTGGATTTGATATATAGATTGTAAAGGGTAAGCATCAGGGCAATATTGTTTCTTTGGCACTATGAACAATTTATCACGCGTTATTTCAAAAGAAAAAAATTGGTTTAATGGCTAGAATAAGGGTAAATTCCTTCTCCCTCCTTTAATGAATGTATTCAAATAATGAAATGTGTATGTCACTCCATTCCCTTTATGCCCTAAAGGTACTTTTGGTCCCTAAACTTGTGTGAACTAGACACTTTACCCCTTGAATTATGAATCGGTTCAACTTGCCTCTTTAACTTGTAATAATTGGACACTTTACCCCTTATGCTATGCATGCTCATCACGTGATAGCTTAAAATAAATGGCTTTTATCGCCATAACTAAACTGCACCATCAGAGCTCCCTTCTTCCCCGATGCCTTCTCGAGTTGGCTCTTCTTCCAATTCATTGATCTCCAAACATGCTTAGGGCACTCACTTACCCCACTAGAAAATTGAAATAGGTAAACCTCGATCCCACTTCGCACCCAGTCAAAAGCTGCAACACTAGATTCCTATTGCACTGATGGGAAGGTTGGTGCCAAATTGTCGATGGCGAAGGAGATATTGAAGCCCAGAAGATTGCCCTAGTCCTAGATGGCAAAGGAGGCGAAGGTGTCGTTGGGTTTGGTGGCTAACGAACTTTGCCAAATCCGTCTTCAATCCACTCGATGCAAAATAAAACATAAAGGGTAACTAGTAGAAAATTGGAGCCCAGTAGGCGAACGGAGCAGGCCTTCTTGTGGCGGCATCGATTTTAGGGGTGGAGAAGGAAGCAAGGTTATGGCTGCAAAAGTAAGCCACTAGATTACCTGAGCTGGGCTGTTGATCGGTGTTGACATCGCTGGAATCGTTAAGAGCAACCGGAGTTAAGGGTAAATACATCACATGATGCGCACATGAGGGCCAAAAGGGCTAAGATATCCCATTTTAGCAAGTTTAGGAGGTGAGTTAGACCGAGTTTAAGTTTAGGGGGTTAAGTGTCTGTACCACACGAGTTCAGGGACTAAAAATGCCTTTAGACGCCCTTTTAACAACTCTATTCAAACAAGATGCATCACACCTTCACCTCCCCCTCCCCTTCCCTTTGCTTAATGAGTCTATTCACCAAAGTACATATAATAGTTTGTTTGGATACCATTAATGAGGGGAGGGGAGGGGAGGGAATTGATAAGTTATTTCCACCCAATTTGGATAGCTGAAAAAAAAAAGTATAAAGGAGAAAAGTGGGAGATAATAATTGTCCCTCCCTCCTATTTTCTCATATCCAAATAAGAGAATCTTGCTAATTTTCTTCCTCTCCCTTTTCCTTTCCTAAATCCAAATAGATAGTAAATGTTGCATCAAATGTCTCTACTCGGATGCCCAGAAAGACCAAATTGGTATTGTAATTGAACTACAACATATTATTGAAAAGGATTAAACTAGCCAGCGCCAATACGGTCATGAATCTTGATTTGCTTACGGCACGTGACGAGAAGGCTCTTGATATTTGGTTCCTGCACATCAAATTGAGCCAAATCTCTAAGCAGGTCAAAAACCCCACATAAGAACGTGGAACTATGTTAAAAAACCAAAAAGAAAAGGAAAACGTGAAATGAGGAAAAGATTGGAAACCACAAATTTTAACAAAAAAAAAAAAAGAGTTATTTGGCGAATCTTTCAATTCCTAATTTCGCCCATGCATGTACTTACCAAGCAAAAACTTTACTAATTTCATACCCCTAAATTTACATGAACACCGCACATTTTTTGGACTATAAATATGTAGGGCAACCCATTAGTTTTGGCCCGATAGTCCAAATAGACCCAAAATAAAATCAACAATAACATAGTCCTGCTCTCATATATTGGGCAGACCTACTTGACAGTACGGCCCAAGCTAAGAAAGTTTATCCCATTTGTCTTGTTTGAAATACTCCCTCTGTCCCAAAAGTTTTGTTCAATTTGTTTTTTGTAATTAATCTATAATTTTTTATTTTCAACATTTAATAACGTAAAAAAATACTCTCTCCGTCCCAAAAGTTTTGCTCAATTTGTTTTTTGTAATTAATCTATAATTTTTTATTTTCAACATTTAATATATAAATACAAAATTTTTGTATATGAATGATAATTCAATATATGTAGTTTCTAAATATATTTTTTTTTTTAATTTTTTTTAACAAATAATAATATGAATAAAATTGAGTCAAAATACAACAAAAAGTCAAATGTATCAAAATTTATAAGACGGAGGGAGTAACTCAAAAGAGGTTGAACTGCATTACTAATCTCAAGCGTGTTGAGATAAGTCTGTGAGCATACCTTTTGGTTTTAGGACTAAACTGTAGGTTTTATTTGTTAATGTACACCTAGTTCATTTTAACTAAAGTCTATTGAATTTCAAATGACTTATTTTTATTATTATATTTTTTTATCTAGAATTAATTTTAATTAAAAACCAACATTATGTAGGTGAAATAATTTATTAAAAATATAATTTTTGTAATCTTATTAAAATTTTATGAATTTTAACAATATCATGAAAATTTATTTTCAAATGGATTATTATATCTATATAATATTGACTTTTAAATTAAATTAATTTTAGGTAAAAAAGATGTAAAAGTAAAAATAAGTTAATTAACTTAAATTAAGATAAATTAGCCATAATTTTTAATTCTTAAGCTCGAGTTTGAGTCCTCTCTTTTACTCAAGATTGGATCGTCCCAAACAGGGGCGGACCTACGTAGGGGCAGGGGGGGCCGCTGCCCCCTGAAAATTTTAAAAAAATTTAAATATAGGTACTTAATTGGTTAATTCAAGAGAAATTAGGGACTGGAAATGCATTTTTGCGCCCCCAGAAATATTGAAAGAATATGAAGATGGGGGGGCAGTAAGGTAGAAGCTAAAGAAAATAGTTACCAAATGAGTAATTATTCCCTCTAGTCTTAAACAGATATTCTAACATGGAAAAATGCACTATTAGTCCTCCAAATTTTTTAACTTGTACAAGTTACATCCTAATCTTTTAATTAGTACGAATTACTCCCAATCTCCAGCCTTACCTCGCCGCGATACCATCCCTCTCCTCTGGGTTTAGTCGACTATCCTCCGGCCTCGCCTCCGAACTGAAAATCCTAGTTCCGCCACTGGTCTCAAATACTACACTTGATATGCGAACTCAATTTTATATCTCAAAACATGTCAACAATTACTTATTATTATTACTTTTTTCTTTATAGATCTCCTTTACCGATTCTCAGTTTGTAATACAATGAATTCTACATGATATAATAAATCTGCTAAAAAAACAAATAAAGGTTAACGACCTTAATTTTGGTTTGGGACTTTTGGGATTAGTCTCTTTACTTTATAGAACTTGAGACGTCCCCTCCACTAATGTATTTTTCCAATAATTTTTTTTTTCTTTTTGGAAAACAACAAGCACAAACAGACAAAGCAACATTGATAAATCGCCTTTTTTATGAAAAGTTGAACGGTTCAGTAAATTTACATGGTCCAAACTATATTTACGTATACTTCGATATCAAAATAAATAAATAGATAAATACATGTAACATGGTCCAAACTATATTTTTCTCATGGTTTCAAGATATAATCCCCCCCCCCCCCCAATTTCTAACATCGTGAGTTAATAAGATATTAGCAGCGTGATAAAATTATTTTTCCTAAAATAGAGAAAACGCAATAGTAAAGAAAAATCTTATTTTAAAATGTCCCCGAACCATTTAAAAAAATATTACATTTAATAATGCAATACAGAAGCAAAATTAACTTGCTTAATGGTTTTTTATAATTACTAAGCAGTTTGAATTATTATTTTTTCTTGTATTTGTCCTATTATCAATTAATACTGTTAAGAACGAAAGAATATACATGAATAAAATATTCCCTTTGTCCCAAATTCGTTGCATAATTCACTTTTCAGTAATTAAACTATAATTTTTTTATTTTTAATATTTTAATATATAAATAAAGAACTTTTATATAAGAATGATAAATCAAAAATATATAGTTTCTAAATATATATATTTTTTAAAATTTTTCTAACAAATTGTAATATGAATAAATTTAAGTCAAACTATGTAAAAAAGTCAAATAATGTAAAAAATATGGGATGGAGGTAGTATTTTACATGTCCTACAATGTTTATTACTTTTATTTTTTTAGTGTTACTAATTTTATGCAACATAAATATACCAGATATATTTATCCGATGTTACCATTTACCAACTAGTACACTTACAAGCTACAACAATGAACATTCATAAATTCATATACTTTGTATAATGGGAATGATATATTTGGAAGAATATGCTTAATTAGTGAAAGGGTAAATTTAAAAAAATCCATAAGGTTTGGGAAAAACTGTATTTTGCCCCCTCTTGTTTCATAAATCTACACTTTACTTCTTGGATATGATTACTTTTTCTTAGTGTTTGTTAATTGTTGACATTAACTTTTGAAATTGTAAACTGTACATGACTTGTCTTCCTATGAATTTGGACTGACTACTGGTTTATCAATTAGTTAGCAGTTTAAATTATGAATTTTCTTCAAACTAAGGGGTAAAATCTAAATTTAGTCCTCTAACTTTTAGAGTCGTCCTAATATGATCCTTTAACTTAAAAAGTGACTATTAGAACCCCTTAACTCAACTAACGTATCCTATTTTAGTCTCTATCATTAGTTTAGATATTATTTTGGATGGAATTTGCCTACTTGGCATCCACATTGCCACGTGACTTCATCCTTAACTAAAATAGATGACCAAACTATACAGAAATAAAAATTGAAACCCAAACTAATATAAACAATAATATTAAGGACTAGAAACACAAAAAACCCTAAGTTTTTGTTCCCCAATTCTAACCAAAGCCCAGTTGCCACCACCGACGATTCCACTCCACCACACACCTCTTAGAGAACTTCCTAAACTTCCCCATCATTTGTGATGACGAAAGCGAAAATCACAAAAAACTTATAGATAATGGAGCAGAGCGAGATGAAGAACCAATACCAAATTTAAAAAAATGTTGATACAAATTCTTAGATATCCCAGCAGGGAGCCCGTCAAGTGAGCAACTAATTCTCAGCAAGCCTGCTCAAAATCGACAAACACGAATGAGAGCCTTGCATTGCTCAGATCAGCGGAGGCATCCTAAGGGGTGAGAACATGGAAGAAGATTGCAGGGATGGCGTGATGGTGCCGATGATTGATTACTGGAGGAGTAAACAAATATGTGAAACTGTGTGTTATTAATAAGGGGTTTGATAATTGCTTGCGAAGCTTTGATTATTCATTGCTCTTTGTTTGATTGTTCAATTGTTCGATTGTTTGCTCTTCATCGGGTGATCTTCAACGGCGGAATAGCGGCAAATAATAAGAGTTTGGGAAGATAATAAAATTAGGGTTATTAATTTTTTAAGTCCCTAAAATCGTTTGTTTGTGCTAATTCTATCATGAGATTTATTATTCTTCCAATTTTGTCACCTAGGGCCATAAAAGATGATGCCACGTGGCAGCTGAGGTGTCACGTAGTTGATTTCCATCCAAACTAACGCCTGAATTGATGGTAGGGACCAAAATAAGATACGCGAGTTGAGTTAAGAAACTTTAATAGTCACTTTTTGAGTTAAGAAACCACATTAGGACTACCCTTAAAGTTAGAAGACTAAATTTGGATTTTACCCATAAAATAAGTGTAAAACAAGTCTTGTTTCCGTCATTGATGTCAATGGCATTACAACTTCAGGGGGTAAAGTGTTGATTTCCAAAATAAGAAGACACTAAATGTAGTTTCACCCAAATTTTAGAGGGCTTTTAAAGTTGAAGGTGACAAACATTTTAGAATAAAAAAGGGGAAAAGTCATGGACATTTTTGGCTGAGACAGGTAGTAATTTCAATAAAACTTCATGAGTTAGGAGGATAATTATCAAGAACCCAAAATTGAAAAGCTCTATTTGCTGCCGGCAAATATGTGAATTGGGGGACGGGCACTTATGGTCAAAAGTCTTACTAGACAAGTGACAGGATGCTAGCTGTGGATTAGATACGGTACAAACCGATCCATTAATATGAAAATCAGTACAAACCTTGCCCAGTATTTTTTATGTGTTTCCTTTTCCATAAGTCCAACTTTTTCTCAATTTTTTTTCTCATTAATATATCCCATAATTGTGTGTCTTGTTAGTATTCCGTTGTAATAAATTATTATATTCAAATCCCCATTCGCACCCCCATTCGCACCTGTATCTCAAACAAACATAAATTAGTTTTCAATACCAAAGTCATATTACATAATCTACTTGAACAGATTTTTTTGTAATATCAACATGCTCTACTTGAATCTATATTATTAAATCTAGCTATTAACTAACCAAATTAAAATTCATATATAGTTCTATATTGTTTTGTTTACCCAACTACATATGCACTATCAAATGTTCCTATTCAAAGCTTCTGCCACCAACGGGAAAAGTTGAAACTAATTATGATTAAATGTGTTGTTCTAATGTATATCTCCCTAATTGGATCCATAACCCAAACCCTTAGCCTTTCTATGTTCTAAGGCTAAAAAACGATTCCAAATACAATTTATTGACTAACATGGCATTGTCCAACAGTATTGTGACAAAAGGAATGCAAAAAGAGTCAAGAATAATAATATAAAATAATAATAATAATAATAAAACCAACCGTGAAACTAAACCATAGATGCAGTAACAAAAGAAGGAAAAAAAACAAACCTAAACCAATTTTTTATTTGCACCTTTTTACGGGCACCAAAAGGTGGAATTGATTCTTTGACTGCAGGAATTAATACTTTTTCATGGACCACTTCTCTGCTGAACGGCCAGCCTCTGAGATAGGAATTATTGCTTTCTTCCTTGTTCTTTTACCAAATGCCTTCAACTGGTCCTCTACTTCTCTCGACTATGTATCTCGTGTAAGGGTAAGTATGAGTCAGGTTGGTTCGGTTTTATGGTAGAACCGAACTAACTCGAAATAGCCTCAGTTCCAAAATTTTTCTACCCAACCCAAAACCGAGAACCAAACAGAACCAGAACCATGGTTCTAGGTTTCTCGGTTCTGGTTCTCGGATTTTTTGGTTTATACCATATACCTATAACAACACCAAAATTCAATAAATCTACATCCATAATCAGTTTTATGACATATTCAACATAATATACAATTAAATTAATATTTAAATATATGTACTTAGATACATTCAAAAGAGTTAAAAATGTTGTTCTTACAAAAATGGTTCAAAAGAGTTGCCTGTGGGGCATCTTTTATCTCAACTAGTTTACTTCATTCCAGTAATTTCAATATTGGTATGACATTTAATATGGAAAATTGAGCCTTTAAGACCATCTTCTTCAGTATCAAAACCTAAAATATGTTGATGTCATAAATTTTTAATTTTGCATGACTCAAATGAAAAAAATATCATAATTGTGTCGTAAAGAGTAGTCTGGAATGAAAGATCGAAAGCAAAATGACTTAGGAGTGGTGGGTCTATGAAGCAAAGTGATTTAAGTAAATATGGAAAAATTTCGTAAATGATCCCACAACTTCCATACTGTTTCAATTTGGAACATCAGTTTAAGAGTTTAATATAAAAACACAAAATAACCATCATAATACTTCAAAGAAATATATGTGTGTGTGTGTGTGTGTGTGTGTGTGTGTGTGTGTGTGGATATATTAGTAATACTATAATTTTATTATATAATTATATATATATCTTGGGTTCGGTTCCACCCCGGATTGATTCCATATGGAACCAGAACCAACCCAAAAACCGTCGGTTCTCCTATATATGGAACCAACCCGAGAACCATGATCAATTTTTATCCAACTCAACCCAACCCAATGGGGGTGGTTCGGTTTCAGTTTCGGATTTACCCAACCCATGCTCACCCCTACTCCTGCATAGTTAACAATTTTCCACTTCTAATTCTGCCGCCAAACTTATTTTGGCAGCAAAATGGTTTGCAAACGGCATGTGTCATTACCTATCAAGTGATGCGCACATGTGTGGTCAAAGGGGCAGATCAGCCCATTTAATCAAGTTGAAGGACTAATTAGCAGAACCGAGTTAAGGTTGGGGGATTAAGTACCCTTGTCAGCCGAGTTTAAGGGCTAGTAGGATATTTTGGCCTAGTTCTGATTGATGAGCATTAATACTATATATTTTCGAAAAATTGTATAAAACTGTTTTAGTTTGAGCTGGAAATTGCTTGAATTACTAAGAAGGGAGCTCTCTCGGTTTTTTGGCATTGTCCTGACTTTGCCACCGCAAGTTTATTGGCTGATTATACGGCCATTTCTTGTCCCAGGACTTGGCGCTCTAATTTACTTTTCTGTAATCCTCCCTAAAACTTTTTGTATTTCGTCTTTTACAACCCCTCCCACACGCACACGAAAAAGGAAATTGCTTGAATGGTGTAAGAACAGGTCGACGAACGACTACAACCTATTTTATACGTTGAACCATAAAAAATACTACTTCCGATAGAAAACTAGGACGGCCGCAACCTATCTTATACGTTGCAATTATTTAGATTTTAGTGAGAAATTTCACAGCAAAAGCTATATGTTAACCAACTTCTACAGCTTCGAAGCACAACTCAATCATGCCTTCCCCAATTTCCTTTACTTCTCTCTTATGTGCAGCCTTCTCGGCTCAACTCATACAAATGACGACTGTGGCACTTGCAGCCGATGTGAGACTCTGCAAAGACAACGAGAAGGAGGCACTTATGGCCTTCAAAAGAGGCCTTGTGGATGACTTCAACAAGCTCTCTTCTTGGGGACAACACAGCAGCGATTGCTGCCAATGGAGCGGCGTCACTTGCAGCAACGTCACCGGTCATGTGGTGAAGCTGGACCTCAGTTTCTTCTGGCTTCAAGCCCAAGCAATTAGTCCCTCCTTGCGCGAGCTGCTTCACTTGACTTACCTTGACATGAGCCGGAACAATTTCAACGGAAGCCAAATTCCAGAGTACATCGGTTCTTTCCGTGAACTGAGCTACCTTGATCTCTCTTTTTCCAATCTCACGGGACCAATTCCATACCAGCTGGGAAACCTTACAGTTTTGCAATCACTTCGTCTGAGCTTCAATCATTTGTATGTTGATGGGAAGTTATTGGAATGGCTCTCTCATTTGTCTCATCTTAGAGAGCTTGATCTCAGTGCTGCTGACTTTAGCATGGACAGGCTAAACTGGGTACAACTAGTAAACCGGGTTCCTTGGCTGGAAATTTTGAGCCTAGAGTCTTGTAATCTTGGCAGCAGTCCAGTTGCTACTTCTGTTTCGCTCGTTAATATTTCCTCTTCTTCTCTTTCTAGCCTAAGTCTCTTCGGCAACCAGCTTCCTACTGCTGCAATATATCCATGGTTGTTTAACTTGAGCGGCAAGCTTAATTATCTTGACCTCTCGGTGAACCAATTGGAAGGTAACATTCCAGAAGCTTTTGGGGTCATGAAAGTTCTTGAACATCTTGAAATCCACAGCAATAGTCTTGAAGGTGGGATCCCAAAATCATTCGGGGATCTGTGCAACTTAAAGAGATTGAGTGTCTTCTCAAACAAGCTTGGGGGAGAGGTCTTAGAAGTTCTCCTGAATCTTTCCGGCTGTGTACAAGGTTCATTGGAGGAGTTGGTTTTAGGCGAAAATCAATTCACAGGTTCGCTTCCGGTGCAAGTCATGACAAGATTCTCTTCGTTGAAACTGTTGGCTCTTGGACACAACCGTTTGAATGGAACCATAAGCGAGAGCATTGGCTTGATGTCTAGTTTGGAATCCGTATATCTTCGTGGGAATTCTTTCTCAGGTGTCATCTCTGAATCCCATTTCTCAAACCTCTCCAAATTGCTTGACTTGGACTTGTCCCATAACTCCTTGAGTGTGAACTTCAGCTCCGACTGGTCTCCCCCGTTTCAGCTTAGAACGCTACGTCTTGGCTCTTGTAAGCTGGGAAATGATTTCCCAACCTGGCTCCGATTCCAGATTATCTTGGCGGACCTCGACATTTCTGCATCTGGGATTTCTGGTAACATACCCGATTGGGTATGGAAGCTTCCTTGGTTGCGTTACTTGAACCTCTCATGCAATGAAATCGATGGGATTCTGCCAAACTTACCTTTGAAGCCACTTGGGTACTCCGTTGGTCTGGATTTGAGCTTCAATAACTTGAAGGGTTCGTTGCCGCTGTTTCCGTCCAATATAGACTTCATTCACCTCTCTAATAACAAGTTAACAGGTAACCTTTCATCCCTTTGCAACATAGGAAATGGACTAAACTTACAATCCATTGACCTTTCTGACAATCTCTTTACCGGAGCAGTTCCTGATTGTTTCTCGCAGTTGCCTAATTTGCGGGTTCTAAATTTGGCTGGTAACAACTTTTCTAGCCAAATTCCAGCTTCCCTAGGATCCTTAGTTAATCTTCAAGTGCTAAAATTGCACAACAGTAATTTATCAGGAAGGATACCACCATCTTTGAGTAGCTGTGTTTTGTTAAGGTTTCTGGACTTAAGTGCTAACCAGTTGTCCGGGGAAATTCCTACATGGATCGGTCAGAGCTTCAGATTTTTGGTCTTTCTTAGTCTGAAAGGAAACCAGTTAACAGGAAGCATACCCCAGCAAATTTGTGGATTGCAAAAAACTCAGATACTTGACCTTTCATCGAATGAAATAGCCGGCGGCATACCAAAATGTCTCAATCATTTAACCGCCATGTTTCAAAATGTAAGTTTGGAGACGACAGTCACACAAGCTTATGTATACAGAGTTGATGGACCTGACTTTGAGTGGGTTCAAGATTACATTGATGAAGCATTGCTTGTATGGAAAGGAAAGGAGCAGGAGTACACAAGAGGTCTTGGTTTTCTGCAGCTTATTGATCTATCGAGCAACAAATTGGAAGGAGAGATTCCAGGAGAGATAACAAGTCTTGAGGGGCTTGCCGCCTTGAATCTGTCAAGAAATCTCTTGAGTGGGAAGATCCCTAAAGACATCGGCAGTTTGAGAAAGCTACAAGTGCTTGATTTGTCGAGAAATCAGCTAGAAGGAAACATTCCAGGTACCATTTCTGAGATGAGCTTCCTGAGTCACTTGGATGTGTCATACAACAATCTGGTTGGGAGAATTCCATCAGGCACACAACTTCAAAGCTTTGACGCGTCGGCGTTTATGGGTAACCCCGGGCTCTGTGGTCCTCCGGTCACCGCGAGTTGCTTGGAAGATGTAGATGAACCAGGAAGTGGAAATGAGGATGAAGATGAAGAATCCAAGAAGTGGTTCTATCTCGGGATGGGGGTCGGTTTTGCTATAGGTTTTTGGGTGACCTGTAGCATGCTGTTGCTGAAGCGTTCTTGGAGACATAGATTTTTCAGGATGTTGGATAGACTAGAGGATTGGCTTTATATCAAAGTCATCCTACAGAAGAGAGAATTAAGGAGAAAAGTGCAGCAACCAAGGAACTAGGTGAAAGAGACTAGTCCTTATTTCGTATGTCCTTATTTTGGTGAATGGCTTGAATAAATCTGTAGTGTGTTAGATCTAGCAAAACTATAATGCCATGTCCTTTACTTCATAGGAAAAAAGGATGCATTTGAACGAGCGCATACACAAGATAAGATTAAAGGGTAACAAAATTCTTACCATCCAACTGTCTTTGATCTCTGTACAAAACAAAACTCAGTTTGGACTTCAAATGACTGGGAAATGACATCTTGGCGATGAATTGAAACGATGTCGTTCCGATGTTTTCAGTTCTTCCCCACTTCCCTTCGCTACTCGCGATATTTTAATCTTAAGAAAATTGAAGTCAAGTCGAGACCTCGAATCAGAATCCTTAATTCTATTCTCTCGATTATGATATTGATCCAAGTTTATGATCCTATTGAGAGGCGAATGAGACTATTTTCTAGCTGGCTATTGGTTGAATTGAACACAGTTAGCCGAAACTGAGAGAAAACTCTAATAAGTTCGTCAAAGTGAAGCGATGCTAGGTTTATATATACCTTGCTTCTTGTTGACGTGCCATAAAAGATTTCGGTGATGGATGAGCTTCTGTTATTTGTTTAGGGACTGCCGGACTGTATCTCCATGGAGTGATGTGATAACAATAGATTAGATTTTCTTTGGTAGGCAAGTTAATGTTCTGTGTTTGTCCATCATTTTTCCTATAGGCGTTACTCAATGCCATTTACTCTATTCCACTACTATAAAATTCTTAAATTTTGTAGTTAATTGGAAAATCACACCATATCATCTGTCATTGTTATAGATACATGACGATTGTTGGACTGAGTGGAGTTCTCACACATTTGTAGCAACAAATGTGAATGTTCATTTTCAAATTTTAACTTATATTTGAGGATTTGCTCCTTTTAAATTGTCGTGGGTGTGTTAGATGTACTTAGATTAGGTGTATAATGGCTCCAGTGACTGGACGTCTGGCAGTGGTGTGTGGGACGGTGGCCGGACTAGAATCTGTAAAGGAAAACTTTCAAAAACCCGCCTCAGGTTTACCCTAACCTATACTTTCACCCCTCTATTTGAGAATACCTACAGTTTGCCCCCTGAAGTGTTAGCTCTGTGTGTCAGTCTGTTCCTACGATGGGACTTAATACTCTAACTGACCTTTGCATTTTTTAAACTGTACAAATCACACCCCATAACCATCTAAGTTGACATTTTTATTCATTTGGTCTTCTCTAACCGTAATTCTAGGCTATCTTTAACCTTCCTCTTCGATGTACCCAGCCATGAATCATCTCTCCTTTCTCTCCTACTTCTCTGAATCTAAGAGCTCCATTAAGTCTCAATTTGCTTAATCTAAGAGCTCCATTTTAAACCTCAGCCTAACTCATTCCACGTTCCATGAAAATTCTTACCTTCTGGAGACATTCAATTTGACCGAGACAAGTAAAACCTGACTCGAGGGGTGAAAAAGGTCATAAAGATCTTACACTGCTTCTTGTAAATACCATTCTTCGCTTTAATTAGAGTCCTAATGGATACGTTTGTGGGGATTTGGGCAGTTTGCTTCTCTATATGGTTCCTAGAAAGCGAGCTAGTGAAGGAGTGATTGTAGAAGGAGATAGTGAAAACAACAATCACAACGCCTCCAGTAGTAGCAACAGCGTAGCCGCCAAGAAGCATCGTGTTGTTGCTGCCGCCAATTCCAACCTCTACTAACAGCGGGAACAGTCCTCCTCTAATTGTTGACAACAATAGTAGCTTGGTTCAGCCCATGATCAAGGCACCGGTCAATGTGAACCGCTTGGCGATCGATGAGGATCTTTACAGGCAGAAGCTTGCTGTTTATGGTCAAGGCGACAGCTGCTGTAGTGGCTCAAACGGAGGCCAAGGAGGAGATCAAACCACCGTTGGTAGTTGTTCCTTTCTCCAGGTTGTTCGTCCGTGTCTACCGCTTCGATTGGGTGCTCATAATCGCCGGTTCAACTGTTCAATTGCTCTATGGTTCGCATCAATTGGGGATGGGGAAGAGAGCGAAAATAATCAAGGCTAGGTAGGAGGAAGAGGGAGATTGAGGATGGCTGCTGAAATCTCAAAGTGGTTTCAATTAAACATGGGAGCGAAGAAAAGTGTCAGACCAGGACAGGTTGGGGCTAGTTTGTTAGATTAGAAAGACTAGGGGTCAAAGTTTATAGTAACAGAAAGCTAGTGAAAAATCTGGGATTTTGCATCTTTTTCGGATTAACATAACTGACGGAGTTTATCATTGGGGGGTAAGTGTAGGTTTATGAAAATAGAGGGAGGTAAGTGTAGATTATGCCTAACCTGAGGGGGGTTTTTGAAAATTTCTGCTCGTTTGTGTTAGGAAGACGAAGACGGCCTTTTTGTTGGCCAAACTATGTAAACACCCTCTAGGTTTTCTCAAAATTACATTATTTCCCTCACTTTTGAGAAGCTACCTTTTCCCTATAAATTGGAACATTCAAATTATATTTATATAAGAGTTTTTCGTGTTTGTATTAATATTACTTTTATATAAAAGATATGCAGAAATGATGAGTTTGATATGTATAAACATAAAAAGAGATGTACACAAAAGATTAAACTTATTAGAATATATTGAAAAATACTATTAAAAATGTTTTTAATAGTATATTAGTAATAGATTATGATTTCATCTGTAAATATAAAGACATGATTTTATACAGGTCTTTGATTTTATTTGTACATGTGTCACATGGTTTATACAAACATATAATCACATATGTACACATGTAATTAAATAGATAAACAAATTGTACTAATAGATGATCATATATGCACAAAAGAATAAACTCAATTACACAAATAATATCAAATACATTATTATTCAAATGTCAAAATTTATTCACTTATATATATATAACATATCTCTAATCTCATATGTACATATATGGCACATGTTATGTGCATATCTGTCGTTTGCTTTATACATTGAATTTCATACATATCTATCATTCATTTATACATATCTCAAATTTTGATAGGAAGTTGGATTTGGCGTGTTTACACTTGTTTTTTTATAAGATGTTAAACCCGTAATATATCTATGATCGTATTTGTACATATGTGACACATTATTTGTATATATCTCTTACTTTCTTTGTACATCGGCTTTGTACATATATGGTATTTGATTTGTATATATTTTCAGCTAGTTTAGGGAAAATATAGGATTTGATGCGTTCATTATTTGTTTTATATTATGAAGGATAGTATTGAAATGAAAATATATATTGACATAAGGGGTAGGATGTCAGGTTTGACTTACCCGTTAGGTTGTTATATATCCTAGTTACGTACATATGATCAGTGGAGAACATGTCTCAAACATAAACATATATCTCCATCTCAATTTTTTTTTTAAATATTTGAGTTTAGTATTAAGATTAAAAAGGGGAAAAAATGTGTTATTTTTACTTTTTTTATTCACTTTTTATATGAAAATAAAAAAATATGGAGAAAAGTAAATTCTAAAATAATTGTTTGGAGGGAAATATAGTAAATTAATTTTATAAATATAAAAATGTTCAAAAGATTTTGAACAGCCTAAAATAGTATTCCTTTTGTCCCATATTTTTTTTTGCTTCATTTCACATTTTGACTTAGTTTTTCTTAAATTTATTTATATTATATTTTCTAATAAAAATTTTCAAACATATATTTAGAAACTATAAATTCCACTTATCATTTATATATAAAAATTATATGCTAAAATATTGAAGGTAAAAAGTTCTAAATTAATTGGAGTGAATAATGACTGGTATAGAGAACTTGACATGGGATGAATAAATGTTACAAAGAATGTAGGATGAAAGGAGTAATAAATAATTGTACTAATTATATGTCATTTTGGGTATTTCTACACTATAAAAAAAATGCTATTTATAACCAAAAAAAATTACTTATACTAAATACATTGAAAAATTAATTTCTGAAATAGTTAATGAGCAAGGATCCATACCCTATTTTATTTCATTTGTTAGGTGTCGAATAATTTCCTAAAAAAGATTCAATAAAGTTTTTAATAGTGTGTTAAAGAGTATTTAATTCAAGGATTTTAATTGGGAAACTTGAAAATTTGAGAATTGATAGAGAACTATGTTCCCTGTATATATATGTGTGTAAATTAGGGCAGGTTTTAATTAAATTGGGAAACTTGAAAAAGTTGTAAATGTTATGAAGGTAGACAGACAAGGTGTAATTAAAGTAACGGGAAGCACAGACGGGTTCCGATGAATTATGTGTGGAGCAGGTTCTGCTGCAAGCTTTACATACATGCATGCACAACAACACAATGGTTGTGGGCGCGTGATAACTTTACTTACAGGGACTCGAAATTAACTTAATTAGGGCCTTAATTCCTCTCGCAATATTAATTTGATTATCTTAATTAATCAGGCACTTACTTTCTTTGGTTAAGTACTTAAACAGGATTTGGGGGTGCGGGTGTTGTATAAATACATTTCACGCGTATAACCTTCTTGTTTACGGCTCTACTCAGGTTGTAAAAAACTAGATATTAAGTATATGAAGAATGGAACATTGTATATTTAGAAAAGAAAAAAAAAATAATTCCTCCATCAAACTATTTTTGCTCATTTGACTTTTTTAAATAGTTTGATTTAAATTTATTTATATTATTATTTGTTAAAAAAGTAAAAATATATATATATATAAAAATTATAGGTCTTGATTTATTATTTATATATAAAATTTTTTTATTTATATATTAAAATATTAAAAATAAAAAATAATATATTAATTACTAAAAAGTGAGTGGTGTAAAGAATTTGGGATTGAAGGAGTTGAAGGAAGGAGAAGTAATGATGACCGGCTTGCATGCTTTTCAATAATTACAGAGAAACAACAGAACTTGTTGAGGAACAAACTTGGAATAATAAATATATTTTCTAATAGGTCAATCCAAATGAATGATAAATGTCCACTTCAGGCGATAATTTTGGTGGTATTACAATAGGAGGTGCGCACAGCAAGACTCTTATTTGATTGCTTAAATTATTGTATTATTGTCTCGAAACTTGTATTCATGAGCACTTGAATACTTTGTTGCGTTTGCTGAATACAATTAATGAATAATGGAGAAGTAATAGATGGTAATTGTGTTTAAGTGATTTGGTTCGTGATTACAAGTTGTGCTTAATACTCCTTTGATTTCAAATTAGTTGAAACATTTGGATTTGATATACAGATTGTAAAGGGTAAGCATCAGGACAATATTGTTTCTTTGCCACTGTGAATGGTTTATCACACGCTACTTCGGAGGAAGAAAATTGGTTTAATGACTAGAATAAGGGTAAATTTCCTCTCCCTTCTTTAATGAATGTATTTAAATAAGCAAATGTGTATGTCAATCCACTCCCTTTTAACAACTCTATTCAAACAAGATGCATGACACCCTCACCTCCCCCTCCCATTCCCTTTGCTTAATGAGTCTATTCACCAAAGTATTTATAATAGTTTGTTTGGATACAATTAATGAGGGGAGAAGAGGGGAAGGGAGGGGAGGGAATAGATAAATTATTTCCACCCAATTTGGATAGATGAAAAAAAAACGTATAAAAAAAGAAAAGTGGGAGATAAAAACTCTACCTCCCCTTATTTCCTCCTATTCAAATAAGAGAATCTTGCTAATTTACCCCCTCTTTTCCTTTCCTGAATCCAAACAGATGGTAAATGTTGCATCAAATGTCTCTACTCAGATGCCTAAAAAGACCAAATTGGCATTGTAATTGAACTATAACAAATTCTTGAATAGGATTAAACTAGCCAGTGCCAATACGGTCATGAATCTTGATTTGCTTACGGCACGTAACGAGAAGGCCTTTGATATTTGGTTCCTGCATATCAAATTGAGTCAAATCTCTAAGCAAGGTCAAAAACCCCACATAAGAACGTGGAACTGTGTTAAAAAAAAAAAAGAAGGAAAACGTGGAATGAGGAAAATATTAGAAACCACGAATTTTAACAAAAAAATAAAAGTTATTTGGCGAATCTTTCAATTCCTAATTTCGTCCCATGCATGTACTTACCAAGCAAAATTTTTACTAATTTCATTCCCCTAAATTTGCATGAACACGGCAAATTTTTTGGACTATAAATATGTAGGGCAACCCATTAGTTTTGGGACCAATAGTCCAAATAGACCCAAAATAGAATCAACGATAACATAGACCTGCTCTTATATATTGGGCAGATCTACTTAACAGTACAGCTCAAGCCAAGCAAATTTGTCCCATCTGCCTTATTTGAAATAACCCAAAAGACACTGAACTGCATTACCAATCTCAAGCGTGGGAGATATGTCAGTGAGCTTACCTTCACTACTAAAAATTACCTAATTACCAACTGCTTAATTACCAATGGCCTAACCGTTGGTAAATATCAATGTATAGAACCGTTGGTATATTATTTCCAACGTGCACGCGTTGGTAAATAATGAGAACTGGGATGGCTTTTTTTCAAATTGCGTAGCCGTTGGTAAAATTTCCAACGTGCATGCATTGGAAGTTTTATGTCTGGATATGGGCCTGGTTTTGTGGGCTTTATTACCAACGGCTTAACCGTTGGTAATTCTTTAATGAAACGCTGCGTTTCATTTGTTTTTTTACCAACGGCTGGGCCGTTGGTAATTGAAATTTAAAAAGTTCATCTTCTTCCTCCAGATGAAGGAGTCGAGTCATTTCCGTCTTCGTCCTCCATCTGCTCTCTGCCGCTGCGTTTATCGCCATTGTTGGCGTCGGGCGTCGGTGACCACCGTTTGACACGTTTCTCTCCCCATTTCACGGATCTGGTGCCAGTTTAGCAAGTAAACGTCTATTTTTACTTTTTTGTTTCATTTTCAGAAATTTCTTCTATTTTCCTTTATATTAAGTTGTTTAGCTCGATTTTTTCAGTTCCTTCCTTCATCTGTGAGCTTGAAGAGTTGCCCATTATTATTCCTCTCATTTGGAAGTGGTAGGAGGTAATTTTTGTTTTTTTTTTTTTCGCTCCAAAATTCCCAGTCTGAAAACGCTAATTAAAACGGGATTTTTGAACACAAATTGTTTTTAGTTATTTATATTGATAATAAAATTTATATGTTGTGACTATAGTTCGAACATAGTTGTTGGTATTTGTCAATTAATTTCTGTTAATTATTTGTTATTTGTGGATATTTTTAGTGATGGAAAAGGTGAATATGCAATTTCTTTCTGGTATTTAATTATGTTAAAGGTAGATATTTTTAGTTTATGATATAGATTATTTTATGGAATGATTATTTGTATATTTTGATGCTAATTGGTTTAGTTATGGTTTAGTTGGAGTGATTTAGTGTAAATGGTTATATTATATCATGGTGTAATAATAATAATAATAAGATGTACCAATAATATAAAAATGATAATAGTAATAATAATAATTAATTAATATGTGTACATAGTAGTAGTAGTAGTAACTTATAAAATAATAGTATGAACCTAAGTAATAATAATTAAGTATGATATGTTCAATGTTATAACGTTAATACTAAGAACAATAAGAATGTGAATAATAATAATGTAATAATACGCTTAATAATAACAATAATATTAACAATAATAATAATAATAATAATAATAATAATAATAATAATAATAATAATATTGATGATGATTATATAGTAATCATAATAAAAATAATTTTACTTATATGCATGGAACATCATAATAATTTTACTTATAAGCATGGCATAGTCATAACAATATAATAATAGTATTTATAATAATAATAATAGTAAGAAGAAGAATTATAATAATAATAATAATAAGATTTATAATACTTACAAAAATACAAATACTAATTATACATAATAATTAAAATAATTATAGAACCAAGTACAATAATACCCATAGTAATTAAATTTGACTAATAATAATACCCATAATAATAATGATAAAAATAATGTATATAATTATTATTATTACATCATAATAATTATACTTATATGCATGGCACAGTCATAATAATAATAATAATTATTATTATTATGATAATTATAAAAATAATATTTATAATACTTAAAAAAATACAAATACTAATTATACATAATAATTAAAATAATTATAGAACCAAGTACAATAATACCCATAGTACTTAAATTTGACTAATAATAATACCCATAATTATACTGATCGTAATAATGTATATAATTATTATTATATCAGCATAATAATTTTTTCTTCATATGCATGGCACAGTCATAACAATAACATTTATAATAATAATAATAATAATAATAATAATAATAATAATAATAATAATAATAATATTTATAATACTTAAAAAAATACAAATACTAATTATACATAATAATTAAAATAATTATAGAACCAAGTACAATAATACCCATAGTAATTAAATTTGAGTAATAATAATACCCATAATAATACTGATAGTAATAATGTATATAATTATTATTATTACATCATAATAATTATACTTATATGCATGGCACAGTCATAATAATAATATTATTAATTATGAATATTATAATTATATTAGAATAATATTTATAATACTTAAAAAAATACAAATACTAATTATACATAATCATTAAAATAATTATAGAACCAAGTGCAATAATACCCATAGTAATTATATTTGACTAATAACAATACCCATAATAATAATGATAAAAATAATTATATTTGACTAATAATAATACCCATAATAATAATCAAACAGGGGAAAACACGAAACAACCACAGCCTGGAACTGAAAATGTACATTACCAACGAGCGTACGCGTTGGTAACTACCAACCGCCGTTTACCAACTAACACTAGTTGGTAATTACCAACTGTCACTCGCGTTGGTACTTACCAACATACTTACCAACGTGTATGCAAGTTGGTAATTACCAACGGCTTGCTACCAACTCGCACGCGTTGGTAATTACTAACTTTGACGTACGTTGATAATTACCAACCCCCTTACCAGCTGCTGTAAGTTGGTAATTACTAACGCGCTCTCCTACCAACGTGCACGGCAATTGGTAATTACCAACTGCGATGGCAGTTGGTGCGCGTTGGCAATTACCAACTGTCATGACAGTTGGTAATTACCAACTGCGATGGCAGTTGGTAACTACAACTACACGTTGAAAACCGAGACCGGTTCCTGACCGTTAGTAATTACCAACGTACATTTTACCAACGTGCACGCGTTGGAATTGACCAATGTGTTAATTTTTGCGCATTGGTAAAAAAATTTCCAACTAATTGATTACCAACGTGCATTTACCAACGGCTCCGCGTTGGTGAATTCAGTTTACTAATACGTAGCAGTTGGTAACTGCGTATTAGTAAACGGTAGAATTTTAGTAGTGCTTTGACTTTAGGACTAAACTACAGGTTTAATTTATTAATGCATACCCAATTCATTTTCACTTAAGTCTATTGAATTTCAAATGAATTATTTTTATTTTTATTTTTTTATTTAGAATTAATTTTAATTAAAATCCAACATTATGTAGGTATAATAATTTATTAAAAATACAATTTTTGTAATCTTATTAAATTTTTATAAATTTTAAAAATACCATGAAAATTTATTTTCAAATGGATTATTGTATCTACATAATATTGACTTTTAAATGAAATTAATTTAAGGTAAAAAAGATGTAAAAGTAAAAATAAGTCAATTAACTTAAGTTAAGACAATTTGGCCATAATCTTTAATTCTTAAGCTCGAGTTTAGTCCTCTCTTTCCCTCAAGATTAGATCATCCCACATACTATATTCAACATCCGAACTCAATTTTATATCTCAAAACATGTCAACAGGTGCTTATTATTGTTATTCCCTTTTTTTTTTATATATAGATTTCCTTTACCGATTACGAGTTTGTAATACAACGAATTCTACATAATATAATAAATCTGCTAAAAAAAACAAATAAAGGTTAACGACCTTAATTTTGGTTTGGCGCTTTTGGGAGTGGTCTCTTTACTTTATGGAACTTGAGACGTCCCCTCCACTAATGTATTTTTCCAATAATTTTTTTTCTTTTTGCAAAACAACAAGTACAAAAAGACAAAACAACATTGTTAAATGGCCTTTTTTATGAAAAATTGAACGGTTCATTAAGTTTACATGGTCCAAACTATATTTACGTATACTTCGATATCAAAATAAATAAATAGATAAATACATGTAACATGGTCCAAACTATATTTTTCTCATGGTTTCAAGATACAATTTTCCCCCCTTTTCCTAACTTCGTGAGTTAATAAGATATTAGCAGCATGAGAAAATTATTTTTCCTAAAATAGAGAAAACGCAATAGTTAAGGAAAATCTTATTTTAAAATGTCCACGAACCATTTAAAAAAATATTACATTTAATAATGCAATACAGAAGTAAAATTAAGTTGTTTAATGATTTTTTATAATTACTAAGCAGTTTGAATTATTCTTTTTTCTCATATTTGTCCAATTATCAATTAATACTGTTAAGAAAGAAAGAACATACATGAACAAAATACTTTACATGTCCTGAAATGTTTATCACTTTTATTTTTTTAGTATTACTATTTTTATGCAACATAAATATATACCAGATATATTTATCCGATGTTACCATTTGCCAACTAGTACACTTACAACAATGAACATCATGAATTCATATACTTTGTATAATGGGAATGACATATTTGGAAGAATATGCTAAATTAGTGAAAGGGTAAATTTACAAAAATCCATGAGGTTTGGGAAAAAGTGTATTTTGCTCCCTCCTGTTTCATAAATCTACACTTTACTTCTTGGATGTGATTACTTTTTCTTAGTGTTTGTTAATTGTTGACATTAACTTTTGAAATTGTATACTGTACATGACTTGTCTTCCTAAGAATTTGAACTGACTACTGGTTTATCAATTAGTTAGCAGTTTAAATTCTGAATTTTCCTCAATCTAAGTGTAAAACAAGTCTTGTTTCCGTCACTGATGTCAATGGCATTACAACTTCAGGGGGTAAAGTGTTGATTTCTAAAATAAGAAGAGGCTAAATGTAATTTCACCTAACTTTTAAAGGCCTTTAAAGTTGAAGGTGACAAACATTTTAGAATAAAAAAGGGGAAAAATCATGGACATTTTTGGCTGAGATAGGTAGTAATTTCAATAAAACTTCATGAGCTAGGAGGATAATTATCAAGAACCCAAAATTGAAAAGCTCTACTTGCGGCCGGCAAATGTGTGAATCGGGCACGGGCACTTACGGTCAAAAGTCTTACCAGACAAGTGACAGGATGCTACTTGTTGATTAGATACGGTACAAACGGATCCAATATGAAAATCAGTACAAACCTTGCCCAATATTTTTGTGTTTCCTTTTCCACAAGTCAAACTTTTTCTCAATTTTTTTCTCATTAATATATCTCATAATTGTGTGTCTTGTTAGTATTCCGTGGTAGTAAATTATTATATTCAAATCTCCCATTCGCACCTGCATCGCAAACAATCATAAATTAGTTTTCAATATCAAAGCCATATTACATAATCTACTTGAATGGATTTTTATGTAGTATCAACATGCTTCTACTTGAATATATATTAGATCTAGCCATTAACTAACCACATTAAAATTCATATATAGTTTATATATTGTTTTGTTTACCCAACTATATATGCACTATCAAATGTTCCTATTTAAGCTTCAGCCACCAACTGGAAAAGTTGAAACTAATTATGATTAAATGTGTTCTACTAATATATGTCTACCTAATTGGCTCCATAACCCAAACCCTTAGCCTTTCAATGTTCTAAGGCTAAAAAACGATTCCAAATACAATTTATTGCCTAACATGGCATTGTCCAACAGTACTGTGACAAAAGGAATCCATAAAGAGTCAATAATAATAATAATAATAAAACCACCCATGAAACTAAACCATAAATGCAGTAACAAAAGAAGGAAAAACACACCTAAACCAATACCTTTTTATGGGCACCAAAAGGTGGAATTGATTCTTTGATTGCAGGAATTAATACTTCTTCATGGACCACTTCTCTGCTGAACGGCCAGCCATAGAGACAGGAATTAATGATTTCTTCTTTGTTTTTTTCCCAAATTCAACTCGTCCTCTACTTCTCTCGACTTCGTCTCCCGCGTTGGCAACAGTTTCCCTCTTCTAATTCTGCTGCCAAACCTACGTTTAACTTATTTTGGCAGCAAAATGGTTTGCAAACGGCATGTGTCATTACCTATAAAGTGATGCGCACATGTGTGGTCAAAGGGGGAGATCAGCCCATTTAATCAAACTGAAGGACTAAGCCGAACCGAGTTAAAGTTCGGTGGATTAAGTACCCTTGTCAGCGGAGTTCAAGGGCTAGTATGATATTTTGGCCTAGTTCTGAATGATGAGTTACTTTAGTACTATATATTTTCGAAAATTTGTATAAAACTGTTTTTGCTTGAGCTGGAAATTGCTTGAATTACTAAGAAGGGAGCTCTATCGGTCTTTTGGCAATGTCCTGACTTTGCCATTGCAAGTTTATTGGCTGATTATACGGCCATTTCTTGTCCCAGGACTTGGCGCTCTAATTTACATTTCTGTAATCCTCCCTAAACCTTTTTCTATTTCGTCTTTTACAAAGTCACTTCACACAAAAAGGAAATTGCTTGAATGGTTTAAGAACACGACGACTACAACCTATTTCATACGTTGAACCATAAAAAATACTGCTCCCGACCGAAAACTAGGACGGCCACAACCTATCTTAATTATTCGTTGCAATTATTTAGATTTTAGTGAGAAATTTCACAGCAATATCAGCAAAGCTATATGTTAACCAACTGGGACAGCGTCGAAGCATAACTCAAGCATGCCTTCTCTAATTTCCTTTACTTCTCTCTTATGTGCAGCCTTCTCGGCTCAACTTATACAAATGACGACTGTGGCACTTGCAGCCAATGTGAGACTCTGCAAAGACAACGAGAAGGAGGCACTTATGGCCTTCAAAGGAGGCCTTGTGCATGACTTCAAGAAGCTCTCTTCTTGGGGACAACATAGCAGCGATTGCTGCCAATGGAGCGGCGTCACTTGCAGCAACGTCACCGGTCATGTGGTGAAGCTGGACCTCAGTTTCTTCTGGCTTCAAGCCCAAGCAATTAGTCCCTCCTTGCGCGAGCTGCTTCACTTGACTTACCTTGACATGAGCCGGAACAATTTCAACGGAAGCCAAATTCCAGAGTTCATCGGTTCTTTCCGTGAACTGAGCTACCTTGATCTCTCTTTTGCCAATCTCGCCGGACCAATTCCATACCAGCTGGGAAACCTTACAGTTTTGCAGTCACTTCGTCTGAGCTTCAATCATTTGTATGTTGATGGGAAGTTATTGGAATGGCTCTCTCATTTGTCTCATCTTAGAGAGCTTGATCTCAGTGCTGCTGACTTTAGCATGGACAGGCTAAACTGGGTACAACTAGTAAACCGGGTTCCTTGGCTGGAAATTTTGAGCCTAGAGTCTTGTAATCTTGGCAGCAGTCCAGTTGCTACGTCTGTTTCGCTCGTTAATATTTCCTCTTCTTCTCTTTCTAGCCTAAGTCTCTTCGGCAACCAGCTTCCTACTGCTGCAATATATCCATGGTTGTTTAACTTGAGCGGCAAGCTTAATTATCTTGACCTCTCGGTGAACCAATTGGAAGGTAACATTCCAGAAGCTTTTGGGGTCATGAAAGTTCTTGAACATCTTGAAATCCACAGCAATAGTCTTGAAGGTGGGATCCCAAAATCATTCGGGGATCTGTGCAACTTAAAGAGATTGAGTGTCTTCTCAAACAAGCTTGGGGGAGAGGTCTTAGAAGTTCTCCGGAATCTTTCCGGTTGTGTACAAGGTTCATTGCAGGAGTTGGTTCTAGGCAAAAATCAATTCACAGGTTCGCTTCCGGTGCAAGTCATGACAAGATTCTCTTCATTGAAACTGCTGGCTCTTGGACACAACCGTTTGAATGGAACCATAAGCGAAAGCATTGGCTTGATGTCTAGTTTGGAATCTGCATATCTTCGTGGGAATTCTTTCTCAGGTGTCATCTCTGAATCCCATTTCTCAAACCTCTCCAAATTGCTTGACTTGGACTTGTCCCATAACTCCTTGAGTGTGAACTTCAGCTCCGACTGGTCTCCCCCGTTTCAGCTTAGAACGCTACGTCTTGGCTCTTGTAAGCTGGGAAATGATTTCCCAACCTGGCTCCGATTCCAGATTATTCTGGCTGACCTCGATATTTCTGCATCTGGGATTTCTGGTAACATACCCGATTGGGTATGGAAGCTTCCTTCGTTGCGTTACTTGAACCTCTCATGCAATGAAATCGAAGGGACTCTGCCAAACTTACCTTTGAAGCCACTTGGGTACTCCGTTGGTCTGGATTTGAGCTTCAATAACTTGAAGGGTTCGTTGCCGCTGTTTCCGTACAATATAGACTTCATTCACCTCTCTAATAACAAGTTAACAGGTAACCTTTCTTCCCTTTGCAACATAGAAAATGGAGTAATCTTACAATCCATTGACCTTTCTGACAATCTCTTTACCGGAGCAATTCCTGATTGTTTCTCGCGGTTGCCTAATTTGATGGGTCTAAATTTGGCTGGTAACAACTTTTCTAGCCAAATTCCAGCTTCCCTAGGATCCTTAGTTTATCTTCAAGTGCTAAAATTGCACAGCAGTAATTTATCAGGAAGGATACCACCATCTTTGAGTAGTTGTGTTTCGTTAAGGTTTCTGGACTTAAGTGCTAACCAATTGTCCGGGGAAATTCCTACATGGATCGGTCAGAGCTTCAGATTTTTGGTCTTTCTTAGTCTGAAAGGAAACCAGTTAACAGGAAGGATACCCCAGCAAATTTGTGGATTGCAAAAAACCCAAATACTTGACCTTTCATCGAATGAAATAGCCGGCGGCATACCAAAATGTCTCAATCATTTAACCGCCTTGTTTCAAAATGTAAGTTTGGAGACGACAGTTACACAAGGTTATGTATACAAAGATGATGGACCTGACTTTGAGTGGATTCAAGATTACATTGATGACGCATTGCTTGTATGGAAAGGAAAGGAGCAGGAGTATACAAAAGGTCTTGGTTTTCTGCAGCTCATTGATCTATCGAGGAACAAATTGGAAGGAGAGATTCCAGGAGAGATAACAAGTCTTGATGGGCTGGCCGCCTTGAATCTGTCAAGAAATCTCTTGAGTGGGAAGATCCCTAAAGACATTGGCAGGTTGAGAAAGCTACAAGTGCTTGATTTGTCGAGAAATCAGCTAGAAGGAAACATTCCAGGTAGCATTTCTGAGATGAGCTTCCTGAGTATCTTGGATGTTTCATATAACAATCTGGTTGGGAGAATTCCATCAGGCACACAACTTCAAAGTTTTGACGCTTCGGCGTTTATGGGTAACCCCGGGCTCTGTGGTCCTCCGGTCACCGCGAGTTGCTTGGAAGATGTAGATGAACCAGGAAGTGGAAATGAGGATGAAGATGAAGAATCCAAGAAGTGGTTCTATCTCGGGATGGGGGTCGGTTTTGCTATAGGTTTTTGGGTGACCTGTAGCATGCTGTTGCTGAAGCGTTCTTGGAGACATAGATTTTTCAGGATGTTGGATAGACTAGAGGATTGGCTTTATATCAAAGTCATCCTACAGAAGAGAGAATTAATGAGAAAACTGCAGCAACCAAGGAGGTAGGTGAAAGAGACAAGTCCTTATTTTTCATATGTCCTTATTTTGGTGCATGACCTGAATAATTCTATACTCTGTAGTGTATTAGATCTAGCAAAACTATAATGCATGCCATGTCCTTTACTTCATAGGAAAAAAGATGCATTTGAACGCGCGAGCGCATACACAAGATAAGATTAAAGGGTAACAAAATTCTTACCATCCAACCGTCTTTGATCTCTGTACAAAACAAAACCTCAGTTTGAACTTCAAATGACTGGGAAATGACGTCTTGGGGACTAAGTTTGTACAGTTATAAATTGAAACGATGTCATTCCGATGTTTTCAGTTCTTCCCCACTTCCCCTCGCTACTCGCGATATTTTAATCTTAAGAAAATTGAAGTCGAGTCGAGACCTTGAATCAGAATCCCTAATTCTATTCTCTCGATTATGATCTTGATCCAAGTTTATGATCTTATTGAGAGGCGAATGAGACTACTTTCTGGCTGGCTATTGGTTGAATTGGACACAGTTAGCCGAAACGAAGAGAAAATTCTAGCTGGTTCGTCAAACTGAAGCGATGCTAGGTTTATATTGCTTGTTGTTGATGTGCCATGAAAGATTTTCAGTGATAGATGAGATTCTGTTATTTGTTTAGGGACTGCCGGGCTGTATCTCCATGCAGTGATGTGGTAACGGTAGATTAGATTTTCATTTGTGGGCAAGTTAATGTTCTGTTTTTGTCCATCAATTTTCCTATAGGCATTACCCAATGCCATTTAGTCTACAAAATTCTTAAATTTTGTAGTTAATTGGAAAATCACACCATCCCATGTGTCATTGTTATAGATACGTGACGATTGTCGGACTGAGTATAATTCTCACATGAAGGTTCATTTTTAAATCTTAACTTGTATTTGTGGATTTCCTCCTTTTAAATAGTCGTGGGTGGGTTAGATGTACTTAGATTAGGTGTATAATCGCTCCAGTAATTGGACCACACTTTCTTGGAATGGATGTGCCAAAAATAGTTTTTTTAAATTATACTCTTTCCGTCCCATATTTTTTATACTATTTGATTTTTTCGCTTAATTTGATTTGAATTTATTCATATTAGTATTTGTTCAAAAAAATTTTAAAAAAATATATTTAAAAACTTTATGTCTTGATTTATCATTCTTATATAAAAGTTTTTAATTTATATACTAAAATGTTGAAAATAAAAATTTATAAATTAATTACTGAAAAGTAAATTATGCAAAATATATGGGATGGATGGGGTAGTCTTTATAAATACATTTTGACCGATTCTAGAAGGAATTAGAATGTATTTATACTAAATTTTAAGGAATAAAAATGCAATTTCATCATTTTAAAGGGGCGGATGTGTCCCCTGCCAACCCCCACTGAATGACTCTCATATCTTTGCTCATGAGTCATGTCATGGTATTAAATCATTGGAAAAAATGTTAAAATGAAAAACAAATCATTTATCTCCTTGACACGTCAAATGTCACTAATCTAGGGACACAATAAGTTATATAATAAGCTCATTCTTTTTTGTACAAAGAGGAAGTGTAAAAAACAATATTTTGATTTGGAGTTTTCTTTCTGCATACTAGTAACCCCAAACCTTGCACATGAATAAAAAAAATTGTGTTATTTGTTTGCTTAAATAACTATAATTCTAATTATCTTATTCATTTTTTATTTTACATAGGATTTTATTAAATTTTTTCATCATAACTATCTTAATTTACGTCATCCATTATAGCATTTTACTCATTGTATTAGATTTCTGTTTAATAATAATAGTAATATGGTGTAGAATATGCTACAAGTAATACTAGTCGTAGAAAACTAATAGAACATTTTTTATTTGTGATGGTAGGGTACCTGTAAAAATTTCTTTCTTGTGCTTTTAATATCTTATAAAAAATGTTAAAATTCCTTCTCAGTGTAAAATTTAAAATTAGAAGCATGCAATTTGTTAAGAAAATATCTTGATTTAATGGACTTAATGATATTATGTACTTAAGAAATTTTATTAAAATTTAAATTAGTAAATTTTATCTTAATTTATATACTTTAGATTCAAAAAGCTAATGATTAAAATGAAGATCTTATATTAGTTGGCTCAACAATTAAATAGATTTGTCATTAATGCATTATCATAATTTTAACTTTTTGAAGAGAAAAAAGCGAAGAGCCAATTCATTTTATCTTTGGTTAACTTAATTTAAAATGACTTATTTTTATTTTTATATCTTTTTTGTCTGGATCCAATTTTATTTGAAAATAAATATTAAATAGGTGTAATAATTCATTCAAAATAAATTTGTTATGGTGTTATTAAATTTTTATCAAAATTTTCCTTCTAATGGCCTAAAAAGGAAAATAATAATAATAATAATTTTACAGTCAATGGATTATTACACCTAAATAATATTGGGTTCCAAATAAAATTGGTTATAGGTAAAAAAAAATGTGAAAATAAGAATAAGCTATTTTAAATTATATTGACTTAAGATCAAATGAATTATGTATAAGTTTTTAATAAATGTTTTGTATTTTTGTTCAAAATAGAAAAAAAAAAAAAAAGGAATAAGCTAAGTTTACATGAGACATTCAATAAGAAATTCAAGCAAAAATAATTTTCTTTCAATAACTATGCCAATAATCTAGGCCATGATGTCAAATGATAGACTTAGTAAGTAAACATTGAGTTTTTTTTTTTCAAAGATATGTAACTATAAGTAATTGTACACTACTAAAAAAGCTTAATTACCTTACTATTGACTTTTGATAAAAAATACATATATGCCCAAGGTTTTAAAATCTATACTTAAGTTCTATTTTATGGCCAACTCACTGTGATTGTTCCAATGTAACACTCCATATCCCACATTGGAAAAATGTACGAAGCCTTTTGTAGATATATAAGCTCAAGTTACAGAATATGAGCACCTAATACTTATCTTTTTCCAAATAATAGCTCATATAATGTGAGTAGGTGTTTCGTTAACTAATTCTGGACTTAAGTCATTACAGATGGTATCAGAGCATGCGAATGTTTAAAGTATGTGGTTGCATCTGCCGGTATGAAATTGGAGAACTTCTTTATACTGAAAGTTCATTTCAACACCTAGCACTTACCCTTTTTCCTAAGAATAACCCATGTGATGTGGACAAGTATTCTATTAACCAGTTCTGAATTTGGGTTGTTACAAATGATATCAGAGTTGACCCAGGACATGATGTGGCATACTGGGTGTGCACATACATCATTTACTGGGCTAATCCTAGATTAAAGAGGTTACTTAGCCAGGGTTCAAGTAATCCGATTTGAGAGGTTACTAGTCCGGGGGACCAAGTAATCCAAATGACCTCAATGAGAATATTGGGTACATAAATGAGGGAGTTTGTAACGCTCCCATATCTCATATGGGAGAAAAGTGATAAGCTTTATTGGGATATATGTTTCCAAATAATAAAAGCACTAAACTAAATTAAAATAATTAAGTGTTAATCCCAAGAAAACCAACATATGAATAATGTTCCAATTTCAATAATCTATATATCTCTTTCAAATATAAAATAGCAAAAAATGAAAATTCAGTCTCAACCAGTTTTTTTGAGGGGCTATAATGTGTTCTCACTTAGTCTCCTCCACATTTTGAATCTCATCATATGGTTCAGTATACTCCATCTCTTCATAATACTCACCTAAGGAAACATGGTAGAAGAAGGGGTGAGCACCGTTTGCTCAGTAAGGGAAAAGTATCAGACCTATTGCTTAGGTCCTAATATTCCCTTAACAAAATAACAAATGAATAATAAACTTTAAGTTACAATAATTTAATCAAAGAACAATTTCTAAATTACCCTAAAAATAAAAATTACTATTTTACCCTAAACACATGCCTACACCACATGAGCTATTCTTTGAAAAAGGATAAGCGTTCGGTACTTGTGTTTTAGAACTTAATTCTATATATCTATAAAAACTTCCCACATTCACATGTGAGATATGAGAGTGTTACAAACTCCCTTCCTCCTTATCTACCTAGTATCCCCGTTAGAGTCATTCAGATTACTTGATCCCCCCAAATCATTAACCTCTTTAATCAGATTACTTGACGTTCAGCCAAGTAACCTCTTTAATCCAAGATCAGCCTAGTAGTTGATGCATGTACACAACCAATATGCTACAACATCATGACCCCGGGTTGACTCTAATACCATCTATAGCTAGCCAAGTCTAGAACCGGTTAACAAAACACCTGCTTCTTCATATCCTTCGTGGCCTCAGAAAAATATCAACTATAGAAATTTTGCACGAAAGTCTCCCAGGTAATATATTCACCCTCAGTCCTCAAAACCCCTGATCAAATAGCCTCTCACTATGTTTGTGCCTTCTCAACCAAGCTAAAGGTAGCCAAATCCAACTTGTCCTCATCTGAAATTCTTAAAGTTGAAAAAACCCTCTCTAAAGCCCTAATATACTCCTTGGCTTTAGCATACTTATAAGTTAACTTGTTGAACTGCTCAAGTAGATCGGCCCTATACTGACATTTAGCAGGGGCATGAGGCTACTTCTCTTACTCATTCAAATTTTGAAAATATTGGCTCAATGTAATAATTGTCTAGCATAACGGATCATCATTGGCCTGCTAACCAAGATTCTATTCTTATTGCCTATGATTTAGTGCATCATGTCCATATACTTGAGCATGTTGCCCTTGACCCCAAGCTTAAGGCTCATCCTGTGTAACTCGTCCATAACCCAAGGCAAGATACTCATGTGGGTTTATGACCTAAAAAGGGAAAGGTTTAGCCCAATGCAGTTAAACAATTTCAAAAGTAACTTTTAACTTATAACACTAGGTTAGACTTTAGGTATCTCCTATCTCATTTTATTCACTAAATTAATTAGTATATTGTTTTATGAGTCCCCTTATTAAAAGCTAAGTTTTTAACATTTGTTTCTAACCTTATTGATATATTTTGCTCAATTATTGAAACTTTCCAAAACCTATCTAAGGTCTCTAACTTAGGCAAACAAACAAGAAGCATACTTACCGAGTGAGACTGTTGTCTTCCTCGAACCTAGTGTTGTGAATCGTGAGTTTTAAACCCTAACTGCAAACGCACTGTGGACATTGAAGTTAGGTAAAAAAGAGTATCATTCCCACAAGAATTGATTGAATTGATTGTCAAGTACCACAACTCTAAGTTAACGTTAGCTAAACAATCTAAGTTGAATGAAAATTTAAGCAAGTCAAACAAGTAACTAAACTTAGCTAAGTGAAATGTTACTAACCTAGGATACAAGAATGTAATAAAATTTTTGGTCTTTGTCAAATTACTAAGGCACACTTCTTATAGATTCACTACTTGATTTGGTTAACTAGTGAATTAAAGCTAAAGGTTTAGTTTTCCTACTTGTTGGTGAAGTTAACTAATTATGCCCTTACTTTCCAAAGTGAAAAGGTCACTCTCCCAAGCTTGATCTAGAATGGACTCCCATCTAAAATGCTAGTTTAAGAGAAGTATTATCAAGCTTAATTTACCTTCACCTAGTGTCCTAGACCTAAGTCACACAAAGTGAGAGCAGAAGTGGGAGTGTGAGTAAGAGCAAAAGTGTGAATTCATCAAACTAAAAAAAAATGCGGAGAGCGGGAGCGACTTAGGGGCATTGTTTACATGTGTTTACATATATATACAATCCAAATTGCCAATTCCCTTATTTTTCTCTAAGTTAGGCATAGCAGCAATAAAGTATGAATTTATCAAACTATTAAAAATTAAAGCATGAATGGTTTGAGAACTTTGTCAAACTATTAAAAATTAAAGCATGATTGGTTTAAGAACTTTGTACTTTATGTATGTGTATTATCTTATAAATCATTTTTTTTTAATTATTTTCATTTAACCTTTCTACTATAAGTTGCACATTTTTTTAAGTATAAAAGAAGTAGCTAATATATCTTTTGGGGGGGGAAGCAAAGAACCAAAAAAGAAGTAGGGCATCTTTTTCCCAAAATGAAAGGTAGAACTACATTGAATAAACAGTTATTAAAATATTTAATGAAAGTTGTAGCATGTAAAAAGTGACAGTCGAATAGTAGCAGGATTGTGACATGCATCTTAAGAGGCCTCCTGCCATGGTTCAAAACATGGCATAAGCACTTTCTGAAGGATTTTGTAATTCGCGAATTAGGCACAGTTCACGAACTGTGGCATAATTCGTGCCGTTATTGGCACTTTCATGTAACTAAGTCCTAGACTAGTATCCTAACAAACCCATGGTTACTACATTCTTCTCCTAATTCTAATTCCTTTTAATCCTTTCCAAAAGTTTAAAAGAAATCTATAGTGTAATTGACTAGGGCCCTTAATCAATCAATACAATAATAAACTCAAAGAGAGAAAAAAACAATCAATGAAGGAAAACCAAAGTCAAATAGTCATTAATCCAACCAACATAATCAATTCAAGTAGCTACAATTATAGAAAATATAGAGAAAACTACTTCATACTAAAATAAAACATAACCATGAATATACATAAAAGAGCATCCATGTCTAAACACAAGAAGAAAAAAGGAAAGGAGGAACCCAATAAACTCTATATGCTTGATTCCTTAAGGTTTCCACATGTCGTCAAGTCCTCCAAGTGTCATAGGCCTTGAACCTTAATCCCATCTTAGTCATATAGGACCCCAGGAACCTTGCACTCATTCAGTGTTAAGCTTATGTAAATTTATCCTTAGTGGGCCTACTAATTGATTAAAATTTGTCCTTAGTGAGCCTGCTAATTGATTAAATCCTTAAGCAATACTGTTTTATACTATGCCTTACTATGGCTATAGGTCAATGACCATAAAAATAATATATAATCGAAGCAACTGGCCAGCACTTCAAACATGCATTTATATAAAACATACTATTATGCATTGTGAATCCATATAAGCTACTAGGGAACACAACCACTAGTTTCATAGCATTTACCAGAGACATAAGTTCCACACACATATATATACATCTTACACAAAAATGTTATACATATGCTACACACTGAGAATCTAGGAATTTGATCCCACTTGAGTTACACTGCAAAAAAAAAAAGGTCACTACAGTGTTCAGGTATTCTCTGTTCCTTATCTATGTACAACAAAGGCCAATAAGTTAGTATTCCATTAATTAGGAACCTGCAAGAAAGAAACTTAACAACAATGTATGATATTAATTAACTTTTGCACACCTGGTATCAAAATACTAACAACCAGTTCTTTTATTGGTTATTAGCCCGAGGCCCATCAGTATCTGTACACAAAATATGTAAGAGATGTGAGAACCAAAAGTTCCCAGTAAAGGTTATAACCTGCAAGAAAAACAACAATATAGGATCCTGTATAATATCCATAAAGATATCTATACATGTATGCCTCATGCACTTGAGCTCAAATTATAGTGCTAGGAACTCATATTATTGGCCAATAACTATGGGAGTAGCTAGTTCCCACAATTCCTTTACCCATTTGTCCTGCAATTGACAATTCCAACTTGTCCATACAAATACTACTTTGAAAGCTTCTTAGTAATTGCCAATATCTCTTATTTTATGTACAGGAGTGAACTATTTACTTATTTAGTACATGTGTTAGTGCTACCTTTATAAGGTTTCGTAAGTGGTTAAGGATACCTCCCCCTCATAAGTCCATTCAGGTCTTAGCCCATCATTGTGACCTTAGGTATCGTAAGTTCCTAACCTGTCATACTTACCGTAAATTAGATCATATTAAGGTCCTTTTTGCCTATAGATACAAGTTTACAAATATACACTTACACACTTCATATGCACTTCATAGTTTAGCTTTTTACTAAACCCAATCATATAAGCTTCTCAAATAGTCATCAGTGCTCAAATCATATGCTTGTTAAATTTATCAATAATTCGGCCACCTGATACACAAGTATCATAGTCAAATTTATTTAATACATAAGCACACAAATTAAATAACCCTTACCTTAGATAACTTAGTTTGCAAGCCTCAAGTACTTAGCCTTTTGTCTCAGTTCTAGTCTTTTCTAGGGTCTTCCTATAGTAGCTTGAGTAATTACCTATAATTGATCATTTAACAATAAGATAACCATTCTTTAGGCCAACATTTAATAATTCCCACTATGGTTTAAATGATTAGCTTAGCCCTTTTTCATGGATTTAGTCAATCGGCCCTTAACAAATCATTTATTCTTCTTTTCTTATTATACTTAATTAGAAGGACTTATTATTCATTTTCCATTATTTTCCCAACAATTTAAACCCTATTACAGCCCAAAATAATCAATCAAAAGTTGGAATTAAATGGAGAACCAATAGATCCTATTATTCCAAAATCAACTGTTCCTAAAGCTCTTTTTTTTACAAGCTTGATTTCCAAGCTTCTCTTACTTGTTTTCTCTTAACAAGCATCAAGGAACCCAATGTAATGACCATTTCCAGCAAATATAAGATTGAAATGAAGTTTGAAAATAGGGAGATAAAAATTAGAACTTACTTGAACAATAGACAAGAAATTCTAGCTTTGGGTAGCATAAAACTTGGTTTCTATCCACAAATTTTGCTTGATTTGTGGTTAATTTGGCTTGGCGAAAGCTTCATCCCTTCATCCATGGGGTTTTTCTAGTGGTTTCGTAGAGAATGGCAGAGTCTCGGGTGGTTGAGCATGGAAGAAATGGCTCAGTTGACTGAAATAAAACGACACCTCCTGACTTTAAAAAAATCAAGTGCTCAGTGCCCTATTTATACTCTCCAGTAAATTTGTCTTTCTTTGTAACACGCTTAAAACTTTAGGACCAAATTTGGTATTACGTTTGGTTTCTTCACAAATATAATTACGCAGCCAATCCTGGCCTTTCAGTTATATGCAATTTTGTCGCTACCTTTATCAAGGTTACATTTAAATCATTTATGAACAATCTAGTTAATCCAAAATTTTACGATAATAAAGCAGAAATCACAAAAAACTGTGATACCTCAAATTCAATATTTTCTCATACTCTATCCAACCGTGCAATAAAATGAGTTACTATATGAAATGACCAAAATACCCCTCTTGGCCCAACTTACTTAAATGATCAATTTTATTTATTTTTAATTACTGGACCCTAAATTACCGAGACTTAGCTTGCAAATAAATTATCTAAAGTGTAATTTATTAAATTAACTAATTACCTGACTGATTAGACTTATAGCTCCGAGGGCCATCACACCAAGTCTTCTCTAAGTAGGAATCCACAGGTGCTCCATAAGAAGGTGAAAAATGTAAGAGATGGTGGTGAAAAACCTAAGTCTAAAAATGAAAAGATGAAGAAGAATGGCGAGTCTCTAAGTTTGGTTCCAGATTTTTCTAAGTCTTGGAGGTGTCTTTGTCATTCACCTACCCATTTGAATAAAATTACTTAGCCAATAACAAGCTTAGATTCAAATTAGAAGTGGAGGATCATTTTTATCTGAGTGTAGGGGTGCTGAGGCGCTCAAAGAAGTCATCTGGCGCTGGAGCGCCCAAAGCTCGATGGTCACTGATGCCACAGCACCCAGGACACAATTTTAGCTTCCAAAATCTTTGAACTATGGGGCTGTAGTGCCACTTAGGGTCGTAACCCCAATAAACTGTTCATTCGAACTTTTCATTTTTTGGTCCGCTCGCTTCTAATTTGATCCAATGCTTCGGTTCCCTTCTTCATCCTACAAAATGAAAGTTCAAAGTAGAAAATGGAAGAAAAAAAAAAGTAGTGTGGTGATATAGAAAAAGATGCTTGAAATTTCTGAAAAGTCAACAATTTTGACCATGTAAATTGACATTTATCACCTGGCTCTGATACCAAACTGAAATGACCCAAATCCAGATTCGATTAACGGAACAACTACCCACACTACATAGAATATCCTTTGGAAAAGGATAAGCAGTAAGTGCTCATATTTTGGAATTTGAACTTATATATCCACATACGGTTTCCCACATTTCTTCCATATAGGAAATGAGAGTGTTACATCCAAAGATCGAGTTCAAGCTTATATAGCTTTCTATTTTTAAGATCTTTAATGTTTATCCATTAATTTAGAAATTATACTCATACTACTGAAGTTTGAAAGCTAATTTAACCCAAAACTAGTCTCACCCTGGTCATCTTGGAGACATTGTTGAATAGCTGCATGTTGCATTGGAAGATGGAAGGCTAGTCACGGTAAAGGAACTAAATTGGTTAATGTCTCTCTTCATGGCTCTGTACACCTGCTCTAATCCTTCTTCTATCAGTTCCAAAACTGTTTGGGGCATTGGTGGCATGTTGATGTCCATCGATCCTTCTAGCATCTTCACCACTTCCCCCATTGATGGTCTCATGAAGACCTCATCCTGAATGCACCAAAACCCAACTTTTAATGCCCTTGTTATCTCTTCTTCCTCTATTGCTCCTCCAAGCCTCTTATCTGCAACTCTTAGGGGTGTCCCACTTGTCATTTCCTGCAAGTATTGAAACTTATAGTATAAGCAAGATGAGAAACAGGACAAACAGCTGATAATGGAGAGAGCATCTAGTTTTATTTTGCTTGCCTTATATGCCCATCCTGGATAGAAGAAGTCTTCAGCATCAAATGACATGTCAAGATTTCTCCGACCCCCAACAATTTCCAATAGAAGCATCCCATAGCTGTAAACATCAGCCTTCACAGTTATAGGCCGATTACTAACCCACTCAGGGGCCAAATATCCTCTAGTTCCTCTGACCATAGTGACAACATGGGAATGCTCTCTTCCCATCAACTTGGCTAATCCAAAATCTGATACCTTGGGACAGAAGTTGTCATCTAATAAGATGTTTTCTGGTTTGATATCGCAGTGAATTATCCGATTTCTGCACTGCTCGTGAAAATATGCTATTCCTTGTGCAGTAGCAACGGCAATGTTGAAGCGGGTTGGCCAATCAAGTAAACGGTCACGGTGGCTTTGATAAGAGGGGAAGATCCATTTGTCAAGAGATCCATTTTTCATGAACTCGTAAACAAGAAGACTGCAAGTTAAAATTTTGCAAGGTGAAAATGAAATCTGCTGCTAAGTTGCATAAACATATGTTTAACTTTGTTGATCTTAGCTTCATATCATAAACTACAGAAGATTTGTATAGAAAAATGGACAGTCATGCTAACCGGTGTGAGCCTTCTGAGCAGTAGCCACAAAGGCGTACCAAGTTCATATGATGCATGGAGCCAATTGTGTTGACTTCTGTGATGAACTCCTTCTCTCCATGAGGCGAAACACGTTCAAGTTTCTTTACTGCTACCAAAGTCCCATCTACAAGGCTTCCTTTATAAACACTACCAAATCCTCCTTCGAAACAACATAAGATTAGGACGCATAAGTGCATATCATTTCACACCCTGCAATTTCCTGTGCCTAAAAACAAATAAGTGAATTCTGCGTGTTTACGCTGAACTACCTGTTCCAAGCAGCTGAGAAAAATTGCATGTTCGTATTTGCAAATCTCGATAACTGAAACTCATTGGTGCATCAGCCAGTAACAAAGAGCTTTCCATAGCTCTCTTCAAATATCTCCTTCTATGAACACTGTAATAGAGTAACAAGCAAAGGAGACCAATGAGCACACCCATGGTTAGTAAGATAGGCAGAACCACAACCTTCCGAGGGCTAGTTGTAGAGTCTCTTGCTTTTCTTGGTGGCGTCCACGAACTGTTAGATGTGACCTTCATGAAAAGGGTAGATCCAGGGTCCTCAAACCCTCCAAAGTCTAGACTCCTTAAAACCCAACAATAAGGCCTCTCATCATCCAGTCCATACACAGAAGCAACACACTCACAATCGGACAAGCAAGCATCCCCACATTTTGAAACTGTGGGAATATCACTGTAGTTTGCAATTACTGAATACTCTGAGAAGTAGTAATTGGTCTGCTGAACAGTTGCAATCTTGAACTCAGCTGTCTGATTCTTGTTTCTGTCCTGGCAGTTTCCAATCGCCGATGAATTCATGGAGCAACAGGTACCACCTTCTGACCTAGAAGTTCCAGGCAAGCAGGTACAGGAAGCATTAGTCTTGCTTCTGTCCAAATTGCATATCCCATTCCCGCAAATTCCAGCAATATCACAAGGGTTCGATACTGCAGCCCACTCAGGCACCCATTGGCGAGATCCGTTCAGGTCATTATCCCATCTATATAAACGTAAATTGCCATTAGTCTCTACAATCAACCTCCTCAGGACAGACAAGCGTGTGTTTATAGACTGGTTTGTAGCCGAAATTAGGCCATTATAGTCATTATCTTGCTTGTGAACATAAACAGCCCCATTTGCGGATTCACCATATACAATCCCAAAGCTTCCTGCTTCATCCAAAACAGCCACAACATCTCCTGTTACATTGGAGATATCAGGTCCAGACCAATAGGAATAGTTGGTGTATGCTTTGGAAGAAGCGCCGTTTACTTCAGGTAAACTGTAAGTTAAGCCAAGGCTAAGTGAAGTTGTCTGTTGAAGCATCCTGAGGGCATAATAGCCGCCATGTGATGGAGTCCTGGAAGATGTTAACTCCAGAGAAACCGTCAAGGGCTGGTTAGGAAGGAGTGTATCGGATGGGTGTGAAAAACTCTGCCATATGAAGCGCTTGGTAGCAGAGAAGAGTACGAAGTTGCCAGATTCTGACATGACAGCAAACTCGACTCCAGAGTCTGAAGTGTTTGATGTCCAAATGGTGGTGGCTCCATCGATGAGGACCAAGTTTCCACTGTTGTCCAGCTCCAAGACTGCGTCGCTGCTGACGGGGGAATTTCTATATAATTTAGATGAACATTGAGTGAAAAAGTGTTGGCCTAATGTCATCATCATATATTACCTGCAAGAGCTTCTGTAAAAAGACTAGAAATGGGGAAATGGCTTCTGACTTTGTTTCCAAGTCAAAGAAACCGGTTTTGCAATTTATTTTGGCCAACCATGCTAACTAGCTAGTTTTTGCCTACTCCCACATCCCTATCTCTTCTTTGAACAATTTTAGTTTAAGTGTAATTAACTAGAAATGAAGCAGTAACAAACAAAGTGATGAAGATTGGAGACTTACCTGTTAGCAGACCAAACCACAGCTCTGTCTCCAGGAAGCTGCGCGAACCAAATTCCGAGCAGGAAACGACCACCAGTTTGTGAAGGAGTGAAACCAAAAGCGAAGGTCCCATTGTCGGACACCCAAATTTGTCCCTTGCTAGCCACCAACCTCGACCCAACCTCAATTTGGCTGGCATTGCACTGGCACTTACTGTTTAGCCAAACCAAAGACAGCAAAAACAGAACCTCCCATGAATCACACAAGCGAGAAGCAGCCATGGATGAGCTTGAGCTTGAGCTCGAACTGGCTCTGCCGCTGAAATGTTGCTGGTAATAAGAAAGAACTTACTCAGATTAATTGGAAATTCCATTTTGTTTTTTATAGTGCAACATAGAGCAATAATTGTGAAGATTGAAGTGTACTTGGGTGGGTGAACTACAACTTTGACAATAGGAAACTCGTATCAAATGGTCGGCCGAGAGAGATAAAATTGGACATTAAGACACGTGTTCAAGGCTTGTGGGTCTTCAGATTGGTTTTTGAGTTGGGACAAAACCGAAAGTAAAGCCCGGACCGGAGCTCATTGTGGTTGACACGGCAAACACTTGCAACCAAATTCTTTCTTCCAGACGTTGCAATAGTTATAGCTTGGATGACAGAGATTTGAGCTCGTTGCATGTTTTTCTTATCAAGGACATGCATGGTGAAATGTAGAAGCTCAGGGGTCTTGATTGTTTGAAGTTGAGACTAAATATTAGTAGTAATATTTACGATTTGGGACAGCAAAAGGATTCTCTACCTTCTATAATTCCTATGTTTCTTTGTAGAATTTTTGTGAATGGTACACGCATCACAACTGAATGATAGACGCAAGACAAAATGTTGCGCCACCATTTCAACTCATTGACATCACTCTTTGAAAACTTTCATTTTCCTTATCCCCCATCATTATTTTTCTTTTCCATGAAAAAATAGACCGTATATGAAGAAAATTATCTTTATCAAAGCTAACTACAAATTGCCATTTTTGCAATTTGATTGCTACACTTTGCCTCCAGAGAACCGTACGTTGATATTAGTTAGGCAAGAAAAAATATTGTTTGGTAATTTCTTAACTATAATATTGCTCACTCCTCTCATATAATGGATAAAGCAGCACTTTGAACATGGAAATCAAGGTGCGTATAATTTATGTTATTTTTTTTAACTTTAGAAATTAAAATTAAAAAAAATTGAGTTTTGTGTAGTAAGAATTTAATTGGGGATTAAAAAAATTCTTTTAAATTTTGTGCAGTGAGACTTTTAAAACTTTCTAAAAAATGAAATGACTCAACATTTTTAGGATAGCCCAAAAAGAAATATGATTCATGTTTTTTTTTTTGGACAGATAAAATATTATTAAACAATTTAAATTTAATTACTAGAAGATGATTATGATAATTATTCTAGAATTTTATGGGTAGATTTAGCAAGTAATAGATAGTGTGAAAACACTCATATTCATAAGGTAAAATATAGGGATTATTTACAATTTGCCCATTGAGGTTTAGGTGATACTAAACTTTGCTCCTCCTGTTTAAAAAATATACACTTTATACTTTACCTTACATTTTATCATTTTTAAAAACAATTGTTTTACATTAACAAAAAAAAAACTAATAATTAAAAATGTTCATTAACTATAAAAAAATACTATATATACTGGAAATATTTTGAGATAACTACTTTCTAGTTTAAATTAAAATTTCAAAAATTGTTAGCTGACAATATAAAAATGACAGACACAACATGTATATTTCTGAAACAATAGGGCAAAGTGTAATATTATCTAAACCTCAAGGGGTAGATTTTAATTAACCAAAAGAAAAAAGTAGAAGTTTACCAAAACTTGCACCATATTACCTAGTAAAATGGCAATACAAAGAGACACCCATAGGTAAAGTCAAGGTTCAAAAAGTAGCGCTGCAATCTACACAAAACAAGCTTCTAGAAGTGGACGTAGCCGAGGTCTTCTAAGACTCATGTAGCAAGCCTTTTCACCCCTAAATTTAGGATTGTTCACTCTCATCTCTACTATTGTAATATATCGTTAAATTATAGCTCCAAGACAAAATGCTTTGCCACCATTTCAACTCATTGACATCACTCTTTGAAAACTTCCACTTTCTTTATACCCCATCATTATTTTTCTTTTTCATGGAAAAATATAGACCATATATGAAGAAAATTATCTTTATCAAAGTTAACAACAAATTGACATTCTTGGAATTTGATTGCTACACTTTGCATTCAGGAGCACCATCGATACTAGTTAGGCAAAAAAAGAAAAAAAATGTTTGATAATTTAAAATATTATTTATTAACTATAATATTTATCCCTCCCCCATAATGAAATAGAGCATTTCTTTGAACATATAGATTAAGTTGTGCGTAATTTTTCTTTTTTATTTTGGTTTCTGAAACTAAAATTAAAAAAAAAATAGGTGTTGTATAGTGAGAATTTAAATGAAGATTAAAAAAAAATTTGGGTTTTGTGTGGTAAGAGTTTAAAAACTTTCTTTAAAAAAACAAAGAAAGAAATAACTCATCCTTTTCAGGGTAACAAACAAAATATCATTCATGTTTTTTGGGATGGGGAAAATATTATCAAGTAATTTAAATTTACTATAAGATGGCTATTGACAGTTAGTCTTGAAATTTAGAAGTAGATTTCAACAACTAATACATAGCGTGAGAAACACACTCTTAAAAAATTGTTTTATATTAACAAAAAGAAAAAAATTATAATTAAGAATGCTTATTAATTTTAAAAAAGTATTATACAAACTAGATTTATTGTGAGATAGCTACCTAATAAGTTATAATTTAAATTAAAATTTTAGAAGTTGCTATTAAGCAATATAAAAAAGATAGGGATAAAATATATATTTCTAAAATAGGAGTGACAAAATGCAATATCACCTAAACCTTTTGTGGAAAATCATAATTAATCCAAATATAAAAAGTAAAAGTTTACCAAACATTGGATAATTTTTTAGTAATAATATCCTCACATACAAATTGGCATTCTTGACTTCCCATTGCACGTCGGAAATGTTCCCGCTAATCTTAAACGTCAAAAGGCTCAAAGCCCATACATGGGTCTGTCCGAACGAAATAGATCAGGCCCAGCCCAATCAAGAAGGAAGCCATGAAATGAAACCTTCGCACGCGTGGCGGGATGGGGAAGGGCGCGTCTGTCGCCTGTCACTGTCTCAAGAGTCCCAACCTCTCTTCAACAAACTGATAGCTGAGGGGTCTAAATAATACAACTTCGAAAGGCGAAGGGCTCATTGTCATAGATAGGGCTTGGAAAAAGTCGGAAACAAACGATGGGAATCCTAATACGCCGCTCCGACTCTGACCCGCTAGTCTCAGAGAATGTGCAGGGATTCGATTGACCGTCTGTCTGACGATTCAGTCGTACCGGTTCAGTCACATGAGTTGCATTTCATTACCGTTTTTATACTGTTCCGATTTCTCATCACGAAGTGTTACAGCCACCTTGCTAGCAATTTGGTTGCCGGGGAAATAGAAAAAAAAAAGATAACATTTTACCTGAATTTTCATGGCAGCCTATAAATTTCGTAAGATAAATGAAAGTTTTTGGAGTTTCATTCACTGGGCATTGATTCTTGGATCCAAACTTGATCAACCAGAACCAGTTCTATTCGCTCCAAGTTGAAGGTAGGATCTTATTCCCCCTTGATCAAGCGTGTTTCGGAATTGTTACAGTTGTTCTAGTTAAGTTATTCCAGTGGAGATTAGTCGCAAGTTGGGGAGCTGGGTTTATATATGTAGAACCTTGGACTATATCATTGCCAGAACTCAAGACCCTTTTCTGGACCTGGGTGTACGCAACCAGGTGTCATGGCCCCTTCTTTGCCAACTTCCTATGTTCAATGGTTATTACTTGGGGTTGATCTTAGGGAGAATTTTTTTGCGAGCATCATGTGACATCATCTTTAGGGGTTCTTTTGTTTCCATGTCACGCATAGGTCATGTTTACTTGGCCGCATTGCATTGTGCTGTAATTCCTTAATGTTCCCAATAGCGTCATATACGACATGTTCATCATAGTTTCAGAATGTACCATAATTAAAGAACTGCGTTCATCTTAGTTTCAGAATGTCCCGTAATTAAGAAACTGCAAAAAAATACAATAAAGTAAACATACAACCCTTATGTATCTGTTATCGGTAAGAGGCTGCCACCATGAACAGATAAAAGCAGGATATATAGTAGTAATTAATCTCTTGTTTATCATTTTGTCCAACTTTTGTATTCCCAGCCATCATTTTGTTTGGATTGTAAACCTGCATTGGAATGTGACATTAAGATTGAGTTTATACTATACATGTTTGTATAGTTCATATTTAAATCATCTAATTAACAACATGAACATGTCATATGCTAGTTGAGATTATTTCTTTTCAAGTTCTATTAGCTTTTCCAATTTAACTCCTAGTTTTTAGATGTAATTATGGGATGCTGAATGTTACCTTCCCCCAGTTCATGGTGACCCCTTTTAATTCCAATCAAAACATTCCTTTTGGAATTCTACTATTTAATCAATGCTTTGATCCCTGGCTTTTGCTAATTGTCCTGTGAGAGGGCACAATGTGGGGACCGGTTGGTTTCAAGTCACTTTCTAGTTTTTGGCTTTGGCCCAGAAACCTAGGTCTATGTCTGTTTCATTCTCAGACAATGCTAGGGACCCCTGTCTGCTCTTTTCTTTCTTAAAATTTCCCTCCTTGAGATTTCTGTAAAATAAAATTATTCTAACTAGCTAGTTTTCTTTCCAAAGAAAGAGACATAGCTTTGCCTGGCTAGCGAGCAAATCTGGGTTGGGGTAGATTTGATCTCACCACCACTCAGGTTGCTAGTGGATGCAGTAGCCTGAAATTTCCTTGCCAAGAGAACTTGATGTTTTTTTGCCTAATCAGCTTTTTTGTTGCCCTCCTGATTTTAGAAATAATATATATATATATACCATCTGTTTCAAGTGATTTCCGACAAAGCTATGGCTATAGCTAAATGTGTGACTGTGACCATGAGGCAGAGGCTCATTTTGTTTGATCAACATTTGTTGTGAGCTAGATCAGCATATTGGTATTTATTTATGGCACTTGTCCTCTTTCATGTTTGTTCTCATGCTGTAATGAAACAAAATAACAAATTGTTGTAAACATTTCATAGCTTGCAGGTTTTACAAATCCGGATAATTTTTATTTATCAGCTATTTGACTTTCTTTTATCTTAGCTAGCTATATATCCTTTTATTTCCACTTGTCCGTTAAGGTGCAGCCGAAGTTGCTGCTGTCATTTCCCTCCTAGCTAGCCTCAATCCAAAAGAAAATTAAAAGAATACCAACTCCCCTAAAGCAGTATTTGTTTAGACTAAATTATGAACAGTGGAGGCAACATCTTCAAAAACCTTTGAGGTTAAAAGCTGCCTGCTGTGATGGTTTTTCCAAAGCTATTGCTGAATAGACCCGCAACGTGGATAAATAGTACCACACAAATTGAACCAAGAAACCTGTTGGCTTGATTAATTAGAAAGTTGTGGAATCATCATGTAGCCATATTGTTTTTTGGTAATCTACTTTATGATTCTTGTTACATGCTAATGTTCCCTTGAGGGAGTTTTATGATTAATTATTGTCATTTCCATGTAGCTAGGGATAAGATTTGTTCATAAGTAGTTTTGCTTATTTATGACATGTCATCGACCATGTGTTAAGGCAATCCCTGTTTGTCACATGCAACTCTATGTAGCTATACTTCTATCTAATGCACTTATGATGGTTCAGATTAAAAGTATGTTATACTTTTGTAGGTCCGGTTAGCCTGAGTTGTTAGGATGGAACTGGAAGCATCAGAATAGTGAAACCATCCTTTCAACAACGCCCGTACCCATCCGTTCATATATATTGATACAAAAAATGTAGCTACATGACAAATAATGAAGAATATGTGACATCAACATTTCCGTCCTGAAATTTCTTTGATTTCTATATATTTGTTATGAGAAATGTCTCCATAAATGATGAGGTGTGTCATGTAGTAGAATGTATCTGTTCATGAACATATTTCCTATAAACTACTTTCCTTCCTTTCATCAAGTTCCCCATTATATATAGACTAGGACACTGTGTGGTTATGCTTATGGAAATTAAAAAAAAAAATTGTACAGTACAGTACAGTTTTGTTTTTTCATAACATGATTAAACCAATTTATCATAGAAAGCACAAGAATCACGTTTCTGTCTACTTAGTAACACTGCATAGTAGAAGCCATAATAGTATATACAGTCTAAATACCCGGGTTAACGTTGCTTTTTTGAGATATAAAATATAAAACATAGAAATTAAAGATTATTCATGTGCATGTATGTGAACAGTTTATTAAAGTTGAAGTCCAGAGCCCCCAGAACCGAACTGAATAATTTATTAGTGTGTATGAACCTAGCCAATACCTAGCCATCTTTGTTACTGCATGCTGACGGGGACTGGACCGGACCAAGCAAAAATCTGTTTAGTCTTGTGAAATTAAGATGAAAGTGCTGGACTGTGGGGCTTAAAATTGATGTAACTGTACACAAGGAGGAGAGGTAGCGGGGGGGCTCACATTTCTGTTTCTTTTCTCCTTCCCCTTTTCAATAATTAAATTTGGTTGTCTCTTGCCAAACAGCCATAAAATAATGGTTAGGGGTGAGACGTATAAAAGGTATATATATAAGTAAACTCCTAACATATGTACCATATTGTAATCTCTTAATTCTTTTGTACTACAAACTCTCTCTCTCTCTCTCTCTCTCTCTCTCTCTCTCTCTCATTCTTTTGTACTACAAACTCTCTCTATCTTTCTCTCTCTACCACTCTGAGTTGCTTTGTTTTGCAGCAATGGAAACCTCCCAACCTCTCTCCATTGAAAGTTTTTCTTACAGTTGGTTGGTGAACCTGAAGCCATCCTTGGAAAGCCTCGACAGCGGCCTGGGGGCTTCACTTGATGCATGTGATGAAGCTTCCTTCATTGAGATGGACCCAAGACTGCCACCCTCCAAGAGATTTTTCAGAAACTCTCAAGATCTCAAGTTTGATTTTCCCATTTCACAGTCACCTCTCACTCTTGTTCATGCCGATGAGCTCTTCTCCAATGGTTATGTCATGCCTCTCTTTGTTGATCCCTTGAAGATGGAAGCATACAACTCCTCTACTTCTACCAAACCCCTTGCAACCTCTTCCCATGCTATTCCTTCGGGGAAAAGCAAGCCTTCGTCCGTCAGAAGGTGTCCAAGATTGTCAAAACGATTGTTCTCCAAGTACCTGGATTTTCTTAGGCCACTGTATCGACGAATAAGAGGGCGCAAATCAAGCTCTAGTGCTCAAAGTATTGATCCAAGAACTCGGATGGCGAAGGACTGGTTTTATTCTGCTGAAATATCTCCTCGGATCAGCAGTGCTTACTCTGCTGATGACTGGCGCAAGTCTTGCGACTCTGAGAGCTCCATTTATGAAGCTGTCTTGCATTGCAAGCGATCAATCGGTATGCCCATACCATCCATTAATCCTCAAACATTTCAATACTGCATGTCACTGTCATTGTTGGGTCTGGTCTTCAATTCTGGAATAAGATTCTGGTTTTGACATATGCTGCTACTGATTTGTCTCGTAGGAAAATGAAGGATGAGGAGGTCAATATCTAATCCACATGGGAGATAGGAAATAAGGGGTGGCAAGGAGGAGACCATCAGAAACTTGTCCTTTGTCCATATCTTCTCTCTCATTTTCTGGGGGTGGTGATGAAAAAGCTGTGCTGTGAAAGAATCAGTGCCCATCACATGGCCACCAGAACTCTGCACTGAGGAAGTTAAAATGAAGAGGAAATACAAATTGCCCCACTGAAATCTTTCGGCTGCCTCTCGTGCTTCTTTATATGGAGGAAGAAACCCAAACAATTTCTCTGCAGAATCTTCTGCTGATAAGTTTTAGTGCAATCGAATGGACCAGCTAGTATAAGGATTAAATCTTTTGGTTGCTTGTAGATAGAGAATAGTTTGATGTCTCATTTCATGCGTAAATAATTGCATGAAGATGGCCCAATTTTGTTGTCTTTATCTGCAATATGTTTATTTTCTGTCTCCTTGCTAAGTACGCTTCGTTTTTCCAATTAGCTCGAAAATCAAGAAATAAAAAGCTAGGGAGAAAGAGGAGTCTCCCCACATGCTAAAAGCAGACATGCTCAACCTAAAAGCTTTGATTGCCGTTGCTTGCGGTTCAAACATTAACACAAGATTGTAACGCTTAGGTTAAATTGTTCCACTCATTCATCATTTTTCTGTTTAATTACGTTTGAAGTGACCGAAAGCCCAAAAAGAGGGTATTCTTAGTATCACACGTAAGTAATTAAAATGCCTTGCTGGGTTCTAATACTGTTGATTATCTGCTTTCTGTCTAGAAAAAAAGATGTTCATTTTTTCCCAGTATCTATGCTGTTCTATTCCAATCCACTCATCCATATATATATATATATATATATAAATGCTTCTATTAATTGTCCTGAAAACTAAAAGATAAGCTTAGGAAACAGTGTACATGCAAAAGAATAATTGGAAGGCAAATAAAATTGAAGTAGTTGGAGGCAAAAACAAAAACAAAAACAAAAGCTAAATTGGGTTAACCTGCAAGAAGTTTTGATTCCTTCCTTTGTGGTAGTGTAGCAGGAGAGAGGGACAAACATGTTGGATGTATTTTATTTTCAGCCTTATCATCAATTGGCTGCAGTGGTAGTGCCGACCCATCATCCTCTAGAGGGTTGAGCACAATACACAGAATTTTTCTCAAGCACGACGGATTCATAATTCATGTTTGTGTATGGCTAGCTGTTGCCTTTTTGCCCATATCTTTGCACCAGTATTCCTCAACATTCTTCTTCTTTTTGCATTATTTTATTATTGTTAGGTGAGACAATAACCTAATGATAGACCTAATCAAAGGCTTGTTCTATGTCTGGAATAATCTTGGGCAGGCCAATATTAATACTTGCTTGCACCTGCCTCATCATTCATAACAAGAAAAAAAAAAAAGGATAAAACGTTAGGCTCAGTATTATACTTTACAACAATTGCAATCTTGGAACGAAATGCTTAAGTTGGAAACTCTTAAAATGAGCAGTATATGTGTGTGTGCATATATATTCCCAACTTTAACAGTTACTACCAAGAAATTTATTTTGGCGAGCTAAGTACATGATTGATGCTCATCAGTTTATCAATTTTAACAATCGCTACTAACCGATTTACTTGGATTTCAACAATGACAACAAGAGAAAGGACATCGGCGAATGCATTTTGGGTCACTGAATTTTAGTTAAGTTTCAATTGAGTACCTGGAGAGTAGGAATGTCAATTTCAACCTGTTTTGGCAGGTGCCCGACTCTATCCACCCCAATGAAGAGGGTAATTTTTAAAAATTAGTGGATTTAGGGATTGTTTTGGCACGATTGTAATATTACCTAATGGATTTGAGGAGTGTATGGATTATAATATATATAAACCTACTCCACTATTTAGAAATCAAAACATTGTACATTTATCTTGAGTGTGTTTTTCTAGATCCTGTCATTGATTTTATCTATCTATTTTTTTAATTGGAAAAACTTGTTTAGATCTGTGTGGATATCATGATTAGTTTTAATTTTAGGTATGATTATTATTGCTTATAGTGAATTCATGTAGTCTATATGTATTTTTTTTCTATCTCTTGTTTAAATCTATTACACAAGTTTTATGAGTAACAGGTCTACCCTTGCCTGAACCAAAATGGGAAGGGTATGTGTTGTAACAACTCTATCTGCTACAGCTTTGCGGAGAAGGTATGGTTACGGTGTGTTACAATGTGGGAAGGATCTTTGAATTGCTATACCCTTCCCAAACATGACCCCGTTGACATTTATAAAGAAGAGTTGGGCAATCTTAAAAAGTTCAGGGGCCAATTTGGCACTCAAAAAAGTTCAAAAGATAAGAAACAAAAACATAAAAGTTCATGGGCCAAAAAGGTACTTTTGCCTCAAATTTAATGCACAATGTTGCCTTTTATCTTCTTCCTCTCCTTCCCCTTTTCTTTCTCCTCCTATCCTGAATTTTTAACAGACCTTAGTGGTCGGCCAACACCTTCATGTTTAGTTTATTCAATAAGGGTTCATGAACATGGATTAAAGGGAGGGGAGACAAAATTGTACAATAAAGCAAAAGCAGTGGTAGGATGTGTGACTCCAGTATTGGATCTTAAGCATATGGGTTCAATTTGAATCTGTCCAAGTGAAATTGAAAGAAATAATCAAGTTGTTCTGGTCCCCTAAGCAATGGGGCCCAAATATGAGATGGGTCAAAAACTTGAAACCTACCCAATCTTCTCAGCCATTTGCTGCTAACTAAACCCAAAATTTATCGAGGTGGCCCAGTTTAAGCCATGGAAATGAAAAGTGCTGCACATGGCACCAAACTCGGTGAGGGGACATAGACAAAATGTGTTAGGGCAAGAGCCAAGGCTTGATAAACTCTCCCTTCCTGTTTTTACTCGCTTAATTTTTGTCTTCCCTGTTGGGTTATCTGTATCTGCTTCTGCTCTCCACAGAAAAGAAAGAAATAAAAAGCCACCAATTATTTGTTAGCCTCTTTGTTGCTAAATTAGCACCTGGAATGGGGACCAAAACCTAAAATTGATATTTGTTGTTGCTATTGGTTCTCTGGTCACTGTAGACATTTATTAGCCAGGTCGCCAGTAGAGACTGTTAGGGTTTCTATGTTAGTGTAATATCTCATATTCATTTGTCACTCTGGAGGTCGAAGAGCTTTGTCCAAGTCGTTGTATGCAGTCTTTCACAACTTGTTTTGTAGAAACGTTGTGTTGTATTTGTAATCCAAACTCGAAATTATGGTTAGGTTAGGTTAGGGAGGTTCTGGTTGTAAGGAGTCATACCTTTGAGTTCTTCTTAGTTAGAGCTAACAAGACTGGCAAATATTGTCCCCTGCAAGCTGTTTAGCTTGGGAAAATGTATCAAACTAAGCAGCTTAAAGAGGTGACTTCATTTCCAAGAAACAGATGGCCTGTGCAGAATCTGTTCATAAGTGGATTGGAGCACAAAATCCAGGGGGTCCAAGAACCTTTTCCATGCTCTCTGTCGGACGTTCTCAGCAGAATTGTTTCTTTTAGGATAGTAACATACAGTCCAGGGGGAACATGATCCTTTTTCGTGATCGGATGTTCTAATCCCAATTAATGTCATTGTTGGGACTTGGAACTAACAGTGATTTATAAACATCTCTGTCTCCAGGCTTTATATTGAACAGAATAATCATTGCATGGAAACAGGGTCTATTTCAGTTAGCTGGCTTTGAAATTAAAGTTTCAACAGCAAGACAAGGCATAACTTGCTCCAGAAGGTTCCTTACAAGATATTCATCAGAGTTAGGTGTGGATGACCAGAAGGGGGCATCTTATACTTGAATGCTGCTTTTCACGTGGGCATACAGAGAGCATCATATTGTCCCTAGACTTGTATCAGTTGAATGAGTCAAGGATATCTGTCTCTGTTGATAATTAACTTGTCATCCGTCCCTTCATTTTAAGGATATTAGGCCCCGAAAATTTAAGCGCCTTCTTGTATCGGTGCACACGGTTTTGTGGAGGCTAATGAAGAGAAAAAAAGGCCACGGTGTTAAAACTTCGTAGTGGCATCATTGATTGATGAAATTATCGAAGCTTCATAGGGAAGAAAAGAAAACAGCAGTTGAAGCATTGTAAAAGTTGGCTTCACACTTACTGATCCTGGAGTCCCCAGTTCTGTAGGTGGTTATGATTACCAATAGTATTTGCTGAATTTTCTATGTCCATTTTACCACAACTTGTCCTCTTCATTCGATTATCATGGTTTGGACCCAGCAGTAGTCTGTATCAAATATGCGGAAAGAAACCATGTATCTTCATTCACAGTCAAAAACTGAAAATGAAATGCGTCAGTAGAAGTCCAGTTTAATAGCAGGCTTTATTCCTCATTACAAGATTTTACATATGACTCCAGACACAACTCAAAACCTCTTCACCATTCTCATGGTCATTGGAAGTCAACACTGTCATGTTGAACGTCCCTCACATGTCTGAATGCAGAAGGTTCAGGAGAAACTAACATGGCAAGGATCTGCTTAACTAATATTCTAGGCCGACAATAGTGGACTAAGCGAAGCCTAGACTCATCTACTTCCACTCATTTACTATCTTCACCGGAGGTCTCATTTACTTTCTCAGTTGGAAGTTTCAGAGCAGCTTCTATATCTTGATGATCTGCATCTACAAATTTTAAGAAGTTTTCGATGTCTCTTTGGTGATCTGAACTCCCATGTCTTAAAGGGAACCACGTCCTGTGGTGTTTCGGTCTCCTCTTGCTGATGGCAATCGCAATGTCGTTAGGGAAGAGGTCACGGAATACAAACGCATGCAATAATGTTGTTACTAGGAGAGCGGAGACTGTGAGTGTGGCAACAACAGAGAGTACGCAAGATAGTGCTTGCGTCACGACATTTGTGACTTCCGTTGAATATCTCATTGTTGCAATGGCAGCACCAGTCATCGGGAAAGTGTATGCCCACCAGGCCAATGAAAACCTGTAAAAGGAAGAGCAATTAGACAATGCAACCTACAACATGGAATTCTATGCATAGAGAGGTGCTTGAAACTAACTTACTTGAAGCCTCGAAAAAAGTTCACTCGAACAGCCTGCAGGAGGTAACAAAAAGAAGATACAGTTAGAAATATTTAAAGGTAAGACAAAAATGAACATTTATTTTCCTTTTTCATCTGAGGAGCAAAGAGACTAACCAGTGATAAATAGAGGAACACGGCAATGAAGTACGAAATTCGTGAGCCATAATCGAAGGAGCCTTGGATCCTAGCCCATGCCATAGAAGCAACACTTGGTGCTGCCACAAACAGGAAAAAGACTGGATGGAGCTCCTTGGGAAGTGTTTCATTTGTTGGAAGTCTCTGATAAAGCGTTACAAAAAGGACAACATAGTGTGCCAAACCCACAGCAAAGAAAAATATTGGCCCCTCTTTAAGCCCCATTGATGCACCCAGCAATGCTCCGACAAAGTTCCCAACAATTGACAGGTGGTTGGAAGGATTTGCCACTTTTGAAAGCCTCCTCTGACCTCCTGACATCCACTGTCCATAGATTTTAAGCTCAAGACAGAAAATAGGAGCCATGAGAATGTACCAAAGGGAATGAACAAGGTTTGTTGCAATTGAAGGTGGTAACCCAAGTGCCAAGAACAGAAGGGCTATCCATGGGGCAAAGAAGAAGTTGACACGAATTGGATGGTAATATTCACGACGAACTGCCTCAAAGTATAGAATCACCTTTAAAAGGTAGATAGAGGAAACAATGGCTACAAGACCAATGGATATGAACCAGAGTATGAGATTTATTTTCAGGCTTATATGAAGAAACTTGGTAGAATTTGCTGTGGCCAGAGTTTTCCACATAATTGATTGGCTACCGACTCCAAGACAAATACCAAATGAAGATATGGGAAACCGTAGAAGAAATGGCCATGTCTTGTCATCCGGCAGCACAATTTCTTCTGCAGTCTGCAAAATTTAACAAAGATGCCAAGCTTCATCATACAATAAGTAATCAGATTGAACACTTGTTTCAAGAAGATTAAGGAAGTGAAATGAGTTCTTACCCTTAGAGTTTCCAATTCCGGTCCTTCCAAGGCATCAAAGTATCTGTCAACAGTTAATGCTCCACTCCTAGCAGTATCCTGCACAGAATTTTCTTCTTTTTCATGTTCCCTTGGCTTCCCACGTAAATTTGATAACTGTCTCTCCAATTTTCCAGACCATGTTTTGAAGGAATCATACGTCTTATCCTTCAATTTTATTATGCTGGGGTGGTGGTTGAAGTTTACGCTACCAGCTGGCCCCTCAACTACAGATCCCGTAGGCATTGGCTGAGAATGAAATTTTACTTGCTTTGCCCTCGTTCCATCAGTTGCAGAAGCATCTGAGGCTCCATCACCATTGAGGAAAAAAACTCTTTTAGCATCCTTAGAGGCAGCTTCTAAGGGAGAAGAAGGCATCGAAACAGAAAGCTTCCTTTGATGACCAGAAGGTTGAGACTCATCAATCATGTTCTGAACTTCAGATGCTTCAGTTCCCTGGATTGGCTGCAAAAGATTCATCACACGATGTCATGTATACTTGTACCCAGCATTCTCAATGTTCCAAATAAAAGAACCAGCTTACCCTGAATTGACTAAGAGCAGATCCAGGAGCAAAACAGAAAAAACAAAGGCAATCAATTAAGTGTGTGAAAGAATAGTAACAATAACAGCAGCAGAAACATGTGGTTACGCATAAACACAAAGAAAGCAGATGCAAGCAGCAATATCAGATAGCAAAGATGAAATCTCAAAACATAAAGCCTGCCAATTCATCTGACCATTTGAGGTTAAGGAGTGTTGGAAGGGTTTTAGTGCCCCTGGATTGGATACAAACGATTCATCATACCATGACAGTCATATAGAATAAACAGCTCTCTAGACGTAGGCAAGAGCAGATCCGGCAGCATAAACGGAAGCAATAATGCCAAAGCAGTCAACAATATAAATGGATGTAACAGGTACAGAAGCAGAAACATCTCGTAATCCATCAAACTCAAGGAAAGAGGGAGCAAGCAGCAACATAAGGTAGCAAAAGATGAAATCTGAATACTTACAACAGTGCTATCAAAGCCTGGCAGTTCGGACGATGATATGAACTCAAGGAGTGATGGAAGAGTTTCCTCCTCCACAGTAACCATACAGTGGCTGTTCTCCATTGAAACTTAATAGCACAGAACCTACAAATTGTTAAAACATATTGATTAGCGTCGGCTATAGGGGCTCCATACTTGGTATTCTTCATGCCAATATAATGAGGTGAGACCCCAAAAGAGAATCTAACAACCAGTGAATTGAGTTCAATTCTAGTGCCACCGGCACAAATCAGATCACTGCCTCCGGAAAAAAAAAAGTTTTTCCAGATCATTACAGAAGATCTGCAACAATCACAATATGAAGACTGACTGACCTAAAAGCAAATCAGAGTTGAAACGTCTTCACCCCTGTTTAACCAGATACTAATATACTATATTGCTCACTGGTAACTTTGGTCTTATTCTTCTTAACTTCTGAACTTGATTGTGTAAATAAAGCCGTCAACTTTTCTACCACATGATTTGTCCAAATGGAAAAAATTACTACATACAATCCCATCACACAAATGAGATGAAAGAGAGAGAGAAACAAAAATGTAGACGAATTTCGAACCTCAAAAGCGGCTGCTCCTCGGGAAAATGCTGCCAAATTGATGATCTGAAATGCAAGGAGCTCTATTACAATGGGCAAGAAAATTTTGGAGTGCCTGATGAGAAAATCACGAGGAAAAGAAAGTGAACTTTTTTTCCCACCAGTCTGGTGCAGAGGAGTTGCAGGGAAAATAAGAAGAAAGCTGGTTATATATAAACGACATATACGGTCAAGGAAACAAGCAACAAGCAGAACTAGCACTCGTTTTTATTTTCATTTTCTCTCTCTTTAAAGTTTATTTTATTTAGTAAGCGAACCGAGGATTTCGTTTGAAAAGGTTTGGAAAAAGAGGGAAGAAAAGGAAAATCTTTCGGAAGAACAACAATAAGAGTGAGCGGATCACATCGATCAGCTGCGCTCGAGAATCTGGGCCTACTGCCATCCTACGACTGGCTGGCTATACACATTCGGCTTTCGTTTTGAAAAAGACAAAGCAAAGCTGGGAACGAACTCCCCTGTTCCTTCCGGTTCCAGGACTCCAATTAGGGGTGGTAACGGAGAAGCTTCTGTTCGATAGAAATTTCGTTATATTTATTTATTTAACTAAATAAATGAATATAAATATATTTTTTTGTTTGATTAATTAAACAAACAAACATAAATAATATTTTGTTTGTTTATTTATATTTACCATTCATTCATTATTATTCATTTATTTATTTGTTCATTTTTTTATTTATTTGTTTATTTATATATTAGCCGTATATTTACTATTATATATATATTTTATATATCATATATTTTTATTAATGTTCACCTACTCTGTCTCTACACATACATAATTATGCCCCAATCTCTCCCAGATTAATTTATTGTCTTTGTTTTCTAAATATAATTAGTCATTTTCTCTCACAGCATGAACCTGCGAAACTACTACAGTACCAAATCGAGCCCCATAATCCTAACCCAAAATCTCTCTCACCATCGTCTACTGCTCTGTCATCATTGCTAGTCTCCCTTCAATTCAGATTAGTGGTAGCCATCAACTTTAATTATTCGTACTCATGTTCATGTTCATTTATTAATAAACGAACGAACACTAACAAGAACAAAGAAGTTGCTTTCGTTTATTATTAATGTTCGTGTTCGTTAAAAGTTAAATGAACAAACACGAACATAGTTTGCTCGTATTCATTTGGTTCATTTACAGCCATACCTCCAGCTATTTAGAATTGGTGGGTGTGACTGGAGGATCCAACTTAGTTTAATTTAATAAGTCCACAATTTTCATAAAAATATTGCGAAACCTACGAAAACGAAATAATTAAATAGTGTTAATAGAAGGAAGACGATGGTACAAATCATATACATTAGCATACTAAAATTTCATGAACACAAAAATCCTTTTGGATCCTAAAGCAAATGATAAAATAGTTGAACCCTATTATATTAAAACATACTTATTTACTAGGTACTTAGAAATCCTAAATCAATATAATGTTTTATCAATGCACCATACATATTTAGCTTTTTTACAAGGTAAATTTTACAAAAAATCTTAAACCTTTAATTTTGATTGTAAATTGGTTCTCAAGTTCCATTTCATTTTACCTTGGTACTAGACCTTTACATTCATTATACATTAGTCCATAACCTTAAAAACACTAAATTGACGCAAAATTTTGATTTACAGAGAAGAAAAGTTGTTAATTGGTCGATTAATTATGAAAAAATTATGACATAAACTAAACTTATGATAAAACAATTATCAAATAGTTTGAATTTTAACTCTCATGTATCCATCTGGTATCAACTATTTAAATTTAAATTTAAACTGTTGGTAATTCTTTTCATACATATTCAATATGTGATAATTTTTTAATAGCTAATGGACTATTTAACTTATCGATATTTCCTCTCTGTGAATCAATTTTTTTTTTTACCAATTCAATCTTAACTAAGGCCCAAGGATGCCAACAGATATCCGATCCGGATTGGTATCCAGTTGCATCTGATCCAATGAGTCAGGTTTTTTTTTTTTTTGACAATTTATTTGGTTTTGGTTTAATGTAGTTTTTTCTTTTTCCATCTGTCAATAGGTTTGGTAATGATGTAGGTTTGGAGTTCACTCACCTCACATCCAACCCATATGTGTGTGTGTAGTATATTAGTATTAGTTATGTGATGAAAATGCAAATATAATAAATAAATTATATAGAATTAAGAACAAGTAATGGTTACTTTAAAAGGTAAGATATAATTGATGTTTTTAATGGTAACAAATGTATGATTGGGCATGGCACTATTCAATAAAATTGTGATTGCAGAAGTGTGGTAGATGGATAAGTTTTTCCCAATCCAATTTGTCTAAAAATTGTCAACTTGACAAAGTGATGAGCAAGATGCTAATAGAGCATTCAAAATAGCATGTACAATATGGGAATATCCTCACCTGACCCAAAATTCAACCTATTGACATTTTTACTAAGGCCAGATACTAATATGCAATGAAGTATAAAGGTTAAGGACCCTACGAAACATAATGAAAGTTGAGAACCAATTTTCAATAGAAATTAAAGGTTTGAGATTTTTTGTGCAATTTTTCCATTTTTATCATTTTAAACAAAATCTGTAGATATATAGTTTCATGAATGTACAATTATAATCTTTTATATGGGACATCCTTTTCGCGTAAGGTTATTTATTATATTTATGAAACGTCAAAATGATATATCTAGTTTGAAAATATAAAGCATACTAATATTGGTCAAACAAAACATAAAACAAGTCAAAAACAGTTCCTATTATTACGGATGTTAGCGCACTGGGTTTAAGGAGAGTATAGTGATTTTCAAACTCTACCAGTAATATAAATGTTTTATCCAAATCCTATCCGTAACTTGCAGTAAGTAGGATTTTTTCGCCTAAACCCTCCCCACGTTGTGATAGGTAGGGTCGAGTATTATACCAACACAAGTGATCACATAACATAAAATTGAAACTAAAGAAAACATGACATGCTTGAATAATATAACATAACCGAAAATAAAGTAACACAGTCATATGGTTATGAATTTTAGGATTTTCTAGGTTAGAATTATATTATATATTTAAGTTATATATAACTAGAATTGGGTATGTATATATAATATATGCAATACTATATATAATATGTGAGTAGGGTACAGGCCGGGTTCAGGAAGTGTAGACCTCTTAAATCCATATTTTTCCTGCATCTGAAGGGTACAAAACAAAAAATATTCAAACCCGGCCCAAACCTGTTTAATTGAAAACAAAAAAAAATCTACCTATTGAATAAGGTAGGGCATGCTAGCCCGTGGTAAGGGTATAAATTTGAAATCTCTTCTTACTATCTTCTTGCGCAGCTCATCAAACACGATTGCAAAACAAAACTGCCACGTTTTTCGTAGTTCTTTTTCATTTCTCGGTAAACATAACTTACTATTATTATTATTATTACTGATTTTTTGTCTTGAACTAATAGTATTTGAAAGTTTATGATCTAACCAATTTATAATTATTAAATAAACTTTTTTTAGGAAATAATAATGTTTTATGAATTTTTTCGTACCTATCCGAGAAAAAAGTACCTAAGTCTTTCAAGAAAAAATAATTTTTGTACTTCTTAAAATATAAAATTTCAATCAGCATTCAAATTAGGTGAATAATTACTGTATATAAAATAATTACTTATAAATAAAAAATAAGCCGCCAGATCCAGGGATTACAGTATTGCATATAAACCGAAATTTGGATTGTTTATTACTCCAATTTTGATAAACAAGTAACAGGGGAACAAATGTGCACCAACTAAACCAACCTAAACAGTAATTTAATTTATATTCCCGTACCTATCAGCGCCAGCGGTCACAGCCAACAGCTATCGGGCAGCAAATATGTTGAGCATTATATATATATATATATATATATATATGTATATATATATATATATATATATATATATATATATAATATGTATGTATGTATGTATTGTGTGTAGAAAAATCTAATGTGCCACCTTCAATAACTTCTGTTTAAAAAAGGATAAACATTACCAAATGTCCTGGAAATATATACTATATTGTACATCCATCCTAAAAGTACAAAATGTTATACCATTTGTCCTATAAGTATGTAGTTATACATTGTTTGCCCTTCCATAAAGTCTTATTGTTGGGGAGTGATGGAAAGTTGACTTGGCAAAATGACTTGTGCAACATAAAGCATACTTTCTGGACGAATGGTCCAATATGAGATGTACTTCCTAGATAAATTGTGCAATATAAAGTATATTTCCTAGACAAATGGTGTAATATAAGGCATACTTTTAAAATAAATTATGCAACATAAAACATACTTTCCAATGAAAATAGTTGATAGAATGATAAATCGTTCAACAATTGTATATTTCCAAGACAAATGATGTAACATTCTTTACTTCTAGGACAAATGTGTAACGCAGGACTTACTTTTGAGATATTTAGAGATGTTTATCCTTTTCAAAATTAAGTTGATGTGACCCCTTTTAGTCAATGAAATGATAAGTACGGCATTGGATTACCTCAAAACAAAAGTGTTGTATAAGTGATAAAAGATCTTTGAAAATTAGCTGGTCAATGAAATGAGAATATTTTATGTAATATGTGTTAACAAAAGATGTTTATGTAAATATAAATTTTACCAAGGTGTTAAATATCGTTAATGTTAGATACACCGCATCCGATATTTTTAAGGTGTACTACACAATATATCACAAAGCATACTATTACCGTTTTCTTAAATAACAAATATTAAAATATTATTTTAAGGTGAAATAAATTAATTAAATTTTTTTACACATTTTTATATGTATTATAATTTTTCTCATCATAATTTATCAAATATAAATAAAATATATATGATAGAAGATATTTTTTTAATACAAAAAACATAAAAAAGGTTATATATAAAGCAAAATAAATATTACTCAAAAAAAAAACTAATTTATTGATACAAGAGAGAAAAGGATACATATTTTAATAATAACGATACATTTTCCAATACAAAAAAAAAAAAAGCAAAAATAAAAGTGAATATTAATGTTAAAATATGTGTATCAATTATATTTTACTATTTTATATATTTATATATGATATTTTGATGTAAAATGACTAAAAAAATATCTCACATATATATATGAAAAATAAAATATTACGGTACATATCTCACTGTATTTTGGATATATATCAGTTTTTTAACAAAATGAACATAAAAAGATACTAGTATGCTAAATATCCCGATAGTTTATGCAAAAAATGATAAATTGTAAAAATATTTATACCGCCAACCATATACCACGTACCACTTATTTACGGTAAGTGGTATACTGTCTAGTATATCACGTTATTTAATTTCATACTTTTACTGTAAAAAAAAAATTATACAATCGTGCTTTTTAACTAGTGCTAGTACTAACCGGTACAAAGTGGGTTAAAAATGCGCGATAGGAGTTGGTAAAAGCCGCCTCTTGTACAGTTTGAACCGCATTACGATGGACCCTTTTCATTTAATAGCATAAACTAGGTATATTTTGACCGCACGTCGTATTGTGTATTTTTTTTAGATAAATTTAGCATTAAAATAAATATTAATAATAAATAATTAAAAATTTTATTTATAAATTTATATTCATTAATTAAAATTTTATTTTATTTTAATTTTGAGTTGGGCTCTTTTTATTTTATTTTTTATCATTAAAATAATTAATTATGAAAATATAATACTCTAAAACATAACAATGCATGTGTTTCAAATGATAGTATGTATGAGCCATCAATCTGTGATACTTTCATCTAATTGTAGTGGCCAAAGCTCTCTAGCCATGGCATCTTTGATTCCTTGTCATTTGACGCTCCAGCTTACTTCACTGGTCCCGATTTATCTTAGATCGTCCAATTTGGTGTTCAACAAGAATGAATTAGGCAGTTAATCTAACAGACAACGAACTTGAGTCACTAAAATCCAATTCACTTTGTCAACGATGGGGTCTGACAGAAAGTGGCAGCAATGATCTGTGACTCGACAATGAGTGATATGGTGGTGGAAGACGGTGGTAGTGCTGGAATGTCAAGCATTTGACTATGATGGAGAAGGTGGTGCAAACGTAAGAGATAGAAAATCTGGGAGCCTAAGCCACAGAGATCAAAAAGTTGGGGGTTGGCTTTGACAATTTTCTTTTTTACTTTCAAAGCTGATATAGACTTAGAAAAATACTCTATTATAGTGCACAAACTTTCCTTTAACATTCAAATAAGGCACCAAGGCTTTTCAATGCAGTATATATATATAATCATCTTTACTTGGTTTAAAACAACTAAACATGTTTTTTAAAATACATCTTAAAAAATTGTACATAGAAAATGAAAACTAAAAACAGAAAAGGGGGAAAAAAACTGTTTTCTGCAATCGAATGTCAGTTCAGGACTTAAGGAAGCCGTTGGGCAGCTGGAAGCGTGCTGTTTAGAGTTTGGCCGGACTAATTAGAGAGATTACTGGGAGATCTTGATATGCAAATTAAGAATAATATTTTTCCAGTTGTTCCCAACTCCTTTATACTTTTTGTTTTACCGTATACCAGTGCACAGGTCCGACTAATCCTGCTGAAACTGCGGGAGCTTATAATTATCCTAATTAGACGGTTTACTAAGACTTTGTTTGTATATACTAATTAATCGCGTGTGACGAAGAAATTGAAATGGCTGAAGGTGAGTACTAACTGGCTCCAACTCATGTTTTCAGTCTACCCCCTTTTCTTTTACTTTTTCCCCTCGAAAAATCAAAATCCCTCTCCGAATCAAAATCAAGTACACTTACCTCCTTGAGGTCTCAAAGTTTTCACTTTTCCCCCGCTTTTTTCCTTTTTACCTTTTTTTTTTCATTGTTGAGTTGGAGGTAAAATGATGGTTGTATTCATCAAGATTTAAAAGAAATCCATTAATTCAAAATGCTTATCAGTAATCAATTTAAATTCACTACTTGGCAATCATTGTGTGGTTCATGCTATTTGACAGTCCCCAGCTTTGTTTGGGAATTGTGTCAAAGACGAGCATTAGAAGTTGAAATCAATTATTAATGGTTCTGATAATTTTTTAAAATTTTTAATGCTAAAATCTATCGTTTGAAAACTTTTTCAACCTCATTTTTAACGTTAACTGCTAACATTATTTCCCAAATGTAACCATTGTACATTTTAAATTAAGATTTTCATTATTAATTTTTCTCTGTTTAAGGTCATGTATAATATTTTCATATTGTTGGCAAACGAATGAATAATAATGTTTTGGCCAAAAAAAAAATAAATGTTAGTTTTAAAAAAGAGGGAAGAAGTATAGATTAACCTCAATCATTAAAACGTAACTTGAACTAAAGTTCGTGGGTAAATCATGTACTATTTAACTAAATAACCGAATATTTTGTAGGGTCGCAAATACGAAACTCTAATATGGAAATTAAAAGCCTTGATCGAGTCATTTCAACATAGAAAGGAACAAAAAACAACACTCTATCCATCTAGTTTCTCACATATTAGTAGGAGAACTTTTTTTATGGGAAGTTGAGCAATACAAATTATAGCAATATAGGAATCCAAATGGTACAAGTATCCTGAAAGTTACGTCCCCCTGACCACTAGAAGAACCCCGGGAATCTGGTTCATCCATCACATAAAGAATGGTGTATGTGGCGAGTGAGGTTGAAAAATATATAGGTGAATTCCATAAATTCCATCTATGCTAGCTCTAGGATTCATACGTTTTTTGGGGAAACTTCAAAACTGTCGTCCATCTACCTGGAAAAGTACATTAGTGATGTCCCAAGAGTTGAATACTTGGGTGATCACTGTGGCCTTTATGGAGCTTTGGTTCATTTCATCAATATGAACCTTTTCCTTATCATATTTATTTTTTGGGTAAATTGCAATATTAGACCCTAACCTTTAATTATTATTTCAGTTTAAATCTCAACCTCCAACTTACACATTTAGACTCCTTAACTTCATTTAAATGTTTCTTTTTGAACTTTGAGTAACAAAACTCGTTAATTCTGATGGAATATGTCATGTCAACATAATATTTAGGAGAAAATGTTAACTTTAACCCACAAAAACATTTCCCTTTAACAAAAAATTGTTAAAACATTTAAATTTAACAGAAAAAAAAACTCTCCTCCCACCTCAACCTCCCCCTCTACCATCTCCCTTCCCTCCTTCTTGACCTCCCTCTCCCTGCCATCATCCCTCGGCCTCACTTCCCCTCCCTCTCGGTCTCCCTACCCTCCCTCTTGGCCATACTCCCGATCGTCGCTCATGGCCATTCTCCTCGCCATCACTCGCCTCGGTCGCTTTCAAACCCGCCTCCAACATCAATCTACCAAACCCACCTTTGATTTCTCCTTCAACCCTGCCTCCAACACCGATTCCAATGGCAATTCATCGTCTAATCTGATGCCTTCGATTTCGCCTTCAAATCCGACTCAATTTTGTCTTCAAATTCGACGTCAATCCGACACCTTAGATTCAACAGCCCAATTGTATTTGGTCCCGTTGTAGTCGATTCGCCTTGAAACCTAACTTCGATGTCTAGGTTCGACAGTGGTTGAAACACGAAAAATATAGCAACGGTTGAACGTGGAAATCAAAATAGTTGATCGTCAGTCCCCTTGTGGCAACACTGGTTTCCTTGCTGTGGAGGGGCACAACAAATGGTGGCCATTGAAGTTACTGGTGACGCTTGTAGGAGACGCCAAATAGGGAGGTTGAGATGGGAGGGGAGTTTCTTAGTTAAATTTTAATGTTTTAACAATTCTTTGTTAGAGGAAAATGTTTTAAGGGCTTAAAGTTAACATTTTCTCCTAAAATGCTATACTGACATGACATTATTCATTAGAACTAACTAGTTCCATCACCTATAGGTCTAAAATGAAATGTTTAAATGAGGTTAGGGAGTCAAAATGTGCAAATTAGATGTTGGGATTATAACTGAAACAATAATTAAATGTTAGGTTCTAATCGTGCAATTTACCCTTTATCTTTTCATTTAATTTTAACATTATCCAATTAATATGTTTTATTACGTGGGTTTTTGTTCCTGAAACAGGACGCTTATTCTAAAAAACTAAATTTCACAATATACAAAATTAGAAATTTTGATGTATAAAACTAGATATCTATTGAACAAAACTGAAAATCAGCTCATATTCTATGAAATTGATCTATTTTTCCTTATACTTTATTTGGATAATTCATTAAGGGAATGAGAAAGAAAGGAAGAAGAAAGTAAAGCGTAAAAAATATAGGGAAGTTCATAATCTCTCAATTTAAAGTGATCAAAATACTGAACGTGAGAAGACATGTGGAAGAATGAGAGTAATCCATCATTCTATTTTCCTTTAGTTTTTTATCTAACCAAACTTGGGAGAGAAGGTAATTTATCTCTCCCCTTTTTCTCATTACTCTCAATTCAAATACTGTTAAAGTCTAGCAAAAACTCTCCTAATACTAAAATGAAATTAATGGATAATAAACTCATAACATATTATTCATCTTCATTTAAGTCATTCACAATTGTATTTTTCTTTTTACGTGAAGAAATCACTGATTGTTAGTCAGGATAAAAAGAAAATGAGTGAGAAAATATTCATTTTGGTAATTACCATATTTAATAGTTAAACAAAAGGAAGTTATTCGTGATTATCCTCAATAAACTCTTTAATGAAAAAAAAAATAAACTGTTAAAAGTCCGCCCGTATCTTTACCATATCTCCCTAGTTTGACAAAAGGAAACAAATAGAAAACGAAAGATAAAATTAAAACGTCAGCAACATATACGCTTCCTAGACCCCAGATGACCTAGCGCTCCCACAGCTAAACATGTAGTATAACGGAAACAAACGTCTCCCTTGTACGTGTTGCGAAAGTTAGCTAGCTCGCCTGACCAGGTCCTAACCTCGGTATCTCTCCCTTATTAATTCGCCTAAACCCATTCCTGTCTGATCATTTGCTTCTGTTGTTAACATTTCTAAATATTCTCGACCGACTCGTCTAAATTTCCCTTCTTGACCTTCCGAAATGTCCGCAACAACCACCGTCTCCTTTGTCGAATACCCTCTCGATCACTTCCCAGCAAAACTCTGCCCCAAATAAGAAAACCAACCAGAGCAGCGCCATACGTGGCTGGTTGTCAAGAATTCAGTACAGTGGCGCCAATAAGAATATCGGAGACGTTGACGGTGAAGTAAACGACGTCAGGGAGAGATCAACCGCCTATAGGAGCCTGGAGAAGATGTACCATCCGGACGCACGCAGCCAGCTGTGCGACGTTGTCGGACCCGGAATGGTGCCAGCTCAGCCGTAGGAGGGAGTATGCTGCGAGGCAGTACACTAGAACAAGGTGTAGGTTTCTCAAGATTTTTATAAGGAGGCAGGACCGGCTGTAATTCTCAAATAACTTTGGGAGCAAACATGTTAATTTTTTTTATTTACAATCAAACAAATTCGTAAATTGGAGCTTGTTCTCCAGCCGCTACGTCTTTTTTTATTTTTTATTTTTTGTTTTGTTTTGTTTTTTGGGGTGTAAACGGAATCAATTACAGAATTGCGCTTTATAAATAATTATTGAATCTAAAAGTTAAAATTACCCATATGTGACAGATAACCTAACTGAATGCCATGTTATTACATTTATATATGCATATGGGGCACTGATTGAGTGAGGAAACAAAGTACTGAGGTATGGTTACTATAATACGCTGATAAAACAAAAAAAGAAAAAAGAAAAATAACGATACAATCATAATAATACGAGGTAAAAATTATTACTTCTCTTAACTACTACTATTTCCTTTCTTTTTTATTCATCCAAATGTTCAACAACTATTTTTGAATATGACTCTTGTCCAGCTGGTTGAGTTTGCCAGTTGGGTTGCTTTTAGCTAATTCCTAATCCTAATAGAAAACTCCATATCTGAATAAGAAACTACTAACAACTAAAGTTTTAACCTACCACAAGCAAAAGCCTGGCTGCCCCTCTTCTCATTTCTTTCTGCACCTTTTGCCGAATTTTAATACAAATACAAGCCTTGCTGATTTACTGACGTTATTCTACCGAATTAATTACTTTCATCTCCTTTTTCATTGTTTCTTTTTCTTCCTCTTCCTCTATAAATTTTTTTTTATCATTATTAGCAAGAGTCTTTTGTCTAGTTCTAACACTCTACAGTTGACAAATCCAAATAATTCATTTTGATATTAGTGGATCAAACGAAATGTGGAAAAGAAAGATGCATAGATGACAAGACATATCAGAATGATATATTGAGTGATGATTTTTTACTTGTTCCTTCATCATTCGTGTTTTGCGATCTGATGGCTTATTAATTGAATCATGTGTTGGTATGTTAGTAGAATTTGTTAGTGCTTTAGTTTGTTTTCCTATTTAATTTTTTGGTTTATCTCTACTAAGCTGTAAGTTTTGTTACTATATTTGTCTTGGATATTCACTTTATCATGATATTCCGATGACTAAAAAAATGTGTAAGATCTATAGTTAACCAAACATCTGACGATCCCCAATTTGTCAATACTATATTTGAGTATATTTTTTTTTTAGTGGACAGTATATGTTCCACAGTTAATGACGGTGACATTTCATCAAAAAATAATTTTAAAACTACCTATACACACACACACACACACACACATATATTCCAGCGCGTTCCGTAAAAATTGTATCAGCCCCTCTTAATTATATAATTTGCCCTCATCATTTAGTACCTCTATCTGTCTTGTTGTTACCATGGTCGGCCGCCCAAATTTGCGAAGTTAAACCAAAATATATCTCAGAGGCTATGTCCTTTGTCACTTGTCAGCGTCAAAAAACAAGTTGCCTGGTAGTGTTGGGTTGGAGCCTTGGAGGGAATCGTCGGCCGATTGAAGCAAAAAAAAAATTAATTCCTCTTCACAACTGTTGGTGAAATTAGCTTTGGCTCCGCCCACAATTGAATTTGTCGCAGTTCAAAATGAAGATACGAACAGAGACTTATCAATGAGATTTGCAGTGCCGTGATGGAATTGTTTGTTGGACGATGTCGCCGCCAGTCTGCGCCGAAGCCACCATGCTCGCCTGCTCGGTGGACGATGCGCATGTCATATTTGGGATCCAAAGATTTTTTTTTTTTTCAGAAAAATGTTAATAAAATACATATAATTTAATAATTGGACCCGTTTAGTTCTTTAATGAACCATCATAATTTTCATAATATCTATAACAAAAGAATGCATCTCTTTTCCCTCAATAAAGATTAAGAAAAATGCATTAGGCTCCCCTTGCCACGAGCAATTAGAAATTTAGAATCATGACCCAAGCTTTGTACTAACTCTCGAATTTTCTTACATTTTCCTATTTAGGCATTGAATTTTTTTTTCACTCTTTTTTCTTCAAATATATGAAAAAAATTATAATTAAATCTAGTTGACCACAGCATAAAGTTAATAAGTTAAATTGGAACACTACAAAAATTTGGGCATTTACCAACGCGCGTACGTTGGTAATTTTAATTTTCCAATGCGTATCCGTTGGTAAATGCACATTAGTAAACCATTCGTTGAAAAAAAAGTTACCAACGTGCAAAAACACTCGTGTTGGTAATTTCCAACGCGTGCACGTTGGTAACAGGCATGTTGGTATAAGTTTGAGAGTTAAAAGGGACTTTGGCTTTAACATTCTATACTACATGAAAATCTCATTCATTTTCTTCATATTTCATATGATTTTCTAACTCTCATTAAAGTCATACGACCAAGGCATATATAATAAAATGCTAAACAAAAGCATTTCCCATATTTTCTTCTAAAAATCATTGTTTAGTCATTATATTATAGTATATGCAAATTTATAAGTTTCATTATCTAATATTCGTGTTTAATAGTTATATATATGTATATGGACCCCTTTTATAAAAATCTTGGACTCATCATTGGCCATCCTCGTCCTCCCACCCACTGTTGTCACCTTCGATCTCTTTCCTGTGAACCATTTTGATAGCATGGCACAAATCTCAATTCAAACCAAGCAAGTCCTCAAATCAGACTGCCACTTTCACAACCCCCACCTCCCCATGGGCAAGTCATGCGTCACCTCAAAAGTTTCTAAGATATCAATTGAAGTTGTTTTTTAATTAGGACATGAAACTTTCAAATCAATCACATGTAATTGCAAATCTTATCACTAAAAAAAGATAAGAATGGTAAGATTGGTGGATATTCATCTATGTTTAGGTTTCCAAGTGAGTTCCAAGGGCTTGAAACTCGAATGGTGTTGTGTTATGGCATCATCCATTTGATCCGTGAATCACCGAAGGAGGGTAATGTCCAATTGCAAAAGATCAATTCCTTTATAGATTCTAGTTACAAGATATTTGATAACATGTTTAGACTAAGTTAGAAGTATAGATGAGAGAAAATAGTTACAAGACGCTATATATAAGATCAAATCATGTCAGACCCGAAAAAAAAAATATTGTTAGCTTTGGATGTTCCAGCACCATAGAGATCCCATATCCGATGAAAATTCTAGTAGCTGTGGTAGCTTGGGCTCCTGCTACTATTTACCCCTAGCCCAAACATTCGCCAGGTGACTTAAGGCCAATTCGTTTAACACTACTAAAAAAACCTGTTTTTCCAACTGCCATTTCCAACTGCTGGCCGTTGGAAATTTCAGGTTTCCAACTGCTGGCAGTTGGAAATCCTTTCGTTGGAAATTTTACTTCCAACGACCCAGGTTTTAGCAGTTGAAATTTCCAACTGTCAGCCGCTGGAAAATAAGCCGTTGGAGGATTTCCAACGGCTGTAGTGATTTTTTTTTTTTTTTGTGTTCCAACTGCCTCAGCCGTTGGAAATGAGGCTGGGCAGTTGGAAAAAAAAATAATTATTATTATTATTGGATTTATTATTATTAGTCTTATTGGATTAATTATTAGTATAATTATTATAATAATAATTATTATTATTACATTTACTAGTACTACTAACTATACTATTGTTAATATTATTATTATAATAATAATTATAATAATAATATTATTATTATTAGTTACTCTTGTTGGATTTATTATTACTGTAATAATAATTATCATTATTATTATTATTACTATTACTTTAGTACTACTCTTACAATAATATTTATTATTTCACTAATAATATATATATTATTATTATTATTATTATTATTATTATTATTATTATTATTATTAGATTTATTATTACTCGTAGTTTATTAATCAATTTAAATAATAATAATAATGATAATATTTATTATTAATCTTACTGTGACTTTACTACAACTCTTACAATAATAATTATTCTTTGAAGTATTATATATTATTACTATCATTATTATTATTATTACTATTACGGGACTTTAGTACTACTCTTACAATAATATTTATTCTTTCACGAATAATAATATATTATTATTATTATTATATTATTATTATTATTATTATTATTATTATTATTATTATTATTATTATTATTATTATTATTATTATTAGATTTATTATTACTCGTAGTTTATTAATCAATTTAAATAATAATAATAATGATAATATTTATTATTAATCTTACTGTGACTTTACTACAACTCTTACAATAATAATTATTCTTTGAAGTATTATATATTATTACTATTATTATTATTATTGACATATATTATTATTCAAGGGCAAACTTAATTAACTACACTTACTTAAATAGAAATATTTTGTACGTTTATATTAATTCCAATTATGAAAACATTGTAAGAATGATTCAAATTAAACATTATACACACAAACAATATGTATTACCTAAACAATTGACAATCAACAAAAGATTTTATATTTTTAAAAATACTAACTGCTTTCAGATCACTAACTAATTTTAAATATCACTAATTAAATATTACTTTTAAATAAGTGTAATTATTCCTACACTTAAAGATACTAACTAATTTTACACATAAATATACTACCTAAGCAATTTACTTAAAACTAATTATTAACTAGTTTTAATTATACTAACTAATTTCACACATAAATATACTACCTAAACAATTTACTTAAAACTAATTATTTTCTATTTTTTAATTAATCCCGAAATTAAGAAAAAAATTAAGAAAATAGACATAAATGTTAAATTATAAGTGGTAACCCAAATACTTCACATCCAACCATCAACAACTACAAATCACATACATTTCACATATTTCAAACCAAAATACCATGAAATAATCCGGATTTTAACTATTTTTTGGAAAAAAAATTAAAAATATGTATTAAACCAACTTACCTCAAATCCGACAGTTTACTTGCTTCAAATGCCTCGAAATAGCTTCAAATCAGCTACAATAAGCAAAATCAAAACCCATTAGTCAACAAACAACAGCAAAGAACGCAAAACCGCCAAAAAAAATTGAAGAAAAATAAAAAAAAATCCAAACACTAACCTACAGATCAAGAAAAATGAGATCAGATCCACGTCAAAATAAGCTCCAGGAAGTTGATTAACCCCTTAATCGAACAAACGAAGGTGCTGTGTGTGCGTGTGGGAGGAAGAAAAATTACAGAGACGAGAGAGACGAAACTGGAGAAGAAACGCAGGAAGAAGACGACACGCCTGGTGGGGGGGAATTTAAATTCGCAATTTCCAACGGCTAAGACCGTTGGAAAAAAATTTCCAAAACGCACCGTTTAATTAAATGAATTTTCAACTGTTCAGACCGTTGGAAGATGTGTGATAAATTTCCAACGGCTAAGGCTGTTGGAACAATTTAACCCTCAATTCAACAAAACTCTTAAGCCGTTGGAAAAATTATCCGATTTTAAAAAACAAATTAACTCCTTTCCAACGGTTATAGCCGTTGGAAATTAGAGTATATAAATATTAATGCAAAAATGTCCCATTATTTTCCCCATTTTCCAACGGCTAAAGCCGTTGGAAACATAACTTACTACATATTTTCCAACGGCTATAGCCGTTAGAACTATTATATATAAATATTAATGCAAAAATGTCCCATTATTTTCCCCATTTTCCAACGGCTTTAGCCGTTGGAAACATTATATAGAACAAAACACATTAAATATAACTTACTACCTATTTTCCAATGGCTATAGCCGTTGGAAATATTATATATATAATTTGCAAATAAATCCCGTCATTTTTACATTTTCCAACGGCTAAAGCCGTTGGAAATATTATGAATATATCAAACAAATTAATTGTAACTCATATGCAGATTTTCCAACGGCTATAGCCGTTGGAACTAAAATATATATAAAATTAGGGGAAAATACCATTATTTTCTCAGTTTTTCCAACGGCTATAGCCGTTGGAAATATTTTATAAATTTAATGTCTTAAAATTCCAACTGCTAGGTCGTTGGAAAAAGTTTTATGTTCCTTCCAACGGTTTTGGCAATTGGAAATAAGGCAGTTGGAAAATGTGGATTTTTTAGTAGTGTAAGCTAAAGTCAATTAACTTTTTTTAACTTTTACATTTTTTTTTACTTGAAACTAATTTTATTTAAAAGTCAATGTTATGTGAATACAATAATCAATTTGAAAGTAAATTTTTAGGATGTTGTTAAATTTTTATGAATTTTTCTTTTTTAAGGCTTGAAACTAGAAAAATTCATAAAAATTTAGTAAGATTATAGAAATTTTATTTTCAATTGATTATTGTAACTACATAATATTGACTTTTAATTAAATTAGTTTCAAGTAAAAAAGATGTAAAAATAAAAATAAGTCATTTTATAGTCAATTAATTAAAGTTAAAACGAATTGGGTGTTATTCTAAATGCTATATTTTGCCAATGGCCTTGACAATGACGGACATTGGTAGTCAGTAGCTGATTCAAAATTTTTACCAATGGGTTATTAATATTATATATATATATATAACACTAATATTAAATAATGATATAAAACATTTTTTAGAAGAAAATTTTAAAATACTCTAATTTTAATATTTTTTTTCTCTATCATTCATCGAACAACTAGAAAAATATATAAACTATAAAGAAGATGAGTGAGATATTCATGTTATATAGAATGTAAGAGACAAAAATCTCATTATGGCCCCTATATACATCTTCCACTTAGCTTATTAACTTTATCTTATGCTCAATTAACTTCATAAATTTTCCTATATTTGAATTAGAAAAAAATGAAAAAAAAAGTTTAAGGCCTAAATAGGAAAATGTGTGAAAGTTAAAGGGCCAAATAAAGATTTTTTTTCATTATCCTAATTGTTAACAAAGAGAAGAAATTAATCCATTAAAAAATTTAAAGATATTCAATTATTTAATTATGTATCTCTTATCAATATTTTTCTAGAAAAAGATATGGGTCCATAAACCCCATATTATCTATATATATCTGTCACTACTGATAGTACGTACGACACAAGCTCGTTTCGACCCCTCAATTTGCTTCGAGTCCTCAATTTGCTACTCATTCTTGGTGCTTTTCCAAAATTTTCAAACCGTGCAAAAGCTCCAACTTCTTTGTTTTGCTCATCTTTCAAATACTAAGCCGACTTTGTTTTACATGAAGGATTTTGTTTTAGGTGGGAAAGCAACGTTTCACACAAAAGGTTATTTTTTACCTTTCACAAAGTGGTGTCCATCATGGTAACCGGTATGCAAACAAAGTGACTGAAGAATAATGGGACAAAGTATATATTTCCCACAGGAGAAAACAATTTGTAATTTTGCTTCTATTATTTGGAAATGGAAAAACTAACAAAAAATCCACTGATGTTTTGAGATTGGCCAGAATTGGCCACCAATATTTTTTTTGGCAAAATAACCACTAAAATTATTTAAATAACCAAATAAATCACTAATATTATTCAAACGACCCAAGTTACCCAATAGATGTTAAAGTCAAATGAAAATATTACAAACACCCCCCCCACATTCTTTCTAAACTTTGATACAATTGATATTTTTAGATTAAAATAGTCTAAATACACTACCTTCATTATTGTAATAGGAAATTTGCTAATATTTTAATCAGTCGTAGAGCTTTCTCTCTCCAAACTCAAGAGTCAAGATCTGAAATGTCATTATCCAAACATTCTCTCCATCCTTGGATACACTACATTTCACATCAATAATGATACTGGGTCTCAAGAAAAGAAAATGGAGACTCAAAGCTGAAGCTGCCTTCATGGATAATGACAACGGCTGAGGATGATGATTTCTCAATTTTAGTTATCCAAAGTAATCTTGTTATAAGTATGATAACTTTTGTACCATTTTGGTAAAAGAATGAATTCAGAATGGAAACTAGAAGTTGAAGCTGCCTTCGTGGATAATGGCAGTGATTGAGGACAATGATTTCACAATCTTAGTTAACCAAAGTAATCCAGTAATAAGTATGATAACTTTTGTACCATTTTGGTAAAAAAAGGAATTCATTGAGAACAATTTAAACAAAATATCTCATATTTTAACAAAAAAGAAAACTAATGAAATAAACATTTTCAGTTTTAGTAAATAACAAAATAAACCTTTAATATTTCCAATTTAATTAGCAAAATGCTAACCCCAATTTCCATAAAATGTAGAAAAATATTAAATTTATTAGAAAATGAGCAATTTGACTCATTTAGAAGGATTAGTAGTTTATTCAGTCAAAAAACAAATATAAGTAGCCTAATCGAGTAGACCCAAGCATTTTACTGGTTTATTAGGTATGCTTTGCCTTAGTACAAATGACATATCTCATTTAAAAACAGAATACTCAAATGAATTATTGTCAATTGGCTGATTTGAGCTGACTTAGTAACTTCAGTCATTTATTTAGGAAAAAAAACATTGTCAAATCAAATCAACCAAAAATATTAGTGATTTATTTGTTATTTTTGCCTTTGGAAAAAATCCAATAAAAATAATGAAGCTCATTTTTTAGGTAGTCAATTCTCTTTCTGTTCTCTTTCTTTCTCTTTTTTCTTTTGCTAAATGGTCATGTAATGAGGTAGCTAATATTCTTGCCCATAAAGGTTTAGGCATCTTTGGTCAATCTTCATGGGAAGGTCTCTTCCCTCAACCATTGTAACACTGTTCTTTTTTATCAATAGAGGTCTTATTAAAAAAAAACTGCGTATATAGTACTCCATTCCTCTCATATTCTTTACATCATATTCTTTTTTTAGCTGTCCCAAATTCTTTACACCATTTCTTATTTTGGTAAGCTTTATCAAACCAAATGACAATTATACCCTTATTTCACTTTTACACGTACGCATCCTCCACAGAGCATTATACGCATCTCTCTCCAAGATTGATGGACAATAATTTCAAATTTAATAAGCATTGATTTATGAGGCTCAGAGGTCAAGGCGTCATGGGTTCATCTGGGTTCATAGCGAGGCAGGAAAGATGGAGCGCAATCAAATACAAGTTGAGATCGGAGTGCAATCGAGGGGTTTAGGCTGAGAATTGTGATCGGTAACGATTGATTTCACGAGGATGAAGGCAGAGGCTACGAGGCTGAAGTTGAGACAAGTGCTTGGGGAGAGATTGGTACTTCCATAACGAGAGATAGACTAAGGCAGGGGCGATGGATCGATGAGGACAAGGTGACGAATCAACAAATCAACAGTAGGATTAACTAAGGCGGAGGTGGTAGATCGACAAGGACGAAGATGAAGACAGGCTGGTAAGGGCAATGAATCGACATCGAGATCTACTGAGGTGGGGCAATGGATCAATGGGGACAGAGTCACAGAGACCAAGACGGCAGTGGTCCTCTCTGTTGTGCTTCATTGCTCAAGAAGAACATGGGTAAATTGGTAAATATACAAGGGATAATATAGGCAAATTAGTAAATGTACAAGCTTTTTTAAACTGTATGCCAAATAGAAATGGTGTAGATAATGTGAGACAGAGGGAATATCAATTTTCATATTACTAATACTAATTCAAGTTTTTAACACAATACAGACAATACTTTTCAATGTTGAGTTGTTTTTCATACTTAATAGACAGCCACTTCGCCACATATATTACACTAACACCTTTAATTAATATACAAAATGAATTTATAAAATGGTTTTTACAATTTGCCCCATGAGATTTAGGCGAACTGACACTTTGTCTTTTTGTTTCAGAAATATACACTTTACCCTTTGTCTTTTTAATACAGTATGATAGCAACTCCTAAAATCTTAATCTAAATATTGTGATGGCTACTTTCCAGTAATTTTAATCTATATGATATTTTTACAGTTAATGGATATTTTAAATTATTAATTTTTTTCTTCCTGTAAATAGAAAATATTATCTTTTAAATGTCAATTAAACATAAAAAATACCATATAGATTGAAATTACTTGAAGATAAGTATTGTACAGTTTAAATTAAAATTTCAGAAGTTGTTATTGAATTGTATTAAACAGACAGAGGATAAAATGTATATTTTTTAAACATGATGGAGTACAGTGTTATTTCACCTTTCTTTTATAAAAATAAACACTACAAAATGATGCGTCAAAATATAACTTCAGAAAAATTATGTGAAAGGCCTGCTTGGATTTAAAGCGTAACTGATTATTTGGGATAAGCTCGTAAATTTCATTTTTGTATAGAATCTAGTTATGTTAAAATGGATATCTGTTTTCAGAGGTTGGCATGTGGTATTAGGTATTTTGGTGGTTTTTAAAATGAGGGACATGTTGAGGATTTGTGGCTCAAATTAAAGAATTTGTGAGTTGTGGTTAAAATTGAAAAGTTGGAGGGCTTGATTTGTAATTTTGACACTTTTTATGTAGTGAACAATAGCGTGAATGGTAAAGTGTGGTGGAATCTAATATATATTATAAAAGCATGATACACTTAAGGAGAAAAAAGTTTTTTCACTTAACAGGATAAATTATAGCATAACATGTGGCATTTTTTATATTTTAGGAAAGAATATCCAATTTTTTACACTAATATACTGATTTTACCCCTCCCATTTAAGCTCCTAAATTGCTGTGCTTCACAAGCAATTAGACACAGGTATAAAAGGAAAGTATCCAAACCTAGCGTTTCAGAAAGGAAAATAGATGTAGATTTTCATTGACTTTTTAGCTTGATTCAAGGAAACAAGAACAAACGTTGATCGAACTATCACCAAATTCCTCTTCATTTTCCATTTCAAAAACAAAGTTGACTGTAGGGGATTAATTAATGGGGGATTATTTCCATTCCTCTTCATTGACTTCTCTGTTGGCTCATTGTTATATGTTGTCTAATTGTGTTGGTTGTTTGTTAGCCAGTTTTGTATCATGGGTCTTTGAATTTATGCCAATTTTCTGTTTCTTCTTCCAGGTTTTGTTGTTTCCTCTTTTGTTGACGAGTTTTTCAGTCATTAGACTTTTGTTTTTTTTTTTTGGCCTTTTATGACAAGAGTTTCCATTTCACTCTAAATATGACTGGTGTTTTCTTATTTTTCCTTTTTTATGCTACCAAAAAAAATTTTCTTGAGGTATACCAGCAAGCCTTAGTTTAGTTACTTGAGTTTGTTTAATTGTTTATGATCAATCTAAATATTTAATTGACTGAGTTTGTTTCTACACTTTCTTCTTTTTATTTTTTAATCCAACTTGCTACAAAGTGAAAAGAAAAAATTGCCTGCAGCTCTAAAGTTTGAATTATATGAAGAACCAAAGTCGGATGATCAATTAGGAGAGTATCAAATAGGAGGAGACGAAGAAAGGGATGAAGTAGAGGTATGTTTAGTTCAAAAGTGAAACATGAATTGCATCATGTTTTAGTCTTTATACATTCTTGGCCAATAATTTTGTTTCCTACTTTCAGTCTATTTGGCTGATTTTTTTTTTTCATTTATGACTTTTGTAAAATTATGATTTTGACAATCAATCTTCATTTGTGGTAGGAGCTTGGATGATAATGTAAATGATCACATATAATGTCTTTTGGCATTGATGCCTTTCAGATGTTTTTACATATAATTGATGAATCATATTATGCTTATTGATTGTCTGTTGGCTTTTCTTTGTTAGTTGATTCTATTTATGTAAAAAATTTTAATTTAGGCTACAACACTAAATAATATGATTATCAGTTGCTGCTTTAGAAATTGCAGAGTCTCACTATATGGATAAGATTTTGGAATTGGTTTAGAAGTATAAATGGTAAATACTAGATCTCTAACCATTGTAAGATTCAATTTTTATGTTTTTAGTTCTATGCTAGATTTGCATATGGTACATTTAGCCAAAGCCTAATTGCAGAAATAAGGCCATTTTATATCCTTCACGTTACATTTGTTTCAATCTTTCTAATGGCCAGTCTACCAATACCTGATTAGCATGTTGTCGGAGATGGTATGATACCAATTCATCTAGATCATTTGTTTGCTGCGTAAAGCGTTACTTCACAAATTTAGAATAATGGAAAAGATTGGCCCTCCCACTTCCTTGAATATATTATAGTCCAAGGTTAATTCATTTCGGTTGTTTTTCCTTCATAAGTCTAGGGATCATGTATCCATTAATTGTTTATTAAGTGTTTTTTTTTTCACTTGATTCTGTTGTCCAAAAAAGTTACTTTTAGGCCACCTACTAGACCTCCATTAGGACTGCTCTCAATGATGGCAACTTCAGGCAAATCTTTGTATCATGACAAAAGAAGGTTACTTGGAGCTTCATCATGTTCTTTATTTTTTTTTTTCCCTCTCTTTGTAAATTTATAGCTACTGTGCAGTGCTTATTTGGGTAAACTATATTTGAATTTGTTATATTTCAAATTTCGGGGGAATTTTTTGCCCAAGCAAAACTGCTCTATTTTTTGTTTCTCTTTAGTTTAGTCTATGTTTTTCTTGGAGTTAGGCTTGCAAATAAAAAATGAGTTTTATTGAATCTTACTTTTTCGTTCATTACCCTTTACATGCTTTTTTTTTGTGGTGTGTGGTTTTTTTATCTCCAGGTTGGGTGGCATTTACATTTCATTATTGTTAGCGTTGCTTAACTCAAATATTCTTGTTTAAATTATTTTATCCATTATAATAATTTTCTTAATAATATTTGTATAACATTTAAATATATATTTTTTTCATACCCAATATAACTTAGAATATGGATGCAATGTCCTGTTTGTAAACTTTATTTCGTTTACATTTTTACTATATTTACTCCAATTTTACCACCTCTTAGAAATTATATTTTACCATTACTATACTAATAATTTTATTACGTAAAAATCAATTCTAATATTTTTTTATGGCAAAACAAGCAATTTTGCCATTAAAATATAGAGGGAAGAATAATTTTGCTACTAACATATTTTTCTGGGGAAATTTACAACTAATGTTTTTGAAATTGACATATTTATCATTAATGTTTTGGAATAAGGGATATTTACCACTATGGCATTTAACGATGAGAATATTCCGTTATAAAAAAGAAAAATCCATTAGGGTGGGGGTGAGTAGGACATTTTGCTGGCCATGTTAGCAAATATGTAGCATATTTTACCATTAATGTTTTCAAAATGGGGTATATTTGCCATCAATATTCTTAAAACAGACATATTTGCCATTAACTTTCGACACCGGTGACGGTGACAACATTTAGGAGGGGTAAACAAAGTGAGAGGTTGTCCAATAGTGGCAGATCACTCATGAGACACGACAAGTAACAATTACTCAGCAATTACGGCTGACAAGCAACAATTGCCCAGTAATTACCATTGTTGAAGTTGAGTAAATCCATGGGTTTGAGTTGTTACAGTTTGGACTAAGACTATGGTGGTTGTATGAGTGAATTTAAGGAAAATTATGGTGAAAAAATTCATCAGTGTACTTTTATGGCCTTCCATTTCTAGCAGGTTGAGGAAGATAGGTTGAAGATAGTAGCTTTGGTGTTGGAGATGAAAGATTAAAGTGAAAAATATGAAAGAAATACAACTTGACTGACTATATAGTCATTTTTCTTTTTTACCACTTCCACCTGTGACTCCGTGTTGACAAAATACTATCATTTCATCGCTTTGTCAGCATGTCTTAACATGTCACTAATGGCAGTGGCAAATATGTCTATTTCAAAAAATGTTACTGGCAAATTTCTTTGGAAAAATACTTTAGTAGCAAAATTACTATACACCATACTTAATGACAAAATTGCCCATTTTTCATTTTTTTTTTATAAATGATAAAATTATCTCCATTTTTAGAAAATATATTTTTTACAAAAATTAAATATATATACCTTTTTAGAACTTAATTCAACTTAAAATCCAGTGGCAATGCCGGGTATGTAAACTAGTTCTTATAAATAGTCATTCTCGCATATTTCATTAGTTCGCTTGCCCTTAGTCGTCACCAATCATGTGTACATTATGTGAGAGTGTACCACTAACAATGTTAAAGCAAAACATACTCCCTTTGTAAAAAAATGTTGTGGGTAAGAGATTTATTTTAAAAAGTGACAAAATAATGAGATATCTATTTTAGATGTCCGAAAAACACTTGAGCGCCACTAGTTTAAGTTTACTCAGTTAGTACTTTAGCTCTAGAATTTTTGTCAAGATAAATTTTCCTTTGTCTAAACCTGTTGTTTATTTAATGAAAAAAAAAATCTCACGGTTGATCTCATGGACAAAGCTTGAACCAAGTTAAATTTTTTTGTGCCATTTTTATTGATAATCTTAAACTCAAAATTCTTATCCACTGCGCTCAATAGGTTTATCTTTGAGCTGGTGATCCATAACACAAGGCTGTGGCCGGAGATTTTCAGGACAAATTGTATTGCCTTTTGAGTTGAACCAGATAGGAATTTGCAAGGACTGTCTCCGCTGAATCGGTCAGTTTCTATTTTTGCTTTTGTTTGAGCTTCCAGCTTACTTTTGTTCCTCGTTCACACTTACATACATTTGATTGTTAATCACATCACAAGTTGGAAAGCAGGTTTTTGGGAACGACAAGGGGCTGCGCGCTTGCTTAACTTGGTGCTCAAGCTAACAGTAGTGGACTAACTAGTAAAAGAAGCCTAGACTAATTTGCTGCTGTTGGGGGGAGGAGTCGTTTACTATTTCGATTGGAAGTCCCAGAACAACTACAACATCTTACAATCTGCATTTGGGTGGTTGAAGAAATTTTTATTGTTTATTCAGAGTCGAAGGTTTCCATGTTTTGAGCCGAAAAAGTTGCTGGGCGTCTCGGCCTTGTCTCACTAACAGTAATGGCAATGTCATTTGGGAAGAGGTCTCGGGACACGAATGCTTTCAAGATTGTTTTCACTAGCAGAGATGAGACAGTGAGTGTGGCAACAACTGATACTATGCAGGAAAGTGCCTGTGTCACCATGTTTGTGACTTCACTTGAATATTCGATTGTTGCAATGGCAGCACCCGTCATCGGGAAAGTGTACGCCCACCAGGCCAAAGAAAACCTGTTCATGGAAGTCGAATCAGATCCTACAACTCAACACATGGAACTGGAGGTATGGAAACACCGATTGAAAATTTGAAACGAGACTCACTTGAAGCCTCGAAACAGGTTCACTCTGACAGCCTGCAACGAGGAGTAAAATGAACATCTTTAGTTGGAAATCTCTGTGAAAGTTAAGACCAAGGAGCAAATAGGCTCACCAGTGAGAAATAGAGGAACAACGAAACAAAGTATGTGATTCGGGATCCGTAATCAAAGTAGCCTTGGATCTTAGCCCATGCAATAGAAGCAAAACTTGGCGCCGCAACAAATAGGAAAAAGACTGGATGGAGATCCTTGGGAAGTGTTTCATTTGTTGGGAGTCTCTGGTAAAGGGTTACAAAAACTACAATGTAGTGCGCCAATCCCACAGCAAAGAAGAATATTGGCCCTTCTTTAAGACCCATTGATGCACCCAGCATTGCTCCAACAAAGTTTCCAACAACTGACAGGTGATTAGAAGCATTTGCAACTTCTGAAAGCCTCCTCTGACCTCCCAACATCCACTGTCCGTATATTTTAAGCTCAAGAATGAGAATTGGAAGCATGACAACATACCAAATGGCATGAGGAATGTCTGTAGCAATTGAAGGTGGTAAATCAAGAGCTAGGAACAGAAGGGATATCCAGGGTGCGAAGAAAAAGTTGACACGAACGGGATGATAATACTCTCGACGAACTGCTTCAAAGAATACAATCACTTTTAAAAGGTAGATAGAGGAAACAATGGCTACAATGGCAATGGATATGGTCCAGAGGATGAGATGTATCTCAAAGCCTATATGGAGGAACTTGGTAGAGGTTGCGGTGGCCAGTGTTTTCCACATAAGTGCTTGGCTGCTGACTCCCAGACATATACCAAATGAAGTTATGGGAAAACGCAGAAGAAATGGCCACGTCTTGTCATCTGGCAGCATATTTTCTTCTGAAGTCTGCAAAATTTGAAAAAGATGTCAAGCTTCAACATGCAATAAGTAATTTGCTTGAAGACTTACGCGGAGATGATCAAGTGAAATAAGTTCTTGCCCTTAGAGTGTCCAGTTCAGGACCTTCCAAAGCATCATAGTATCTGTAAACTGGAAATACTTCATCCCATTCAGCATCTTCGATAGAATCGTCTTCCATTCCATGATCCCTGAGATTCTCGCTGAAACTCTTTCCAGAGCGTGTTCTGAAAGCATAATACCGCTTTCTCATTCTTGGATGGTAGTTGAGATTAGCAGTACTAGCTGGCGTCCCAACGTCAGACACTTCGGGCATTGGCTCAGAATGAAAAGTTACATGTTTTACCTCTGGTTCATCAGCAGCAGAATTGACAAAAGAATCTGGAAATCCATTACCATTCTGGAAAAGAACAGTTTTAACATCATTAGAGGCAGCTTCTAAGGGAGAAGAAGGCATCAACACTGAGAGCTTCTGTTGGTGGCTGGAAGGTAGGGATTCATCAATCATCTTTTGGAGTTGGGAGGCTTCAGTTCCCTGGATTGGATGTCAGTAACTTATGACACCATATTGTACTTCTAAAGAAACATAAAAAGCTTTGAGATAATATTAGAGAACCATTCAGAAGAAATGAAACCTCAGAACAGAACTTACAACGATGCTATCAAAACCTGCCAACTGAGGTGATGGTATCAACTGACGGAGTATTGGATGAGTTTCGTCCTCCACAGTATCTACACAGCTATTCTTGTCCATCTAAAATAGCACAGAGCCTATAAACTGTTGAAAGGGGACAGTTATCATCAGCTAGAGACTGTAGATTTTGATGTTCTTCATGTGCATATGATAAGAGACCCAAAAGAAAGAAAGAGCTGACAGCTAATGATTTGAGTTAGATAATGCCTATGGATCAAACGGCAAGAGCAAGTCAGATTGTTCAATTTCTTAATCCATGTCGAGTTTGACTTAGGTTGGCTGACCCTTTTGCTGATGGTTACTTCATGAAAAGCTCCAAGTTGCAGGACTACTATCTGATTGCAGCTGATGAGAAATCAAATTCTTGGAGTGGTGCAATTGAGGAGATGATGGTAGATGAGAAGATGCTGTTATGCTTAGAGTTGTAGGCCCAGCTGGTATGTTGTCAAGATTTGTGGGCTTCATACATTCTGATTGCAGTTACATAGTGTGGAAGGAGCTAGATTTCTTGTTAAGAAAGAAACAAGATGGGTAAGCGTCTCCCTATGCAAGCTTGTCCAGAAATAAACCACCGTTCTCGCCTCTATTGGCTTTATTACACCATGCGCTGGCCTAGAAAGGTAACAGGACAGAACCATTCACGTTGTTCTACGACTATGAGGAGTAACCAAAGTTTTGTCCTGGAGAAAAAGAAAAGGGTAAGTATCGCCAATTGCCCCTAAACTATGCCCATATTGCTTAATCATTCTAAAATTATCATGTGTTGCACCAATCGTCCTCAAACTATATAATTGTTGCACTTTCATCATTCCGTCCATTAAACCGTTAAAGATGAACGAAAAAGTAGTGCCACATAAGCAGCTATGTCATTTTTTATGCCACTTCAGCAATCACATCATTTTTTCATCCATATCCAATAATTTAGTTAACGGCAGAATGAAACGTAACAATTAAATAATTTGAGGATGATTTATACAATACCTAATAATTTTGGAATGATTAAGCAACATGGGCATAGTTTAGAGACAACTGACTATATTTACCCAAAAGAAAATCACAAAAACCAGTTGAGTCGACAAGTTTAAAATCAGAGCAATCAGTGCTCCCAAAATTGGTAGCTATAAATCAGAAATAAAGCATTTCCATGAATCCCTTCCTTGAGTGAATTGTAAATTGTAATTCTTTTAAATTTTTATTACAATTTTGTTAGCCGGCTACAATGATGACAAAGGCTGGTTTCTCTTTATTTTTGTTTTTGATGAACACGCATTATATAGAATTCAAGATAATTTCAGCAAAACCTCACATATAATAAACTTATATAATCCTCTTCCGTAAGACATTCTTATAAAATAGTTAACTTCAAAAAGAAAAAGATATAAGTATAAAGTAGTTTAAAGATTGGTTACTAAATTGAGATCGATCGGAGGAAATTCACCACAACTAAGTGACGTGTTAGCCACTCAATCTAGGGTCAAATATCATCAGCTTCCATCTTGTTGTGTATGCTGACATAGGCCCTGGGTTTGTATGGCACTTGATGACATGGGGTTGGCATGTTTTTCTCAGGTGTTTAGAGTCTACGGATCATGTGATAGGTTGTTATTGGTATAAAGCCCACTGGGTCCTCATTGGGCTTTAATCCTAAGAGAAAGGGTTGAAGGGATTCATGAGGCCCAAGCCAACAGGTATTTCTGACCTGTTCTAAAACCTGATCCATGAAATTATGCAATTTTTCTTGTGTATTACTCCATCTGTTATAAGTTTTTTTGCATTATTTTAATTTTTTACTTAAGTTTAACTTAAGTTTATTTATCTTAATATTTGCTACAGAAATTTTAAAACATTTTTATTTAGAAACTACAAAACTTATACCATTTAAACGTAATTTTTTTTTTAAAAAATAGCAATTATTAATATAAATAAATTTAAGTTAAAGTTAAGTGAAAAAAGCTAAATTGGTGCAAAGAATTTGGCACAGAAGTAGCAATAGTACACTAAGTGGATCGGCCGCATATCGCAGTGGTAAATTGTTGTTCAAGAGCTCTATCATGTGGAAGCAATGTTTGTGGATAAGGAGGATGAATACTTGCAAAATGAAGGCTCAGCAGAAAAGTTTGAGAACCAAAATGTCAAAGCATGATTTCTCATGGACGTAATTTAACATTCTACCATTTTTCTATCATGGCCATATCCTCAAAAATTTGTTGCGAAATTGAGGGGGGCAATTGTCATCAAGAAAAGTTTACGCACTAAAAAGACAAAGTACCATAACCGGAGGAATATTCTAATTTCTTTTTCTTGGGCACATCCTGACTGGGCTAAATTCTTTTTTTTTTTTTTTTTGTCAAGCTGACATTTCTTTTATACTCAAAATAAGAACTAAAATAAAGGAATAAGAAATATAAAATGGCTAAGAAACCAAGTTCCCATGATAGGAGACAAGGTCAAATCAGGATCCGCGGTATTGAGAAAGGACATATTGTAACCAATAGATCGTCTGATTAGTACGAGACCATGTCTGACTTTGACATACTTGGGAAATACTCATGGGCGGCTCCACAGTGGGTGTAATGGGGGCAATTCCCTCCATTGAACTCTTGAAAACCTTAGATTATGGATGTTCAAAAATGATAAATATATGTCTTTAGATATGATTTACCCCCATCAAATTTTTTGAACTTCTTGGAAGATTATGATGCTCACACAAACATACACTAAATTTTGGTCATTAACATATCATTTAGTCCTTCTATAATTGACTGATATATTGCAAATTCAGAACATCACTTGTAATTTGACTATAAATATTACATTACTGCCCAACGAATTCACTGCTTTGCATAAATTTATATGCTTTGTGTCTTCCAACACTGCCTTTCCTTGTAATAGTTCTTTATCTTTTTTTAGAGATTAGTTGTATTATTTGTTATCTATTTTTATATGTTATAATTCTATTTTTATTTAATTTTTATCTAATAATGAATCTTTTAAATGTTACTTCATCGATTCATTCATATGTTTTCTGAACTCAAAATTGTATTATAAGACAGTTACAAAGAAAATCATATTATAAGTCTACCTCATATCTCACTTCATCCTACCTAAGCTAATCCTTTTAATTGCATAATTTATTTTTTTATTTTATAATTATTATTTAAAAAAAGACATATTTCTCTTGTAGAACTCCAACTACTAAAATATTATACATTGCTCTCATGATTATCAAGTTACAAGTCATGCAATTACTTTTCTTTTTAGTTTATAAATATACAATTCTCTATTTCTTTTATTTCTTAAAAAATAAAAAGAATACCAATCAATTGCTTTTATCTCATATTGCAATATGTAAACAATTGATATATATCTTATAAAATACAATATTTTAGAAGACATGTCAAATGCCAAAGGGACAATTCCAACATTATTGAAAAACAAAAAACTCAAAAAGAACAAACAGGCCTGTTGATTATGAGTCAATATATTTTCACGCAAAAAAAATATCTATCTATCAAAAGAAAAAAATATATAGCTTGTATTTATGCATATAATTAGTGTTTTTATATATCATTTATATATGAATTAAAGCAAAAAAAACAACCTCAATACAAATTGTGCTAAGAATATATAAATTTTTTAAATAAATAAAGCATAAAACTTGTCCACACATGATATAATTCTTGGAGCTGACACTGAAAATACTTCTCTGAATAGTCTATTACTCTCCCCATCTTACAGAACTTAGAAACCTGATAATGTCCACCATGGTGTACGTACACCACTAACGGTAAAACTAACGATGTTAGGTAATTATTATTAAAATATAAGAAATTATCATTTTAAATAAATATATGTAATTATGGGGGTAGATATGGTAGTTATTATTAAGTGAGGGAGTTACCATTTTAGATAATTTCTATAATCATGGAACCTAGGGAAAAAATTTCATTTTCAAACAAAAATGGCATCTTTGTAATTTGATGTGTAATAATATGAAATTGACATATATTGGCTGATGTAGTGTCTAGAACTGTTTGTTCTGGTGTCTATAATTATTATTCTGATGTCTAATACTGCTTTTCTGATGTCTAATTATATTGCATTGATGTATAAATTAGTTAGTCTAGTGTACAGTGCTATTATCTTGGTGTCTAATACTGCTACTCTAGCATCTAAACTTATTGTACTAGTATTTAGTAATACTTTCATGGTGTCTAATTATGTTATATTGGTGTATAAATTTATTAGTCTAGTGTCAAAAACTATTGTTCTAGTGTCTGTGACTGTTTTCTTGGTGTCTAAGATTACTGTTCTGGTGTCTGTAATTACTTTTTTGGTGTCTTATCCATCTAATTTTAACACCGTTAAAGTTTCATTTAGTGGTGTACGTCCACCAGGATAGACGCAAGAATTTCTCCAGAACTTATCACTGCAAATCTTGAACACACGCTTCGTTTCAATAATTTTACACTGCATGAAAGAATCCCAAGGACTCGACCTTTCAGTATAAGCAATACCAGGAAAGCCGAAGTTATTGCACATTTCTTAATCAGTAGCTCATCTTTGTTTCATGATCACTTTCTATATTTCCATTTCGATTCATTAATTGTATCATTTCTATTTATTTTTTCTTAGGGGCCTAGCAGAGTAACAGTGTGGTATGCAACCTCCTCTTTATTATATACAAGGCTGTTGTAGCCCAAAAATTTTTGAGCCGAAACTCACACAATATTTTTGGCCCAACAACTTCAATGAGTGGTGACTTTAGAAAGAGTAGCAATGTTATATATATTATATACACATGTGTAAAGGAATGCAAGAGGAGTTAAAGTTATATTCACTACGCCTTTGGGGCCAAATTTTTGAAGAGATTATGCTATCACTTATTGTCATTTTTTTCTTCTATAATTGATATCATTTAAAAACTTTTATACCTTGTTTACATAATAATCATTTAAATCTTATTTTTAATTATTTAACTAATTATTGTGATTTTTTTTACCTATGTTACAAAAATAATGAAAAGTAATTGCGTTTTACAAAAAATGATTTGGACTTGTTAAACTATAGAATTTTAATTAATACGCAAGTTGAGCAAATCGATAAAAAAAAAAAGTAAATTAATAAATAATAACTTATCAGTAGTCTCCGTGAAGTACACCCTAAATCTTGTACCATATTTGACTGGGTATGTACAGTTCGATCTAAATCCAATTTAAGAAGCAGCAAAATAAAAAGTAAACGTAACGGTACGAAAAGGTGGGTTGAATATATGCCAACCAAACCAAACAAAACATTTTATGAATACGACGAATACGTATTGCAATGTAAAATTTGGCTGATTAAATATATCTAAGAATAAGACACATGAAATACCAAGGGAGTAGACATATAATATTGTTAAATTGGGATCCGAATTGAGAAACCTTAATTTTGAGAATTGAGAATCGAATTGAATCACGATAAATATTAGTACTATTCTTCAACAATATGATGACTAAGTTTGTCAAACACTAATATTTGTTAACATATAGTATATGTTTTACATTTATTTATCAATTATACATCACTATATATCTTGCACATAAATACACTTAAACATTCAATTCCCAATACAAAAAAATAATAAATAGAAATAAAAAAATAGGTTTTCAAAATAAACAAAGATATTAAATATAACTATTAATTGGACATAATTACTGTTAAATATAATATTCCAATAAATACCTTATTGATACAAGTTAAAAAATGTTACAGACACTAGCATTTTAATTTGTTTAAGTTAAGAATATAAACGACAATTAACAAGAGAATATTAGAATTATAGTAATCAATAATTATTTAATTAAATTACTAAACCATATACGTTTGATTTATGCTAGTTCATGTACGAAAATATATTTTTAATGCCTCAAAATGATTTAGTTTAGTTTCATGTTGATTTTAGAAATTGATGAGGTTTATTGGATCGGTATATCGGGAAATGGAATGAAGAATGGGACCGAAACCAATGCCTGAAGTGTATTTATAATTTTTCTGACAAACTTCATTCAACCAGGTCAAAGCAGCCAACAACAAATACGCAAAGAGGGCCTCCCAAATCACCCTCCCAACAAAATAAAGGCCCTTTTTAGCTAAGATATGGACAGCTTCGTTCCATGAATGTTTAACCAAAAAAATAAAAATGTAATCCATAAAGAAACTACTTAATGTACGAGCCTTATCTGTGATGACTCCAAAATAAAATAAGAAAGGTGGCACACCTTTTATAAGTTAAAAAATGAGAGCTAAAAAATCAGATTCAAGCACAGCATATTCCAAATTGTATCTCCTTTCTTCTTTGATTCCCCACAAAATTGTGAGTGCTTCCAAGTACATGGCATCCCTGCCTAGATAGTGCATGCCAACAGATAGAACAAAAATGACACCCCCTCCCTCTCCCCCAATTTTGACATATAATGCCAATGCTTCCTATGCTACTCTTCACGTCTAAGGCAGCATCTACATTAATCTTCAAGTACCTCCCCATGGGCGGGTGCCATGAGCATAGCTAAATGTGTTACCTCGAACTCCCATGCAAAGGAATTTGACCATCTTTCTTCCGATTCTCCAAACACATTAAAATGGCTTATGCTACACTTATCAGCCGCTAGCGGAAGGCCTCATGGGCCACCTTGTTGCAATTCTGCCATACCAACCATACAAACCAATTGAAGACCTCAAGTAAAGAGACCCAGCCTAGTCATTGTCTCCCATCATAGCAGCGTGTATGTCCTCCTTCCACCTACCCAAAATGCTAGGCAATACAAGCCCCAAGTTTTGATTGACCGAGACCGAAAAGGAACATCTGAAGACTAGGTGCACCACTGACTCCTCATGGTCTCCACACACTGAACACATATGATCAACATTCATGCCTCACTTTTGAAGATTTATTCTAATTAGGATGGCCTCCACACAAAGACACTAGAAGAACATATGCACTGGGGGAGGCAAGGCTAAGCTCTACACCCAAACCCAGAAATTCGAGCATACCAAAGGGTCCTAGCCATAAATGCTTACATAAGTTAAATAATAAGTTAATTTTACAATGAACCGACCACTATCACACATTCCCCACATTAATACATCATCCGAAAACCGAGGACCAAAGGGATTGACTTCACCACCTCTACGTCTAAAGGGTGAAGCAACACGTTAATAAAACAATGATTCCACTAGATTACTACAGGGTCTATCAATTGACATACCTTCCAATTTCAGCGCCTGGAATTGATGCTGTTACAAGTTTAGAGTGTTCCCTTAAAAGCCAATTATCTAACCAAATTAAGATATCAAGACCATTACCAACCCTCCAGAAAGCCCATTTGTGAACAATATCTTGACCCACCAGTAAACCCTTATAGATAACCAAGTAGTGCCTTGGTTTAGTGGCACAAAATAGAAATTTGATAATGGGAAGTACCTGCCTTAGAAGACTTGTGTGACTAAACCGTGTGGTTTACTAGCTAATCTCCAAACTTGTTTCGCCAGTGTATTTATAATTCGGTTCAACGTTATTGAATGCATTGACTTTTATTACATGGCACATTGTTATTCTGAAAATTGAATGATAGGTAAATTTGAGTCATTTTTTATGCTCAAAACTTTAACAATTCAAGAGGTTTCACATATATATTTGAACGGATAAAACTTCTCTCATTTAGAACTAGTGCTGTAAATAAACCAAACAAACACAAACAACTCATATTTGTATTTGTTCATTTAACCTTTAACGAACTCGAACAATACACAAACATACTTACTATGTTTGTATTCATGCGTTTATAACCAAACAGTATCCGCCTTTATTCATTTATGGTAACATTATCATGATTCAAATGAATACATACAAATGAACGTGTTCGTAAACCCTAAGTAAATCGTTCACAAATAATATCAAATGAACATATACAAATAGATATGTTCATGAACCCTAAACCATTCTTTTGTGAACATAAATGAACAAATATACATAATAATAAATGTATAACTAATATATAAATAAACACACAAAACAAATATAAACGAACAATTTGAACTATTCGTGAATATAAACGAACGAATAATGTATTATTTGTATATATTCGTTTAACTAATCAAATAGAAAAATATGTTCGTGTTCGTTCAGTTTATTTAAATAAACGAATATAAACAAACTCTTGTCAAACAGTTTGCAAATGATTCATCAAACTATCTGTTCCTTTACAGTATTATTTATAACATGGTTGCCCTGACTCGACAATCGATGCAAAATCACGTCAAGCTATTCAATTGCCTTATGTGTATGTGAGTGTCGAACCAGTTTGGGTAAAATGGGGGCTTTAATTTTGTGTCATCTCATTTCAGGTCACCAAGCACCAGTGGTAGCACCACCATTGTGACAATGGCAAGTGTAAGTAGCAGTAGACCAGTAACTTTAGGATTAAAAATTTCAACGGCTTGCAATTGCATTGGTAAAAAGCTGGGCCAGGACACGAACACGATCGACGACGAAAGGGTCAGAATTTTGATGGACGGACGCGGTTTAATTTCGTCCGTGATACATAGGGACAAGGCAACAAATTAACGTACAGTAACGTAGATGTTGCCGTCGGTGACCATATAATTAATGGCTGCTTTGTTAATGGTGGTTGGTGGAGGATCTACTACGTCTACAGCTTGGGCAACTTTTGGGGTTCAGACTTCCTTACTGCCGAATAAAATAGAAATATAGAATCATCCCATCGACGGCTTAATCTTATTAGCTTTTGGACCTAGCTAGATTAGGTCTTCAAGCTTGTTTTACTCAAATCTTTATTAGTGGTCTTTTTCTTTTTGTTTTATTTTTTTTGTGGGGGGGCAGCCAGCAAAGCAGTTCCTTAGCTAATCGGCAAAGTTATTAGTCGCGCTCGCTTCTGTCTGTCTGCTTCAACTTTTTTTGACTTTGCGTGCGTAGTGTACATGAATGTAGCGATTCCTATACAAAGTTTCAAGAATGAAAATTTGAAACGTAACTAAAAAAGCTAAATTGTCCTCCCAGCAAAGCAGTTTCTTAGCTAATCGGCAAAGCTACTAGTCGTCTCTGTCTGCTTCAACTTTCTTTTTGTGCTCTTCACTCACGTCCATTTAATAACCATCGTAATTTTAGCATTTCGATTGTAATTAGGAAAACAATAACTAAAGAGAAGGACGAATGGTGTGCGTTTAATTAAGTAATTCCAATTACTTATCTACCGATAATGTTCTCAAGGGTGTTATTACCGTGACCAATATTATTCTTAATTACAGGAAAGTTTCTAAGAGGGTGAAATGAAATGTCAATGACCTCGCACATTTTCTGAAATTTGTTCTTGAATTTATTCAATTACTTTTTTTACTGCGAGTTGTTTTAAACCTGTTAGCAATTGAAGAAAAAAAATTAAATGAGTGTGGCATATGAGCACATGCAAATTGCAATACACTTAGATCTGTTCAACCAGCAGCTAAATAAAATAAAACATAAAAGACATGCATGCGTATAAGTTGCAGCATTATTGACTGGGTCTACGTCTGTTCGTTTTCTGAATGTTACCGTGGTGTGCGCGTCTATAATATGTGATGTGATGTAATGTTGATATTCTCAACATATACTTATCCATTTCATAAAAAATAATATTTTTTACAAAAAATAGAGGTTAAGGTGTGTGTGATTTATAATATTTAATTTTTTTATTTTTTCCTGTAAAACTAGAAGGAGAAAAATGATTCTCTTTGCCTTTAAGATTATGTATAGTGGGAGTTTAAATAATAAATTAATTTTTTTTTAGGTTTTGTGTAAAGAGAGTTTAATGAATATTAAAAAAAATGTTCCTTTTTGAGTTTTTTGTAATTAGAGTTTAAATGAAGGAAGTAATGTAAAATGAATGTTAAAAACTTTCTAAAAAAGTAAAAACTCTATCCTTTTTAGGACAACAAAAAAAATGTATTTCATCGTTTTTGGGATTGATGAAGTGTTTTTTTTCTTAAAAAGTAAAAATAACAAAAAAATCCATCAATATTTTGAGATTAGCTCGAATCTGCTAATCTTTTTACGCTTAGATAAATCATTAGTGTTATTTAAATGACCAAATAAACCACTAACATTATTTAAGTCGTCTAATTCACTAACAAAATGTTAAAATCCAATGAAAATATTATAAACCCCACCATCTTTCTAAAATTTGATACAATAGATACTCTTAGCTTAAAATAGTTCAAATATGTTACTTCCATTGTCACAACAGGGAAATTTGTTAACATTTTGATCAATCTCTCTCCCCCATTGTCCTCTCTCTCTCCTTCTCCTTCCTTCCTTCCTTCCCTCCTTTTAGAATCTAGAGCCAATATCTAAAATCTTGTTATCCAATCTTTCCTTCACCCCTGGATCTACTGCATCTCACATCAACAACGGTATTGAGTGTCAAATAAAGAGAAGACAAATAGAAGTTGAAGCTGCCTCCATGGATAATAGGGGTGAAAAGGGGGTCTAGCCTATTTCGGGTAGCTCGAGCTCAAGCTCGAATTGGGGCTTTTCGAGTCAGGTACTTTCAAGCTCGAGCTCAAGCCGAAAAGTGGGCTCGAATAAATTTAGGGCCGAGCTCGAGCCTTAACATATTCAGCCTTATAAGCTCACGGGTCTATTGGGCTCGAGCCCTCCTAAGACACCTAAGCCCTTCTCCTCACTTGACCATTAAGCCCTAGGCCCACAGCTGCAAAATCGGCCCCTATCCTGTCCCAACCTTTGCTCTACTAAGTCTGCTCCTATTTCCAGGAATCCCAGCCACACCATCGACCACCACCAAGGGGGTTTCTGGCAATGAGAAATGAAGATCGATGACGGTTTCTGGTGATGACAGAAGATCAATGAGGTTTCCAGCGACGACGATTTTTTGCCACCACCAAGAAAGTTTTGGGCGATGAAAGCAGAAGATCGATGATGGCTTCTGACAATGACAACCCTGAGATTAAGATCGATCAATGACGGCTTTTGATGATGACAGCCTCGAGATCAAAATTGACGATAGTCGCGAGATTGTCAATAGCCCGAGTTTGACGATGGCCTTAATCCAAGGTCTGTTGATGATAGCCCCACCCAAGATCGACGCTGCAACCACTGACTCTTGAACCATATGTCGGAGACCCAGGTGATGCCTTGAGGATGGAACCAGGCGTTCCATTGTCGAAGTGAGGAAGATGATGCTTCATTTGTGAAGTTCACAAAATTAGGATAAAACTGAAAATAATTATAAAGTTTGGGATAAGGTCTCTTCTTTTCCATTTCTAGCTATCTATGTAAGAAGAATTACATATTTAGTCCCCATCTTTCATTTAAGTTATAGTTAAGGTGTTAAAATTTTATGTGTTATTCGAGTTTGACGGGCTTTCAAGCCAAGCTCAAGCCTGCCTCAAGCCAAGCTCGAGTCTAAAAAAATTGGGCTTGAGCAATTCAAGCTCAAGCCTGAGTAATGTCAAATGATAGTGGGCTTAGACTCAACCCGACCCATTTTCACTCCTAATGGATAATAGTGGTGGCTAAGATTGACGATGATTTCTTAGTCTAAGTTAGCCAAAGTAATCATATTATAAGTATGATAACTTTTATCTCAATTTGATAAAAGATTAATGCATTTGGAACTAGTTGAACAGAATATCTCATATTTTTAATAGAAAAAAATAATGAAATAAACCACTAATACTTTTGATTTTCTCTGTAAATAATGAAATAAACCCCTAATATTGCCAATTCTCTTGGCTAAATGCTAAGTTTGGTTTTTGTAAAATGTTGACAAATATTAAATTTAATTAGTAGAGAATGGCAATTTGATCACTCAATTAAAAACATTAGTGGTTTACTCAGCTAAAAAATTCAATATTTATTCAATATTTAAAAATAAATTTGAATACATGTCTTTGTCCCGCGAGGCATAAGAAAGATTTCAGAGCTTGTGAGCTGTGTAAGTCAATACCCAAGGTAAAATTAAGGATCAAGAGTTGAGGCAAAGTAATAAAAACAAACAGGCACTTAATAATACTTCAACATGGAATGATACTAGTGAAAACGCATTAATTAATTAGCTAATTGTTATATGTGTTCCAAATTCTTTTGGGTATTAAGAATAAAGAAAGGTGCCTTAATTCCACTCCGATGTGGAGAGGGAGACATGTAAAGTAATAAACAGACGAAAAGTGAAGTGGCATAGCGTGTAAACCATAATTACATATCACATTGAGCCAAACCCATGTGCTGCTGATTTGGAATTTTTAGTTTCTGCCCCCACCTCTCTTCAATACCTACCTGCACGCATAATGCACAAATAGTCCCCACGAGATTCTCAAACATAAAAAGTATGTACATACAAACACACAAACCCGCACATTTAAGATTAATTAGCAATATTTTAGAAGTCCAATATTTGCACAACAAAAGTGGTGAGTTTACAAAACCTATATATAAATATGATGAGAGATCTTTTTATGCGAACTTTTATACACACACACACACACAAATCTTAGAAGTGCAACATTCGTAGTTGATTGTGTGGATGTGAATATTATAAACAATAACATTACTCCCTCTTGCTATAAGGTTTGTCGCCTCATACGGAAAATTGTCATACAATTTGCCAAATTAAAGATGGTTATCTGATGCAATTGATAAGAGCTTTCACCCAATTACTTTTTCTTTCTCTTCCCGTTCCCAAGCTCTAAAACGTCAATCATTTGCCAAGTTGTGAGCTAACCAACACCACGGTTCTTAAAGTTTTCACTAGTTTTCGTCATTGCCCACTTTGATTTGCAAAGAATCAAAGTCAATTATAAACGCTTTATATACGACGAGACCATAAATAAATTGAGGTTCCACATGTAATTATTAATAGTTAGCGTATTAATTTGTATATAGCAAAATACAACAACTTTTTTAAAGTAAGTAACGATTGTTTTAGGCTCCTTTTCCAGCTCGATGCGTCACCTGAGCACTGTGAGTGGTGACTAGTGACTAATGACTAGTGAGTGTGTCGAAGCTTTTAAGAAAAAGTTTATTTCTTTCCTTTTCTAACTCCAAGTCCAAAACCAGCCGCCGGCACGGCATCTACAAACTACAATATTGCCTTACTTCAATATGAAGCAATTCATGTACATGCTGCCGGTAAAAAACGAAATAGTACTTCAGCATATTCAATAATCAGCTAGTAGTATATTTCCCAATTCCCTTCGTATTAATATTTCACAGCTTCCTAAAGGCATTTTATTATTCTTTTTTTTTTTGAAAAAATATCTAGATATAATCACTTTTTGTTGAGTGCACCCAAGAATTATCCTATATTTAATAAGTTAATTTTCTTGAGGTACTGTCAAATGTGGAAGTGAAGATTTCTTCAAAATAAGTTTCTGAATTCATCAATATATAATCATAAAGCTTTACTTTTTAAAAGAGGCACTTCACCAAAAATCCCTCTAAAACTCTTGTATTTCAAAAATCTATAAAAAAAAAATCTTAATATTCTATTGGTGATTTATATAAACCTCTAAGGTTTTCTAGCATGTGTATCCTCGAGTTTTTAAAAATTACTCTTGCCACCCTAGTCGCTAGGTAGAAAAAGATAAAGGCTTCGCTTGATATTAGCATCAACCGATTAGTATCAACCGATTAGTGTTAGGTTTTTGGAAAAGTTATCTAATAGTAACTTTTAACTATTGGCTTCAATAATTTCATTTTTGCTATTAAATATATTATCTAAAACTTTAACATTAATTATAAAAGTTGTTTTTAAATTAGGTCAAAGTATTACTCCCTCCGTCCCAAAAAGAATGAAATGTATTCCTTTCTTGGATGTAAAAAGAAAAAATGAAACGTTTCCCATTTTAGAAAATTTTTAACTTTTAATTTACCTTACTACCCTCATTTAAACTCCCACTATACAAAATCCAATAAAGAATCTTTTTTTATTCTTCATTTAAACTCTCACTGCACAAAACACCAAAAAGAATTTTTTTTCTTTTTTACTCATTATTTAAACTTTTACTACACAAACACTTTAATCTCTATGGCCAAAAAATGTTTCATCTATTATGGGACGGATGGAGTATTATTTAACAAACTTTAAGAGCGCGACAATCATCAGGGAACCTGAAAAAAAATTATGTTTATTCCTTTTCTTTAACAGCCAATATATATGTAGGTTTGAATTGCCTTATATCGTCAGCAAAAATACTCAACTTCAAATTGAGTGTATCTAGAATTTTCACAAGGGTGTTTGAGTGTATATAACTTAATATTAAATAATCGAATTTATAAATTTACATATATAACATAAAATCTAAACTCATATACTACATAATAATTTTTTAAAATAAAATTTGAAAAAAGCTCTAATTTAGCACCCTTTTTTTTTTACCATTAGTCAAACAACATCAACGTAAGTTAGAAAATTATATATGAATTACGGAGAAAATGAGCAAGGTATGCTACTTTTTTTTTTTTAACAACAAAGAGAATATATTAATTCTAGAACATAATATACAACCAGATCGTTATTGGAGATTAACAGAAGCTGAACCCAATACCAACCAAACCTGCTAGTTCATCACAGCCTAAAAGCTAATACTACATTCAACCAATAATACACCAACCATCATAAATAGAGACACTTAATTAGTCAGACCAATTTGCAATACCCAACCGAGTAATGAGAGAAATTGGATACTGGAGAATATTCCATCCACAACGAACATGCCATATAATGTAAAAGAAAAAAGACCACTTTTTCCCTTGAACATATATGTTTCTTTTTCATTTGACTTGTTAGATTTTATCTTGCACCTGGTTGACTCCTTAATTTTTTCATATATTTGAAAGAAAAAAAATAAAAAAAATTATTCACGGTATACATGGAAATATATATGAAAATTTAGGAAACGGTATAGGACTTTTGTCATCAAAAAATAGTTAATAAAGAAAAAAAAGACTGACTCATTTTTATCTTTATTGAAATAAGAGATACGTATCCTTTTATTTCAATAGGTATTCTAAAAATTATGATGAGCTATTAAAAATTTTAAATAAGATCTAATTAGTAAATTATCTATCTCGTATTAACATTTTTTTAAGGGAGTCCAGGTATATATATATATATCCTTTTCCACAAGTCTATTAACTAACGTCCAAAATATCACCAAGAAGCTGGGACAGAAAATTGATGCTGTTTCTCTGCATATGATGTTCATGTGATTGATTTTAAGATATGTTCTTATGGCTTTCTCATGTGTTTAGCCGGCCTGGATTTGGTCTTCTGGCGGCCGGGTCGCCTAAGGAGCATTGAAAATTGACTGCAAAGGTGATTGGCTGAATCTTAAAAGCAACCGTGCAACTTGCAACCCCTCCTTTTCGACAGCCCCATGTGGCATGTGCCGCCTTCCAAAAAACAATTGAGCGGAATCACCCCCCAACCAACCAACTAATCCAATATTACAAAATGCCTGGGACCATACTATCACAACTTTTAAGGGCGGGGGCTAAAAAGGATAATAAATCAAATATTAGGGACTATATTTGGAATAATTTAACCGTTCTCTCATATTTGGCCTTATGTGGTTAAAACAAAAAATGTTAATTAAGTCAACAAAAATACAAATATTAATGGCTTGTTTGTGATTTTTCATGACTGTAAATTAAAGAGCTTAGAATGTAAGTGAGAGAGAGAGAGGAGTAAACTTTAAAGTCTGTATGGATAAAGTGGAATGAGGGAAAGGAGAGATGATTACTTTCCTTCCATTATTTGGTTAAATAAAAAACTAAAGGGAAGATTCGGATGAGTTCTCCTACATGTATTATTAGTTCATTTTTGTAATCCCATAAATTAAGAGAATGATGAGTTTCCTTATATATTTCACGTTTCACTCTCATCTTTCCTTCTTTTTCATTCTCTTAATGAATTATCCAAATAAAATATTAAATGAACTCGAAACATCTAAAGGTAATTCAATAATTTATGTGTCAATTGGCGCCCTTGTGTAGTAAATTGAGGGTTCCGATTTTGAAGTGGCTAGACATGGTACAATGGATCTCATCTGTTCTTTTCTCATTAAAAACTCATTATGTTGATTTTTTATCTACAATTAATATCATTTGAAAGTTAATACTCTATCTACCAAATAATTACACGAATAAAAATTTTTAAAAAGTAATTAATTTTTTACAATTTTCATCCATACATAGCTTAAAAAAAGATAAAAGTAATTTAATTTTTTAAAAAATAAAATAAAATTAATTTTAGGCCTTCTTATCTTCTAAAGTTTTAATTTTAACATAATACAAATTAAATTAAAAAATCAACAAAATTGAGAATGATGCATCAAATAAATTGTTATTTATTCTCCCTCAAACACACAAGATTCATGATACACTAGTAATTCCTTTTCTAGAGATCAACTTTTTTATATGTGTTCTGGATGAATTACATGTCAAAAAGTTATGAAGAAAATTTGATTATAAATGAGGTGAATTTCTTACCTTCAACGTGGCTTAGTTTTAGTGATCGCCTAGCTAACCTGGGAAGTGCTAGAAATTCTGCACAAGAAGATGAAGTTAGAAAACTCCTAGGGTGTTTGTTCCTGAGGAAGGCTAGCTGGTGCTCGAGTCAACATTGGTTGTCAAAGAAAGAGAGAATGAGTGTGTGAATGTGAAGACATAGTGACATACATTGCTAGGTTGATAAAATGGCCTTAAATAACTGAGCAGTTGTGTTGGTTATGAGAATTGAATCGTGAGAGATTTAGATAATTATACAGGGATTAAGAAAAAAAAATTGTTCTGATATCGAAGTTGCAGAGAGGATCATGGACAATCAACCATTATAAGTGTGATTTATTTACTATTAGTAGAAGATAATAATTGATTTTAGGGTGATTTCCTAAAGATATGAATGCAATGCAAGTAATGCAATAGGCGGCAGGAACCTTTATCAACCTAATAGAAGGAAGCAAGTGTCTATGGGTAGGACTCTGACTTACTATTTTATGAGTTGAACCATGTCTTGGTCCACTATGCCCGGCAATGCCATTAACAACATTAACAAACATGATTGGTACATTGAGTTTTGGCTTCTACCTATTATATTATCAATCATGAGAAAACTTCAAGTACTTTCCATGGATCGATTTGTAATTAAAATTTTTTCAACAATTCGTACACGGAAAATTCAAATCTGGCTTACTTGTAATGCTCAACTTCATAACTTATTATTACATCCTCCAAGTCTAAGATTCACATTAATGTAATAATTTTCTTTTTCACAAAGTACACCACGATTTGCCACTTTAAAAAGTTATATGCTTACTAGCGATTGCCCCACCTTGAACAACTTTCCCAAAAAATACAATTTAAATTACAGCTATCATCAACTGGCATTTATGAAATATCATGATTATTAGAGTATCAAACTCAAATTTTATTGATGATAAGTGTAAAAGCCTCATCATAATATGTAGAGACAGGAAGCTCATTCACTAGATCATGTGGGATTTGACACTCTCTTTTACATGTAAGCCCTCAGCTAAAGATAAGAAACTCTTTCATTAAATCGTGTAGAATTTAACAATGACAAATGTTATATACCGTTAATGATCATTTGCATATCCGTAATTAGGAAAACATAGATATTACAGGTTTAGTAAACACATAAGAAATGACAAATAAAAAATCAGACAAAACCCAAATGACAATCACCTAAGGGCTAACGATGAAACTTGAACCCAAAACTTTTACTTGTTAAAGCCTGACAACTAACAAGGCCAAGAAATAGAACTCGAATATAAAATATAACATGAAGTTTTTCTTAAATTACGGTTATAATTTAATGAATTGAGCAATAATTCTTCACAAGGTCATGTAATAACTCCACCGTAGTGGGGTAATGGTAACAAATTTTTGTGGGGGACAAAGGTGGGTCGGCTACGGATCTGCATTGTACAAACGTTTGAAAAGTCACCATCCGAACCAAACTTGAAAAAAGCTTCTTCTCCATCACTACATTCTTTTTCCCAACTTTTATCGCGCGCTTTCTTTTTGTCGGAAAATAAAATTAATTTCGTCTGATACAAAAAGCTGTACACAACTATATTTACTTGTGCTCGCCAAAGGAGTTAATAAAATTAATTTCGTGCTTGCTAATTACAACAGTAAAGAGTTTTCACTTAGTTCATGACTATATAAACTTACTTTGCATATGAAAAACATTCTCTTTTTATTATTATAAGATATTCTAAATCATCTCTAAAAGAGTTAAGAGTTTCATAAAATTTTATAAAAAAATTAGTTTCATAAAATAAGAAGTTATCTAATTGAAAAAAATGTTCGTCTTGAGAGGGAGAACTATACATGATGCCCATAAACTATGCAATTATGCATCATGTTTTGATCCACAGATTAAAAAGCATTGCCTAATCATCCTTGCTCATAAAAAATAAAAACAAACTAATGGCCCCAAACCTTTAACTGCCATTATAAATCAGTCTTCAACCTTTATTGTGTTGTGATTTTATCTGAAATTTTTATAATTCATTATATATTGGTCAATAACCTCATGCAGACACAAAAACACAATAAATGTTTGCTATTAATTTTTACATCTGCCAGTTGAATTATCATGACGTATATGACTAATAGTTGACAGTTCTTAGGTGACACAATCTTTCAACATTAAAGTTGTTTTTGTGCCCTTGATGTCACTCCCGCTCTTGACTGCTACTCTCATTATAACTTTTATGACAATGTTATTTACTTAATTTTTAAAATATGATGTTTTCTCATTTCTACTTCCAATGACAAATTCATGATTTTTAAAACACAACTGCTGTTTTTCTAAGGAGAAATACACTTAGATTGATCCAAAATTATGACTAAATAATTAAACATATACTTCACATATATGAAATAATTATGGAAAAGCTTTTTTTAGAAGAAAATTTTGAATACTCAAATTTAAGAAAATAGTAAATCACATCAGTTGTCTCTAAACTATACCCATGTTGCTTAATCGTCCTAAAACTATCAAGTGTTGTACCAATCATCCTCAAACTATTTAATTGTTACTATTTTGTCATGCTGTCAACTAAACCATTAAATATTGATGGAAAAATTTTGCCACATCAGCAGTCACGTCATTTTTCCATCCATATTTAACGGTTTAGTTGATGGTAGACTGAAATAGTAATAATTAAATAATTTAAGGATAGTTGGTGTATCACCCGATCATTTCGGGATGATTAAGCAATATAGGTATAGTTTAGGGACAACTGGTGTTATTTACCCTTAAGAAAATTATTGATTGTTCCATAAAGGAAAAAGTGCCCTCTTAGCCATTAAGCTTATATATTTATACTCACTTGGTCCCTTAGCTTTATTCTTTGCTTAACTTTCTAACATGTTCATGTTTGCAGAGAAAAGTAAGTGGTAAAAAAGTTTAAGGTCTAGATGGAAAGAATCATGAAAGTTAAGGGGTGAAAATAGGATTTTTTTCCCAATAAATAATTATTTGTAAAGAGAGGAGAGCGACCCATTTTTGTATTTTATACGGTAAAAAAGACTCACTTTTTTTGTTCAAACAAATACTATTAAGTTTAGGGGTCTATTAAAAAATTAAAGGATTAAATTACCAAATTATATATCTTTAATCAATAATTTTTTTCGAAAAAAAGGGACCTCCATAATTTCTATGTAAATCTGCCCCTGCCGGCTCCTGGAAGCGCTCCCGCTCCCTGCCATTTTGGTTAATCACAGTAATTACTGAAAAGTTTAAGGATTTTTCCTGAAATTTTAGAAGAATGAGAACTTAAATGTGAAAAAATTACTAACTTTTGGGACCCACAAACAACCAGATGAATTTTTTTTTTAAAAAAAAACACAGAGCCAAAAGCAATCCGGTAAAGAAAGGAGGAAAAAGTCTTCTTTGTGCCGTCCTTTATTTTATCTTAGTAAAATGAGCATAAGCGTTTATTAATGATTTAGCGATTTTAAAACAAATAAAAGATCTTCTTTACCAATTTTTTTACGGAAAGTGGTTGTGAGATTTTGTAAAAGGCCTAAAAGTAATTTTGGTCCTTGAATTCAGGTGACCGGGATAGTTTACCCCCTAAACTATGACCCGGTTCAACTCATCTCCTAAACATTGTGAAAATGGTTCACTTTATCTCTTATGGCTCCTACATTCATCACATGATAGATGGAAAACAAATGCCGCTTCTCGCCACCTCATTTTCCACCCTCCGCTCTTTAACCAATGCCACCCCTCCCCCTACTCCACCCTATCCTCCACTTTCTCCTCTTTCACTTCGGTTTTGGTTCCAATCCCCTCTCTTACTTGATAAGAAAAAAATATATATAGAATTGCTAGAAATGAAAGTTTAGATCTCATTTCGTATTCACAATAAATCATAAAGCAACGCATCCATTCTTAGTCCACGCAAAACCAAAGTCAAATACCATGAATTAAAGAAACATAAATAAGTAATCTTGATTGGAAATAGATTGAAGAGTGATGATCTAGGATTACCTTTTTCAATCACATCCGTTCAACTTCATTCAAGTGAACATTGATAACAAAAAGATAATCAAAACAAGATTTACCAGAAACAAAGGTTTAAATCTCATTTGATATTCCCTAGAAAACAAAAAACAAGTTCTAAGTCCAGGGGAAGCCAAACTCAAATCATTAACACATATTGAAAGAGATCAGAAAGTAAAAGTAAAAAAAAACCTCAAAACACGATTTGAACTTCCTTGGATTATTAAGTTTCAATGAGATTCATAAGAATCTAAAACCTCTAAAGCTCTCAATAATCATCCATTGTAAAGAAACGCCCGTTTGATAGGTGTAATGCATTCGTACATAGCATCATGACAAAGGAAGAATCAACTTTCTTCTGCTAGCTTCACTCTAGGGTTTCAAAAGAAGAGATTATATGCTAAGTAATAGAGGGGATTAGAGTCGAAACTAGACGCGGGTGAGGAGAGAGTGGAGAATAGGGTAGAGTAGGTAGAAGGGGACGAAAGGAAGGAGAAGGCAGGGTGACATGGGAAGAGAGGTCATAGTTGAAGGGGGCAAAGGGTGGAGAAGGAGATGGTAAGAAGCAGTGTTTGTTTTCCATCCATCACGTGATGAGCATGAGGGCCATAAGGAGTGGAGTGCACCATTTTCGCAAGTTTAGGGGTGAAGTGGACCAAGTCATAGTTCAAGGGATAAACTGTCCTGGTTACCCGAGTTTAGGGACCAAAAGTGCCTTTAGGACTTTTGTAGAAAGGGAAATAATTTCTGGTTTCTTTTTCGCGGCAAAGGACTTAACGTCCATTGGAAATGGAAGAAATATTGTAAATAGGGCCAGAGAGAGAGAGCGCGCGTCGCTTGTAGTCCATCACCGGTCAACACAACAATAGACCAGACCAACGTCGTATTCAGGATCACAGTATATAATTTGCTTCTCTCTTTCCTTGTCCTTCAGAATCCGCAATCCAAACAACCCCAAAATCCTCTCTTTCTTGAATCATTCCCTCTTTGATCCTCATCCCCGCCTGGGGTTCTAGCCTCTTGTTCCAGTATCAGCTACCATTTCGAAACTTTCCCAGTCGGATCGTTTGACGAGGAACAAGAGGACAGACAAAGTTGGTGAGTTGGTTCTGAGGAAGAGAAAATGGAGCAGAAGGCGTTCTTGCTATCTGCACTGGGTGTTGGGGTCGGGGTCGGTGTTGGGTTGGGATTGGCTTCGGGCCAGACCGTAGGCAAATGGGCAGGGATCAGTTGTGCAAACGACGGTGTCTTGACTGCGGATAAGATTGAGCAGGAGTTGTTGATGAAGATTGTTGATGGAAGAGACAGCAAAATCAACTTCGACGAGTTTCCTTATTACCTAAGGTACTCTAATGGCGTTGATCTTCTTTTTCACCTTTTTCTTTTCTCCACGTGTGTGTTTTTTGTAGTTGTTCTTGATTGCTGGTGGTCAGATTCCAGTATCTATGCTGGGAAATGTGGAAGAGAGCCATCAATACCAATAGAGTAGTTGATTAGCGGGACTGGATTCCTGGTCTGCAATTTGTTTGTTGAAACGCTAATAAGAAGAAAGTGAATCGTTTATAGCTCGGTAGATCTGGATTTTGCGATAGCATTACAAAGCTGTCAAATTCATAGGAGGCAAAGTTGATTTCTTTTTCCCTTTCCTTTTCTTCGACGAAAGTTAGATATTTCATCTTTGTACTAATTTGCTGGTCGTGTTCAATCTTCGGCGTAAATGGGGAAAAGCTGTTGGTTTTGGACCTTTTGGATCTTTCGGTACGCTACAATATATCCCCATGTGAAATAGTCTGGCGCGAGGATCCTTTTGCACATGCTTCTTTAGTTCTTACCCACCATTGATACATGTGATCCGTTGCTTCTGCTTTTTCCCCTTAGTTGTTTGTTTCCGGAAGTTTTATTTTTTTTCCCTCTAAACCAACTGGGTTTGTTTTCTTTACTGTTTTACTTCTTTTTTTTTTTCTGTGGTGGTTGTGGGCGGGTGTTGTTTCTGCCTTTTCTTTATTAACAAAAATCGAGTAGGTTTTGCGTTTCGGTTTTCGGTAGGTGGGGTTGAGGGATGTGTCCAGTGGCAGCAGCCAGCTAGTATTTGCCACCGTTCTGTTTATTGCACGAATTTCCTGCTTTGACGAGTGTTTCTATGAATAAAGAGGTTTTGGAACTAGAGAAAATGGAACTGGAGTAAAAACATGTCTAACCTGAATCTAAATTGTCAGTCTATTATAAAAGTAATAACGGTTTTTTAAATAATAGAATCTCATTTTTTTCCAGTTCCTTTCTTTTTTACTGCTTGCAGGCTTCGTAGTTAAGCCATGTGCAATATTCTTGCTTCCTTCATATTTAAGTGCTTGTAATTTATTCAATCAAAGATTCATGTAATGATCACATTCTCACATTTTTTGTTTGCTCCTGAATGATGGCAGTGAAAGGACCCGGGAGTTATTGACGAGTGCTGCATATTTCCACTTAAAACACGCTGATATTTCCAGGCATACCAGGAACCTATCCCCTGCTAGTAGAGCTATCTTGCTCTCAGGACCTGCAGGTGGTTTAATTTCTTGTCTGGATTCCAGAGTGCCTGATGACATTATCTTCAATTTCAGTCTAATGTCTTGCAACTTAATCTTTTGTAGAGCTTTACCATCAAACTCTTGCAAAGGCTTTGGCACACCACTTTGAATCAAAGCTGCTAATATTGGACATCAATGATTTCTCACTTAAGGTAAATGCCCTATTTAATTTCCTTTAGTTCCATTTTTCTTTCCTTTTTTTTTTTCTATCATGAGAAAGGTGTTGAATTGAATGGAATGATTCTAGTATATAATTTGTTCTTTTCCTGCTTCCTAATACAGACCCAAAGCAAATATGGCTGTGCCAAAAAAGAAACTGTAAGTTTCTCAGTTCCTCCAAGGTTTTGTCTGTCTTTTACTTGAAAGTATTTTTTTTCTTAGTGACTTGCTTTACGTATTGAGCATTTGTAATTTGGTTGAATATGGTGCCTGGCCTATGTCACGCTGATAAGTTGCATTTCTTTTCCCAGCAACAGCCTGGGTTTGAATTTCTATAGGCACTCCTTCCCAGGAGTTTCCTCTTGCAAGTATTTCAGACTTGTTAGTTTTGACTGTTCTCTCTTCCTTTATCCCCCATTGTATATAGGGTCGGGTTGGGCGGGGGACACTTGTCATGCTCTTAGAAGGAACCTCAAATTTCAGTACTCCCTGATTTTGTTGCTTCCTTTGCAGCCCCTGAAGAGGTCAATCTCAGAGATGACATTAGAGCGCATGAGCGGTTTATTGGGTTCGTTTCCCTACCTTTCTCCGAGAGAAGAATCAAGAGGTAAAGGCATTGGCGTCTGTCATTTTATCTATTTTCGAAAGATGTACAGCCCCTGATGCCCCACGCACTCTTCTATTATCCGTTTGTGGAATTCAGTAGTTAAAGTCTGCTTTTTTGTCTCCACTTGCTTATGTTTAATTATTTTCTAGTCTTAAATTCCTATTAATTTTATCATCCTTATCCTAGTTTAATAATTTAGTCCTTAATTTTCCTTTCAACCCTTTAGCACCTGTTTCTTGAACTTTTCTTCCTGTTGGAATATTTTTACAAGCGCTCTAATGAAGAAGTATTTAACAGGTACTCTGTGTAGGCAGGCGAGTGGTACGGATGTCAAGTCCAGGTATTGCTTTCCTCACTGCTTTAATGCTTCAAGTTTAGTTCTTTCATACTATTTGTTGTACATTTGTGTGTATTATGCTCAAGCTTTCGTATATTCAGGGAGACAGAAGGTTGTGATTCTCCTTTAAAACATCGCAGAAATGCTTCATCTTCATCCAACACTAGTAGCCTCGCTTCTCATTATGCTCCAACATATCCAGGTATCAATTCATTTTCTTTTCTCATCCTGTAGAGAATAAAAATCCTAGCATTTGAAGCCTCAGCTAACTTGATCATCCATTCACAGACATGCCACCTAGCTTATGTATGTCATACCCTAATTAATTAGCCCTATTTGTCCTATATTTACCTTTTCAGAGTACCCATTATGCCATCGCTCCATCTTATCAACATTCACATCTGCCACAAACTCATTCTTATGAATTTCTGGTGACCTTTTTTTCAGCTTCTCACAAGCGCTCTAACAGCTGGTGTTTTGATGAAAAACTATTATTGCAGTCACTATACAAGGTAAGCGATGGCTTATTAGTAGTATACTAAGCAAAGAATGTTATTACTATAGTTGGCACTTTCAGAAGATATTTTCTACTGGACTCTTGTGCACAGTTGACTTGCTGCCTTAACGGTGCACATCTCAAAAGTCAAAACTATCAGCAGCTGTGTTTTGGCCATGATATTCTTTTCTTTTCTGTTTTCTCCGTCATTTTATTAAGTCAATGTTTAGCTTAGCATGGAACTTTTACATGTGGAATGGTTGAGACAGTCTTGTGATTTTCTTGCAGGTCCTGTTATCAGTATCAGAGGCCAGATCTGTCATCTTATATCTGAGGGATGTAGAGAAGCTACTCCTCCAATCACCACGGTTCTACAATTTATTTGGAAAAATGATGAAGAAACTTGCAGGTCCGGTGCTGATTCTTGGCTCGAGGATGTTAGACCAAGAAGATGACAACAGAGAAGTAGATGAGAGGCTCTATTTTCTATTCCCATACAATATTGATATAAAACCACCAGAAGAGGAAAAACATCTTGTTAACTGGAGAACCCTACTGGAAGAGGACATGAAAAAGCTCAAAGCTCAAGATAACAGAAACCATATTGCTGAGGTCCTTGCAGCAAATGACCTTGAGTGCGATGATCTGGGATCAATTTGTCATGCAGATACAATGGTCCTGAGTAATTACATTGAAGAGATTGTCATATCCGCAATTTCTTATCATTTAATGAATCACAAAGGCCCAGAGTATCGAAACGGAAAACTTGTCATTTCATCCAAGAGGTAGACACACAATGTCCCTTTAGATATTTTCTGCAAGTTACTCAATGTTATTTAAGAAGTTGGAACTATGTATTGATTCTTTCCTGTTGGAAACTGGATCAGTTTGTCCCATGGACTGAGTATATTCCAGGAAGGCAGATGCAGCGGAAAAGATACCTTAAAATTGGAGGCAAATACTGACCCTGCCAAGGTTTCAGTTTAATTCTAGTTTTACTTTATGAGATTAGTTCATCCAAAATATTTAACTGTCTATCCTTTTATTCAATTTTAGGAAAAACAAAGTGACGAGGCTCGAAATGTGAAAACTGAATCAAAGACTGAAACCAATGCACCTGAAAATGGTGTTTCTGCTAAGAAGGATGGTGACAATGCAACCCCAGCAAAAGCTCCTGTAAGTGTAATCTGATAATGAGGGTGATTTTCATGAGCATTTATGTTTTTCTTGTGCCCCACTTTTCTCCAATGTCCTTTATATCTGAATACTTTCTGTTTCATATTAATAAAACAATTCCACCACCCCTATAGGAAATTCCTCCTGATAATGAGTATGAAAAGCGGATAAGGCCAGAAGTTATCCCTGCAAATGAGATTGGGGTCACATTTGCTGATATTGGTGCATTAGACGAGATCAAAGATTCCCTTCAAGAGCTAGTCATGCTTCCTCTTCGAAGACCTGATCTGTTTGTTGGTGGTCTCCTTAAACCTTGCAGAGGCATACTTCTTTTTGGGCCACCTGGTACTGGAAAAACAATGCTGGCAAAGGCCATTGCAAATGAAGCTGGAGCAAGTTTCATTAATGTCTCAATGTCCACCATTACTTCGAAATGGTTTGGAGAAGATGAAAAGAATGTGAGAGCTCTTTTCAGCCTGGCAGCAAAGGTTTCACCTACTATTATTTTCGTGGATGAGGTTGATAGCATGCTGGGCCAGCGGACAAGAGTTGGGGAGCATGAGGCTATGCGCAAAATTAAAAATGAATTCATGACACATTGGGATGGGCTTTTGTCTAAATCTGGTGAGAGAATCCTTGTTCTTGCTGCCACAAACAGACCGTTTGACCTTGATGAGGCGATCATAAGACGTTTTGAGCGCAGGTATGCTGATAGTCTTCTCATTACCTCCTTTCAGTAAGTTATAGGCTTTATAGCTTTTTGGCCCTCTAAATGTTACTGAAATAAGTTGGTTCTTTTACCTTTATACAATTAATTAGCCACCTGTAGCTCATGACACATCATCTTTGAATTTTGACTATAGTTCAGGTGGCATTGGCCTAAAGAATGTCTTCATGTCTGGACTTGCTACTTTTGCCCGCTTCTAAATAACACACTTTGAGATTATTACTGCTCTTATCTATCATAATATTAAGCTTGATCTTGGTTGATTACTTTTGGTGTCGATATTTATTCATTGATTGGATGGAAGTCCAAGATATAGGACTTTATGGTACATTACAACTCTTGGATTTGGTTTATAACTAATGCTTAGAGGTGTTTGTTACAAGTTTGATTTTCATTCTGAGCAGGATAATGGTTGGTCTTCCGTCAGTTGAGAACAGGGAAAAGATTTTGAGAACTCTGTTAGCAAAAGAGAATGCTGGGGATATAGACTACAAAGAACTTGCCACCATAACTGAAGGATACAGCGGGAGTGATCTCAAGGTCTGCCTTTTGTTCAATAAAAAACGTAATAAGTTTTAGCCAAATCCAATGAAACTGATGGATCAACTGCTGTAACAGAATTTATGCGTCACAGCTGCATATCGACCTGTTAGAGAATTGATACAGCAGGAGAGATTGAAGGATATGGTAACTTGATCTCTGTTTATGTTTCTCACTGTCTCTCATTTTTCTTCTCCTCTCCACCTTTAATTCACTGTTGCCTATAGCATTGAACAACTTTGTTCTGAACTTCCATTGAAAAACACCCGCTGTAGGAGAGAAAGAAGAGAGAAAATGCAGGGAAGAGTTCAGAAGATACTTCAGAGTCGAACGATGAAACAAAGGAAGAACGAGCAATTACTTTGAGGCCTTTGAGTACGGAGGATTTAAGACAGGCAAAAAATCAGGTAGCTAACAGTAAACTATATCTCATGATACAAAGGTGGGGTGCATCATGCATCAGTAAACTCAGTTGAACCCGCGTGGAAGTCAAAACTTCTAAATTGTATTTGGTCTTAAGACACTTACTTGGACGTTTTGGTGCAGGTTGCTGCAAGCTTTGCTTCTGAGGGGTCGATAATGAATGAGCTGAAACAGTGGAATGATCTGTATGGAGAAGGAGGTTCAAGGAAGAAGGAACAGTTGTCCTACTTCCTGTAGACGCTAGGTTTGGGCCATGTATCGTACTCTCGAAGAAACCCAGCTAGGCCCTTGAGCGAACAGAACTCATCAGGCAGCAAGAAGAAGACGCAAAGGTTGGCAAAAAAGTGGGAAGTTTAAGAACCTGAGCCTCATTTGTGGAAGTGCCGAGCACGATCAAGGGTGGTCGGCTTGGCATTCCATAGGTCCTGTATAGTTGGTTTAAATTCTATCTGGTTGCTGGTTCATCTCATGTAGATGTAGAGCAGCCAGCTCCTGGATGAATTAGTAAATTTGTGGTGTTGGATTTGTAGCAATGAACAGGTAGTTTGGATCGATAATAGGTGTAGGTGGGAGGAACTCGTAGTGGGTTTGTGTGCTCGTTTTAAGGAACAGAAGCAACGTTTGTCATTCTTTAGCGATTCTTATGTGACTTCGGATTTGTCCATCAAACCCTGCATGTTACTTCACTAGAAAGAGATGTAGTGAATTCGTTGGTGGTGAATTTAGTGAAATAGAATTTAACTTAATAGCAGTGGCAGTTTTTGTGTTTAAGTGTGTGTCGGCAGATCTTCAACCCAACATTCTTTGACTGGAACCACACTTCTAAACGCTACTATACTTAACAGAGGAGAAGATTGAGCAACGGGAGACACTACGTCCTAGTATTGTTTCACCCAACTAGATTTATTAGCTCCATAGTGAACAAAAACAGGGGGCGAGTACCCTCTCTTACATTCAGTCGCTTTGATTTTTTAAAGAATAGTACTACTTTTGATTCCGTAATTCTTTCTACAGATAGCCATAAATAAGTACATTCTATATAAACTAATTTCATAACCCGTCTAACGGATGGAATAGTAGTTTATATATATATATATATATATACATAAGATCTTAACAAAAAAAACTCTAAAAAAGAAAATACAATCGTTGAATATTACTCAATGTAATATGTTTTGGTTCATAAACGTAGAGCCAAACATACTTGAAATAATAATGTAAAGGTATATCACAAGGATTCCATGAGTGAATGAAATATGTACAAAATGCAATCCCTTTGTAAATAATTCATACTTGAAATATTGGACAACGTCATGGACAAAGATGATGACGGAATAGCTAGAATCCCACAAGTCATTCAATCTACATGAAGCTCGATTTAGATACCATTTCCAAATGGGTCATGAAACATCCGGTGATGAAAATATTACTAGGCAAGTAATAGCAAGAGCAAAATGTCAGTGGATGGGGTTATTTTGTGAAAATGCAATTTGGTTAAGTTGTTGAAAACTGATTAAATAAAAAGCATATGGTACATAAATAATTGTAACCGGATGAGTCATAAAAAACTGCATGCACTTAGATAAAAGTAGAAATGTAAAGCACCATGTCTTGTAGCAATTAAAAGTAAAAAACCAAACTGATTAAAAGTATATTTGAAAAAAAAATTTAAGCATATGAATTCCCTACACTTGGACAAAATTTTTCTCCCCAAAAGCTGTCTTCCCAAGCTATATCTGAACACTAAAACTCTATCTTACTCCTAGTTCATTCGAGTAAGGAGTGAGGTCTTGCCTAATTGTCAAAGATGTCCATTATAACTGAAAAAATGAATTAATCAATAGAACATTAATGTGTTAATAAAGTTTGAAGAGAAATCTACAAATACAAAGAGCAAGCAAGGAATCAAATAATTTTAGAACATAGTGCATGGCATGAAAAGTATTTAAATTTGTAAATTTGAACTTGCCAACTTGGTACTTGTTTGCTGCTAAAATGAGCTTTCTTTTCCATTGATGCCTCAATTTTTTGGATTTGAACTAAATATAAATAAGTTAAATATGTTACCGTTGCAAGGAACATTTAATGATGTTAAAATTTCTGAAATTGGTACCTCGTAGGTGAAAGATAAGGGGAGGGAATAGATGCGTCACAAAAGTTGGGAAAGAGGAACAGCAGGTGGAAAGGATGAGCAACATCTTGCTTCAGAGTTGTTACGAGCATGAGAAAGTTTTTTTTTTCCCAAAATATAAAGTGAAAAGTGAAATTGTAATTTTTAAGGTATTTATCTCACTTTGCGGTAATCGTATATAGAAAATTGGAAGCGTGATAGTGGGGCATGAGCGGTTAGCATAGGTTGGCTAAATCAGCCAAACATTTCAAGAACAACATAATAACTTCCATATATTTAATAAATAATTGTATTTCTTAAAGTTCATATTAAATAAGAATGCAGGTTCCATCTTTAAAGGGATATAGGGACGTGAGTATGGTGCAATGCAAGATAGGGGTAGTTTGTATTAAGTAATGGACTGTGAATATTGTGGGTGACACGTGGTAAATAGAAAGGGTAAAATATGGATAAAACACTTGAAAGTACAGATGGCATGCATCTATCAATTGGAATAAACAAATATGGGAACATGAATTGCCTATATTGTCATTTTTCCTGCTTTCATATCTATTAATAGATGTTCGGTAGCATTTTTTAGCTTGTAAATTTTTTTCAAATTATTCTAAAAATTCAAATAAAACTGAGTTCTAGAAAGTTAAAAAGTGGGACTTTCTTTTTTTTGCTTTTTGTTATCAATAAGTTGTTTTAGCCCATTGCGTCAGATTGTTCCCAACTTCACAGGTTCACAAGTCTGGATCTAGCGATGGTTCAAAGATAATTTTATAATAGGTAAATATCGCCAGTTGTCCCTAAACTATACTCATGTTGCTTAATCATCTCGAAACTATCAGATGTTGCACCAATTGTCTTGAAACTATTTAATTGTTGCTATTTCGTCCTACCATCAATTAAACCGTTAAATATAGATGAAAAAGTGGTATCATATCAGCAGCCACATCATTTTTCCATATTACATCAGCAGTCACATTATTTTTCCATCAATATTTAACGGTTTAGTTGACAGTGGAATGAAATAACAACAATTAAATAGTTTCAAGACGATTGGTGTAACGCCTACTAATTTCGAGACGATTAAGCAACATAAGTATAGTTTAGGGACAACCGGTGATATTTTTCCTTTTATAACTGAAAGCAGTATGAAATTTTAAACCCTTTACCACGTGCGTCTTAAATGGTAAGTTTGTACAGCCTAGCTGCCCTTTCAAGTACGAGACTAATTATGAATCTAAAGAAGCATAACTAATATTTAGTACCTTTAGATATCCCCTTCCCTAAACAGAGTGAATACATAATGCAGCATTATTCTTAAGTACACCATATTCTACTGAGCCCAAGAATCTCTTCGTATCCCATGGTCATCATTTGAATGCTTCGTTTCGCCTAACACAGACCGAAAGAACAATCAGAGATCACATTGTATTTGTATGCTTCCCCTGATAGCAAAATACCGCGGAGACAATAAAAGGCTCCCAAAATTTTTACCTATTAGATATATTACCGTTGAACATATGTAAAGATAAAGCTGAAAAAACTCCATTATTTCTACTGTAGCAACCCTAATTTTTTAACATTTTCAAAACTAAAGTCTGGCCTTAGTAACTTAAAATCCTGACTCCTCTCTAAAAATATCATAGTAGTTTATCCATAGATAAAAAAAACTTGTGTATCTTCCATAAATGAAAATGGCCAAATACACAGCCGCTACCCGTAAATAGATTACTGTAGCACATTACCTCACACATGTGATCTAAAACTAAGCTCGTACTGTGTTGGGCCCCTCCATAAAACTTTGAGACGTAAAAAAAAGATGAAACAGATAAGGGATTCGGGCGGTAGATGCATAAAAGTCACAACATCACAGTCGAAGGCCCATATTGACAAAATATTTCATCTTGTCTAATCCTTTTTCCTCGCTTTCAGAGGACCTTTTGGTATCTTACTCAAAGCTTTTCTCAAATACTTCTCTTCCAGGACAGCATACTGCTTCTTGATCTCAGCCATTGCCTTCTCAGCAAAAGGATCAATCTTGTCCTCATATTTCTCATACAAAACTGGTACAGTGTGCAGCAAAACAAATACTGTCGTGAAAAGATGACATATACGTTAGGTGTGAATACCAGCCAAAAAAAAACAGCATGATCAGTCGACATCTAAATTATTCAAAAATTACCTATGTAGAACAGCGTTAGGAAGTTGCACCAGTTGCCCATAATCGACAGAATCCATAAACCCGCAATAACCTAGCACACAGGACAGCAGAATGCAGGCCTCATTGTTAATCACAAACAACCACAGCCTAAACGTGTGGCAAAGCAAAACCTAACAGATTTCTAAACACTAGCTACACCACTGCTCAACCACATGGTAGTCATAGCCAAAGAACCAGTGTAACTAAAGCGCCGCCCATTACAAAAATACAACTCTTATGGAATATAGATATCCGCTTACCCCAAGAAACTTTTTCAAATCTTTACCAGAGGCAATACCACGCAGAGAAGCCAGAGCTCTATTAGTTTCTATTCTTATTGCAGATGCTACTTCAACAACATACTTTTCATCAAGCATGACCTCAGGAATTTTCGGTGGTGACCTAGATAGAGTGATAAACTGAATCAAGAAAGCGAAAATGAAGGAATAAACACTAAAAAAGGAAAGAAAACAGAGGGGGGGGGGGGGAAGCGGCAAAGGAATACCCAACACCTTACTTGTTGATAAAGGTTGTTGCATTTGACCACAGAAAAAGGATTGCCAGTGAGAGTATCACCAAATGACAGACCAAGGTCAGTAAGTGGTACTCAAGTAATTCGAAAAGAATCCACACTGCAGTGGCACCGCCAAGAACTCCAGCAGATATCTTTTTGTTCCTCCAGAGGAAAACATCAGCAGCTGCCAAGAAAAGTAATACAAAAGCAACAATTGTCATAATTCTATGATAGACCAGTGCTCGGAAGAACTGAAGCAAATGCTGAATAATAATACTCCTTAAAAACAATAAAATAAATGAGGTGAAGCATCAAATCTTCAGATCCATCAACAATACTGGAGGTCCAGCCATCATTCATTGCATACATCACCACCTTCGAGAACCTTTTCCCTTTTGGAATCACACCATCGTTCTTGAGCGGAAAATGGATGTAAAAGAGGGATAATGAATAAATTACATAAGACAATAATGCGATGGCGATCAATCACACTACCTACGAGACCTATCAATTCTGATGTCCACAATAACACGAATTCACACAAAATCCGAATCAAAATAATTAAAAGAGAAAGAGAGAGTACGTCTTCCACCACCGAGAACCTTGTGGACGGGTTGCTGACGGCCAAAAAGGCGGTAAATCTGGGACTTAACAGCGTCGGCATGAGAGGGCTTGTCGTCGTCGGAATCGGAGGAGGAGGAGGATGAGCTGTGGTCGTGGATCTTATCGGCGATCTTGTCCATGAGCGACTCCTCGTGGTGCTCCGCCATGGATCCCCAGAAGGAGAAGGAATGTGAATTCGGTTGACACAAACGAGGCCCGTTTCAGTTCAATTTTGGGGTTTTAGTTTAGCGCGACCGATTGGTTTTAGGGCACAGTGCCGTCACTGTATTCTCACTCTCTTTTCCATTTTTAGCCCTCCAAGATTACTACTTTCTGTGATGAGGAGATGCAATGCACCACTAACATTAGACTAAGATAATTTTCTTTTTTGGAATATTTGTTACCAGGTAAAGTTTGCATTCAATTTTAAACTTTGATTTTCATTTTTCTTTTCTTTTTTGTTTTAATGCTCCTAAGCATATCAATAGAGTTTTAGAAGTATAATAAGGTAAAGATTGAGATGACCTATCTTGAACCAAGGTAGATATAAGATACCTAATGTCTCTACCACTTAGTAAAAAATGTACAAACCTTAAATTCAATATAGAAATAAAGTATGTTTAATCAATTCTTCATCTTAAAAATTTATTAATTCATATAATATATCAATTTCTAAACTAATCTAAAACCTCTATATTTTCAAATTATTTTTAAACAGTTTAAAATAACAAAAAAAATGATAAATATCAACCTTTAAACCTCATCGAGATAATAATAACTTGAAGTAAAATTCATTGTGCAAGTGTATTCAGCCCTGTATTAAATGTTGTAGATAAGTTTTGTCATAAATGGCACCTGCAAGCAAGGATTAAAGCATCAAAATGGGTGGGTTTGGGTTAGCTTTAGCTAAACCAATACTACATTTTCTCGAGTTTAGACAAGTTCAAGCAGTATCTGCTTTACAAGCAAATGGATGGGTTTTATGACAAGTACATCTCATCGATCGATCTATATATTTATATATACAAAAATCAACTCTAAAACACAAGTACACTAGTAAAATTTTGTTTTAGTCAATGCAAACATATACCAACAAGACCAACTTAAAAAATAAGTAAACAATTGGGTGGGTTTTGATTCATGTGACTGAATTAGGGGAGGATAAATTAAAGGAGTTTGCTGCATTTATTGGGGAAAAGAAAATCCTGTGTTGGACCTGATGGTCTTCCCGTTGAAATTAGATGGCCGGTTATCAGAAATAAAAAACAATAAATAAAAAGATTAGACGGCTGAGGTCTTTTCTGATGTCATGCAGATGGATCCAGGTACCGTCGTCTATCTAGAACAGCTTACGTGGCAAATTTTAACAGGGTAGCTTTAGCTCTTAGGACGCCAAAGCCACACGCGGTTGGTCAACCACCCTTTAGGTTTTTTTTTTTTTCCAGTCAACTACCCTTAGTTACCTTGGTTTTCTTTGTTTCGCATTCAATCCTCCTCTAACTTCTTTTTCTTTGCGAAAAGGTGCAAATTTTGCATTGAACTACTAATCATAAAGTGATTTTATCATCAAACATTTATTCATCTTAAATTTAATATTCATTTTATTTATTAGAGCAAAATTGATAATTATATGTCCAAAAAATATCACGGTAGTTAACAGAATATATGACATAACAAAGACAATGTTGATTTTGGAGAAGTGACACGGCAAAAAGATTAGAAAAAGTGTAAATTTATTACTATCATTTCAGCCACAAAATGATTTTACCATTGATTTTTTTTCGTTGCAAATTTGTCATTGATTTTTTTTTTTTGTTGAGAGTAAATTTAGAAATCAAATGTTTGGGAAGAATGAGTTAGAATTAGGGATTTAAGTGTCCTATAATGTCCAAATTGGCACTATGTACCAATGGGCAGTGCATTTGGAGAAGGCATAAGGGGACCTAGGGTAGAATGGAGACGATTTAGATTGTGGCGACAAGATGGATCCAAACATTTCCAATGACCCAACATTGCAATACCTAATGTGGCTCCAACTATATGGGATCTAATTACTTCCAAAAGGCAAAGTGCATTGGTGGCAACAACATCACTGGTGTAATCTGAGATCTCAGAAGCGACATAAGACTGAGCAGTGAGATTGTAGACCTTATTAGGGAAAATCGTGTCAAGCCAAAGGTAGAATGAGGAGGCATCAGTGAGATTGGCATAGTAGAGCTTCATGTGAACCTTATGGGCAGTTGTGGGGCGTCTATGTAGATGTAGTTGATTTGCTAGGTGTTGAAGTTGGAAGATCAAGGGACCAAACGTGAACTTCATACCCTTTCTCGAGGAGGAACTTGGTAAGGTAGGAACCATCCTGGCCAATTATGCCAATGATGAGCACAGTCTTGTGGATCAGGTTTACATTGCCATTGGCAATGGCCAATTTGAAGGTGGGAACATTGCTCTCAATGATGGCCATGGGAACGGGTCAAGACTACCTCTTCTCGGATCTCCCCAATTACCATTGAGGAGATTTGATTGTATTAAATTGTGAGCGAAGGTGACGTTGAACGGCCAGGAAGGAGAGCGACAACGATGGTAGCTGTTCGAGTAGTTGGATCGGCTGTTAGATTGAAGGAAGGCGAAGGCTAGGACAAGTCACAAAGGCAGCATTGGAAAAGGGAAAAAGTTGGGTGAAAAAATTTATGGACTAACGTTAACATTTGCTACAGAAATTCCGTCAAAATTAATCATGAAAGGTGATGGAAAGACCACAATTAGGACAAATTCTAATATGTTCGAGATTTTAAGAGGATAAAATAAAGATAAATAACCATTTGGAACAATGTGAAAAAGTTAGAGCTCACAAATAAATTTTACTCATGATTTATCAAACAAAAAAGAAATAGCATAAAAATAAATAAAATTAATGTAATGGTTTGACCATATCCAATATCCAGATTAACACTATATGCACCAGATGCAAGCACTATATATAAGATAGCTGTAGGAGCTAGTAACAAAGCTAAGAGTAAACTAAATTAAATTTACTTAGATATCTGCCCAAAAAGTAAAAACTTAGATGGAAGTACTCTTAATTAAAAGATTTTGTCACCAACTGATTAAAAATAACAGCTAAAGTCTAGCTCCATGTTGAAACCAACATTCTCAAAGGGCTAATTAGAAACTAATGGAATGAAATCTCTTTTTCTTAAACTTTATAAAAAGTTAAAGAGGTATAGCCTTCTCGAGACTAATCCAAATTTTTTAAGTCAATTTATATAGTTAGTAGAAAATCATATCAAATAATAGCTAAAGTCTAGCCCCATGTTGAACTTGAAACAAACATCCTCGAAAGAGTTAACTAGAAACTAACTAGGTCTGTAGGTCATATAGATTAGGACCATGATAAGGTGATACATGGTTAGTGATGTAGTACTCATGGTGATCATCCATCATAATAGGGTTTCATATAAATTAATATCCTAAATCATATTTGTAAGAAAATGTGAGAGGAACAAGCAGCAATGAGCCAACTCAAACCAAGGTGATAACAGTAGTTCTAAACAACAAAATGATTCTACTTATGACAAGGGTAACAGGTAACAAATCGACGCAATTGAAAATATGAAGCTGGAGTATGGCGTGAGGTAGTAAGTAATTACCATGGTTGATGAAGCGGAAGAAGACCAGAGAGAGGACACGGGAGATGAAGGCCCGCCGGAACGAAAAGCTTCACCGGACTTTCTTTCGAAGCACTTCAGCTCCCGGCCGACCGCCCTAGCTCCAATATCACCAAGTTTAACCCTATCCCTCATTTTGTTCATCAAAATTTGTCGTCCTAAGAAGAATTTATAAAAGGGTATATTCGGCGGTGGCTGCCATTGAAATGGAACATCTTTGAAGAATATGCGCCTTTTGAAACTTTGTCGTCATTGGTCATTGCATCCATATCCGCACCGTTTTGGTCATTGCAGTTCTAAATTAGTAGCAAGACTTGTATGGTAAAAATAAATCTAAAACAAAATTTTGAATCAATTCTTAAATGCTCCCTCGCATTGTTAGTGTTCCATTTTCTTCACCTGGTTTAAATATGATTTTATATTTTGGAGATATAACCATTAACCATGTGATTCAGTTTGAAGACTCATTAAAACAAAAAATGTCGTCGCCTCAATTTCAATAATTATGTAATAAGGGTTCCAATTTCTTGATTTCTTAAAGCTCAAACCAAACCCATATAAATCACAATAAGCTAAATTTGGCTTAACTGATAGAATATGTACAAAAAATGATAATTTGTTATCAACACATTAATGACTCGATTAAAAATTGAAGGAAACTTTCATATAACCAAAAGAGGAGGGTAAAATCACTTGGTTTAGAATGAGGATGAGAAACAAACACTTTAAGTGCCATAAATTCTGAAAATAAAATATCTCACAACCTGATCAAATTTTTATGAACCTTCAAAACTAATCTGCACGTTAATGAAATCCTACTTGCACTCCTGTGAATGATTCCCATTTCACCATTCCCCACCTCTACTTCCTTTGAGCTGGGCAACGAAACTGGTTCAATTCTATTTACAACCTAAACATCACGGATGAAAAGCATAATTGGCAACATCAATCTTCTAACCATCCAAGCTAAATCTATTTGTTCATAACATATGATTGCTTACCTGTTCAAAAGGGTGCTGGTTATCGTCTTTTATGCCGTGCAGGTAATCTGCAAGCAAATGATAAACATATGACTGAATATAAGAATTTTTTTCTTTTTTAAAATGAAATAAAAAAATTTATGTAAGGAAAAATAAAGTTTCCTGTATATGCAGCATCCTTGAAGATCAATAAGCTACGAGGCATTAAAAGGACAGAGAAAGGATGGTGATTATCCCTCCATTCCTCTTTCTCATTCACCACATGCCCTTCATCTGAATTTTCATCACTGACGATGTTCTTCAAGGCGTTTCCACATTGTCCAAGGCTAGAATGGGGAATGAAGTCCATCACAACCGGTGACCCTAAAGATAAAATTGCTACAACTGGATAATAAGCTGGTCCATCTTGATGTGGCTGCAAGATACCACGAAAAATGAAATATTGATTATATGTGAAACAATTTGACCAAAACATATAGCTCCAGTAGGCAACAGACAAATGACCAATGACATAGTTCTCCAAATTATATATCAATTCTAAGTTCTACTCTGAAGTTATGCCATTAAGGTTTACTACATTTCCACTGTCAAGGATTGAGAAATTGATAAGACTACAACACTTATCTTCTAGCTTAAAATGAGAAAAAACTTCAAGAACCTGGGGCTGAATATTTATAAACCTTGGGTTATACAGTTTTTAACCTACAAAATGAAAATATAAGGTCTACACACCATAATGAACGGAAAAGGGAAGAAAAGGAAGAAACAAGTTACAGGGAGCAGTAGTACCATAATGCCCTGATGAGGAAGGTATTCATTGATAAGTACGTGATTGATTGCTGAGGGAAAGAGACCTGATTCTTCAGATATTCTTTCTGTTATCTCAGTCAGCCAGGGAGGCACTGTAAAAGGTTCATGATTATGCTCCTTGGTAGCAAACAAATTTAAACATTAACGTAATCATGTACGAAAAAAAATTTTAAAATGATTCACTGACTTGTTAAGCACAAGGCAGTTATCTATGCATATGTGTTTGATTGATTCTGAAAAGAATACTGGCCAAACTATGCAATTTTTGGTTTTTGTCACAGACGATTTTTGGTTTCCCTTTTCTTCTCTGGTAGGTTAAAGCAATCTCCCACAACAACATGTCATGAACAACAGCAACTAAACAATCATCTAACTGCTTCATGTTGCAGGCCATCGCATCAAACATCTGGAGTTTTAGTTTGCTATTCTGCTCTCCCTAGGTTGTTACACACACCCTTAGCTTTTAGAACTCCCCGACATTATCTATAGCACACAAAAGATTACACTATTAAAGATGCCACGATCCCCATAAGATTAATGCAGTTGAAAATCAGTATAGAAGTAACAGAAGTTTCTGTCAATGGAAATTTATAAGTGAACCCATGGCACAAAAAGCCACTGGTGTGTCCAAGCACCAAATACACATGCAAACATAACTAGTGTTTCATAAACACGAACAAATTTAACTACGTTAACAAAGGTGCATCATTCAATATTTCACACCTTCCATGCAGCAAAAATCACCTCAAAGAGTGATGTTCTCCTCAAAAGAGATTCATTTGTTCCAAGAACTAGGCAAAACGAACCTCAGCAAAAATCATCACAGCCACATTATCACAGATTATGGGGCACTGAACCTATTTCACATCAAACTGAAATAAGTTTCTAAAACCTATATAAAATCGAAATGGCTGATAAGCATGCGTCTTGCAGTTTAGTAGAACAGGTCTGCATTTATATTCACTCACAGCGTTGTGGCAATAGCCCCTTTTCATGGACAACACCACCTGCCAACGTGCATAGAAAAAGAAAGTAACATCTCAGCAGAAATTGAATACCATCATTCATATTATCTGAAATACTGAGAGCAGAGTATCAAAGTTGACAGCGGTGGTATTCAGGCATACCCCAATTCTGTAATCTCCTGTTCTTCAACGATTTCCACTTTGAGACAGGTGCATCGTAGATCTGCAAGTTGGCATGAAATGATGACAAATAAAACAAGATATTCTGGAGAACATTACAAAGTGGGAACAGAAAATGAGAAAGGTTAAAAACACGGATGCGACCTGTTTCAGGAGGTGGGCCTGCTCAGAATCAGTAACAAAGTCTGGAACATAGAAAACAGTTGGCAAATCCCCAACAACGCGGTTATTCAACTTGTTTTGTTTTTCCATTTCCCTGCAAGTCAAATTTAAATAAGTTTATCAAAAATAATAAAAATAAACAAAATAAACTAGGCCAACAATGACTAGACCCGTGTTATCTCATCACAGAAGAGTTTGGGTATTCGCCAGTTGAATTGTGTGTCACTTTAAATATTTGGATTCACGCCCAAGCTGGTTGATTGCACCAATTTGGAAAAACAAAGAAAAAAGACGGGAGACATGCTAGAGTTGTAAAGATCTATGATCGGTATCACTCCCACTTATTGTTTCAATGAAGCAGATTATTCGAAATTCAAACTTCAAAACTTTACTGGCAAGCATTACCAGTCTAAAGCATCTTATAACAAGAAAACAAACATATTGCAGAAGGGTGAACAAAAGCAGCTCAAATAATCCATAAAAAGGTGGAAGAAACAGCAAAGAACAGAATGTCCAAGTTCAAATCATACTCTTCCACAGTCTCGATCATGTGTACCAATAGAATTAACGAAATAGAAAAGTTGAGGTCGAGAAACGCAGTGAAGTCTCAAAGAGTTCCATACCTGTATCCGGGGTATCGCAGAAGAGCAGAAATCGGGATGGAGGGAGCAGCAACAACAGGAAAGAGTCATAACCGTAAGAGAAGGGAAGCTCCATTCATTGGGTTGTGCGTTCCAATTTCCAACCGACCTCCATAAGGCCGAAGGCAGAACACGGGCCCATTGAGAATTAATTTTCTAATTCCAACTATAGGCTAATGGCCCAAAAATTTCGGCCCAAAACTATTATAGATAGCACCATCTCCAAGGACATGTACATCATTGTCCACACTAATACTACACCAATTGCTGGGCCACGAGTAGGAAAAACTCATAGCCGGCCGCCGATCGACTCAAACTGTTAAAATGGCCAAGAAATTAGTACTAAAGTTTATGAGAAGTGGCAGGGGCAATGCCAATGCCAATGCCAATGGGGACAATGATTGTGTCAAACAACCAAACTCTCTAAAGACAAAACCAGAGGCACTGCATTAAATTTCCAACCAAAGAATCTGCCATCCTCTAAACATGCATGATTACAAAAGATCTTTCAGAATCTCTCAATTATTTTACTATTAATTGTTGCAGCTTATGCTCGGTTGCTTGCTTCATGTGGAACATGTGTTCAGAGGCCTCATTTGGAGCACATGCTGCTCTCATTCACCCCAACCCTCTTAACTTATTCTTATGCTTATATAACCACTTAAATAACAGAATGACAAATATGTAATATACGAGTAGTTAAATATGTTAATCAGGGGGAAAAGAAAGAGGGAAAAAAAAAGTTGAGGCACATAAAAGAAGCATAGGATGCTCTCCACTAGAAAAGAGGATTTGTGTAAATGTGAGTTAAAGGAGCTTGGGGGGCGGGGGAATAAAAAGAAGAAAAAGAAAGTGAAGTGTTAAAGTTTACGCTCATACATTACTATAAGGCTCTATTTCTTTACAAGAGCTAGAGGGATGACTCTTTAAAATTAAAGCTATCTTTAACATGAAATTAAAGACTTTTATTCTCTCTGTTTCTTTTTTTTTTTTTTTAGGGCAAAGAGAGGAGCTAAAATGGAAAAGAAAAAGAGGGAACAAAAGGAGAAGAAGGAAAAGAAAAAGATAAGGGCATTGAAGAGGGTAAAGCGGAGAGACGTTGGAAAGGCAGGAGTACAAGTCAAACCTTTTATGGGGAAGACTTGGACCCTTGTTCTGGGGTCTCGGGTCCAGGCGTGCCCCAGCTGGTAAGCCTTAACTTAACGAATTCCTGACTTGGCAGATATTTTAAGAGCAAGACCAATCTTTGGCATTGCTCTGACTCTGACCGGGTAAATAGAACCATTAGTAGTATTATGGAATTCATTGAATATTGGTTGATATCTTATGTAAGATTGAGTTGATACAAAAATTTAATTTATAATGAATAAAAACTAATATTTTAAATGATAGTTTAACTATAAAAAAATTAGTAAATAGTTTAAATTATAATTTAAAAATTTTGATGACAGATAGTTATATAAGAGTTCATGGATTTAAACTGTTTAGTGAATGTCTTTCATTGAATTTAAATTATACCATATTTTGATCAAAGTTGATTGACCATTAAATTGTCTATTTTTCCTGGGCCAGGGGCCAAAATGCAAAGAATTTCAAAAGTTTGGGACGAATTTCAACAAATGGATGTTGCGACCATTTGTAGTGGTAATTAAAGCTTATGGACTAATGATGCTTTTTACCCGATAAAGATTTAGAGGGGAGTTTAGGGGGTCAGCCTGTGATACATTCATTTGTACTGTGCCCTGTCTACTGATGTTGATTGCTGGCTCATGATTTGTGTGTGTTTCAAACTGTATTAACCTATTTGCGTTTAATATTTGACTATCTAAAACTAGAAAAAAGTTAAAGTCACCTACCCTACCCTCCCCCTTGGCCCTCTACAGCCTCAAGCAAAGGACCTCACGTTTCCTTTTGCTTCCTCGCCCTCGCCCTTTTCTTTTAGGCCCTTTTCTCCTCCATTCTTAACTCACTCTCTCTTCCCTCTCCCTTTCCTTTTTGGAAGTTACTAGTTACTGACGGTGAAACCACGTGTTAAAGCACCACGCAGCAAAGCTTTCTCCACAAACCACAATGTACATCCGCGCTTTACATATTTTGTTCAAGGTATATTATCTTTTCTCCAAAGTTTTAATATTTCTTCCGTTTTAAATTTTCTACTTTATTTCAGTTTTTTATTTAAATTTAACCTAAATTTATTTATATTTATATTTTTTAATTTTTCCCAAAAAATATATTAGAGGCTACAAAACTTTGTTTTTAGATATAACATTTTAAAAAATATAAAATAATAATATAGATAAATTGAAGTCAAATTTAAGTCAAAAATTGAAATTGAGCAAAATATTTGTAAACGTACAGTTTTTCTTCATTCCTTTTTTTTCCCCTTTTGTTTGTGAGAGCGAGGTCCGCAAATCTTTTCTCATACATAATATTAGACTATATATATGTATGCATGTATGTATTTATGTATGTGTTATTTTGCCCATATTGATGGTTTGTTGATGCATGTATTGTTCTTCTTGCTAACAACTTCAATGTCACCTGAGCCTCTTGTTTTTACATATGGGCATTATTTTGTCACCTCAGATTTTGAAAATGTAACAGATAGGAAAAAGTAGCGGTAAAAGTGTCAATAAATTGTGTTAGCTGCATTGGTGGTCAGCATTTTTTTTTTCTCCTGAACAGTTACAAGAATTCGAGGACATCTACGATTAAGGCGTCTAACAATAAAATATATGAATAGTCCAAAGTTCGACAAAAGAAAAGAAATACGGGGCCGCATGCACATCCAAAGAACGTTTGTTGGAAGTTGACTTGGAACCTTTTTTTCCGAGTGGCACAAAATTTTCCAAGCTTTCCCATTCCAGAACACTTGTTTTTGCCAGTGGCTATGCACGGCCAAGCATATTGTTGGTGACAAATAATGAATGGTCAGTTTCTAACATTTTTCTTAAGATCAGATAGAACGAATTTTGTTTTGCCAAAAAAAAAAGGAGAACAATAATATCGGATTGTAGCAATTTAATTAAGGTAAATTATTATGTACGCCTAGCGCATATGTGCGCCAAGCCACACATAAGTACTTAAATAAATTTTTTTTAATGACAAACAAATTCTTAGAATTAATATGGTGGCTATGCGAGTGGAGGTGGTTGGGGGATGCAAGTTTGAATCCCAGCCGTCCCTTCTAGTTTTTTTTTTTTAAGATTTTCATTACATTTTTCTATATATTTTTTTACTTTTACGTTTTTGCATTTTTTTCTTCTTTTCTCTTTACAGTTTTTTTTCTTTTCTTTTGCTGTACTTTTATTTCCGTTTTTCATTTTATTTCCTTTTTCCAGTTTTATTTTTTTGTTTTCTTTTTCCAAGTTTTTTAACTTCCCATTTTTCCTCTTCCCAATCTTTTTCCAGTTCTTTTCTTTTTCCATTTTTTGAACTGATAAAAAAGTTTGTTTTCATTTGCCCAAGAATTTTATTTTATCAATATGTGTTTTTTCTTTTATTTATTCATTTTTGTTTCTTTAGATAAACTAGTTGTTTATTCTCTTATTAGTAGCTATTTGTATTTGTATTAATAACTTATTGTTATTCTATTAGTTCCTATTAAATCTTTTAGATGCACTAATTTTGTTATTTGCTCTTTTATTTGTAACTCTTTGTTCTTTTATTAGTATTCATTTTTATTTTTATTAATAATAATTTGTTATTTTACAAATGCCTATTTGTTCTTTTAGGGACACTAATTTTTTATTCTTTTGTTACTACTTGTTTGTTCTTTTATTTGTAACTCTTTGTACTTTTATTAATAGGTATTTGTTCCTTTATTTGTTCATGTTTGTTCCTTTAGATACTTGATGTCTGTCCCTTTATTGGTGACTATTTGTATTTTTATTAGTAATAATTTTTTCTTATAAATACCAGAAACTTATAAGTGAACAAACAAATACTAATAAAAGAACATACAACAACATATAAAAGAATAAGTAGCTAGTTTCTCTAAAAATACAAGCAAGAACTGATAACAGAATAAATAATGACTAATAAAAGAATAAACAACTATCTGTAAAAGAACAAAGAACTAGTTTATCTAAAAGAACATCAGAAACTTATAAAATAAAAAATAATTACTAAGAAAAGAACAAATAATTATTTATAAAAAACAAATAACTATATATAAAAGAACAAGCAGAAACTAATAAAAAAATAAACAACTATAGACAAAAGAACAAACAACCATCTATAAAAAGAACAAAGAACTAGTTTTTATGCAAATACAATAGACACTTATAAAAGAATAAATAATTTAATAAAAGAACAAACAACTATCCTTAAAAGAACAAGTAGCTAGTTTCTCAAAAAGAACAAATATAAACTGATATAAGAACAATTAACTACTAACAAAAGAACAAACGACTATCTATAAAAGAACAAACAAATAGTTTCACTAAAAGAATAAATAGGAACAAATAAAAGAACAACCAACTATTTATAAAAGAACAAACAACATATAAGAGAAATAAAAAAATTAATAAAATAAAAAGAACATATTGATAGCATAAAGAGAATAAATCCACAACACAAAAAAAAAATTATAATGAATAGAATGACTTCATAAAATAAACATAAAAAATTAATAGAACAAAAAAATCACATAATAAAAAGACCATGTTCATATTATAAAAAGAATAGATGCCACTGTGAAAAAATAAATGAACATCATGTTAATTTAATTTCTTTTATAAGTTTTAAATGGGCATGAAAATTAACTAATTGAATAAGTAACAGAAGAACAAGAAATTAATTAAATGAACATGAAGCATAAATAAAAAGAACATTTTCATTTATTCATATTTATTTGTTATTTTATTCATTTTTATTTGTTCATTTTGTATATCATAATTATGAATTTTATGAACTCTAATTAGATGGTTTTTTCTTTATTTTGTGGTTTCAAGAACATACTTGACAAAAAATTATTGAAAACAATTATTAAAGAACAACATTGAAGACAAAAGTAAACAAACATTAAAAAAGCCAATAAGTGAAATAATCTAAGTGAAGTGGAAAAAAAAAAGCAACAATGCAAAAGCAGAGAAAACTACAAAGGGCAAAAAAATAACAAAACAAAAAGAGAAAGGGATTGGAAAATTGAAATTAAGTTGGACATGAGCAATTTCAGGATAATTGGAAATTGTTTCAATCTCACACTTCACACAGCAATTCATCAAGTTCACATAATACATATTCAAAATAGTCTTATTGTCAGTTTTAATAGTTGAGGATGTTTAGAATTTTAATATATATAGTAGAAGGGTGGCTTATGACATAAGCCTGGTTCACATAAAAAGTACTCTTTAATTAATAGGAGCAGGAAGGAAAACTTTCTTATTCGAATGTCACAAAAAGAAAACATTCGCTTACCCAATGGAGTTCCAAGCTCTCCGCTTGATGCGTGTCATACTCCTATAATTACACCCAATTCATTTTAACTTTAATCAATTGGCTAAAAAATGACTTATTTTTATTTTTATATTTTTTTTTACTTAAAAATAATTTTAATTAAAATTTTATATTATGTAACTGCAATAATCAATTGAAAATATAATTTTTATAATCTTACTAAATTTTTATGAATTTTTCTAGTTTTAAGCCTTAAAAAAATTTATAAAAATTTAACAATATCCTAAAAATTTACTTTTAAATTGATTATTACATCTACATAATATTAACTTTCAAATAAAATTAGTTTCAGATAAAAAAGAAATAAAAAAATAGTAACTTTAGACAAAACGAATTGACGTTAATTTTCTACCCTCGTTCAGAATGAAAAACCTTAAGCATGTCCAATCCTTCTCGTTTCGAATCACAAAACATCAATGGGACGCATTGGGGATAGAACAGTGGAAACTAGCAAGGGGGTGACAAGGGGATGCAAGTGGCAAATTCTCGAATAGATTCATAGTCAACAGTTGAGGGGAGAGTCGCAAATGGGAGAGTCACAAAGGGGATAAATAACATAGAAGAGGTTGTTTCAGCTATAAAAGAAACGATAAAGGGTTTGTGTAAAACCTATCTTTTGCCCCACATCCTTTTACTTTTTTTTTTTTTATAAATGAATCCCTAATATTTTTTCAAGCACATTGACATATGCAAGTGTAAAATGATACATATAAAAAAAATAAAATTATAATTGTAATGTAGAAGAAGTCATAAAATTATCCAACAAAAATAATATATTAGTAATAGTTTTTTTTATATCATTTGTACATTTATGTCACATGTTTTGTACATATCTATTACTTATTTTATATATCGAGTTTCATACATATTATCATTTAATTTATTTATATATTTAATTTGACAGAAAATTAGATTTGATACGTACACACATATTCTTTTATTAGATGCTGAACTCGTACATATAATTGAATATATCGGTAACATATCTATAATCTCATTGATACATATATTATATATTATCTATACAGATTTCTTACTTTTTTTGTATATCAAGTTTGTAAATATATGATATCTAATTTATACTTATCTCCATTTTTTTTAGAAACGAAATATGATGTGTTAACACTTATTTTATGCTATGAAAAATAGTATTGAAATATAAATATATAAAAACGTAAAAGAGTATATATACATTTAACTTACCAATCTCATGCCTCTACTCAGCAACAGCATTGTAGAACTACCTCAATAAAATATATACTAATGTTATATGGAAAGCATTTTTAATTATTTTTTGTTACAAAAGCATGTACTTTCTATTTCCATCATTTTTCTCCTTTTATTTTTCATTAAAAAACTTGAAAAAGCTTAAACACATTAGAAAAAGCTTATTCAAGTGAAAGACGGGAAAATAGAGTAAACATAATCCGACAAAAAAAATAATTAGAATTAAAAAGGAAAAAACATATCAATGTTATATGTCTAGTGGTCCAGAGTCGAGAGTTCATTTTTTTTTTTTGCTCCTATTATATTTTATAATATTATATGCTAAAAGAGGAAGATATTTTATTGCTCATTAAGAATGATTACTGTAGATAAACAGTTTGCTTTTGTCGGATGCGATTTGCTCTTATTTAAGTTCAATTCTCTTTGCGTAAGACGCTTATCTTTCTCCGGGTCTATGTTGCAATTTTCTCGGTTTTAGTCCGTTTCATGTTTGTTTTGGTTAAAACGTGGTTTCAGCCTCTAACTCTATAATTTTTTTCATTTTAGGCTCTGAGTTACGTCTATGCAACATTGTGGTCGCCCTAAGCTTTTTTTTTCCATTATTATTTGCTCTCTTATCCCCAAAACTTTTTTTTATTATTTACTGTACTATCTTCTAAAGTAAGACATTGGTGACCATAATTTGTTTATTTTTTAGTTAAACTATTTTTTATCTTTATTAAGTCAATTATTAAATCCTTAATATCTAAAGTTTTTCCCCTTTTTTTGTATCATAACTTTTTTTTATTGATTTTATTTATTTTTATTTTCTAAAATGAAACTTTAATCATTATAATTTGCCTACTTTTGGCCTGGTTCTAGTTGATTCGGCTTTAGTCAGTTTTTTTTTTTTCTTTTTTTTTTTAATCTTTATTAAGTTAATGGTTAGACTGTTGATTGATTAACATATATTAAACATAGTTTTGTATTTTGGTCATTTTTTTTATCATTATTGATCAATTACATTTTTATAGCATCAATTATTTACTTCAAGCTCCATAGTTTAATAAAGTAATTTGGGCCATAATTTTTAAAATTGAAAGTGAATTTTTCTAGATAATTTTTTCATAAATATTAAAAATTAGAGTTTGAGTTGATAAGGGATGAAAATTTTTAGTGAATTATTTTTTAATTAACAAAAGAAAATATGTATTGTTTCAAAACATATACTGTGTTTTGTTTCACAGTGTTATGTTTCGATCATAACTAATCATTTTAATGATATAAATATAACATGAGGAGAACCAAACTCGAATTTGAAATAAATAGAAATGCTAATTAATTATCATCAATTTATTGATGAGAAATTTTTATTTATTTATTATTAAAATTTATTATAAAAAATATTTTCTATGATGTATGGGTCATCAAACTTCTCCATTTGTTCTCTTTGTCTCTAATTTTTTTTTTCATTTTTTGTCTTCTAAAACAAATTCTTAGCAACCATGGTTTGTTTATTTTTTTTTAATCAACCATAATGATTTTGTTCAACCTTTTTTTGTTAATTTTATTATTATTATTTTTTAAAATAAAACTTTAGTCACTATAAGTTTGTCTATTTTTTATATGATTTGAGATTATTTGTTTTAGCCAATATTTTCATTTTTTTTCCTTTTTTAAGTTAATGATTAAACATTTAATTCCCGAAATCTTTGTATTTGCTCTCGTGGTGTGAAGACCATTTTTTTTTTTATTCATTAATCATTAAATCTCACTTTTTCTCGCTGAAATTATACTTTGTCTTTTATTATTAACTTTTTCATATTATTTATATTTTCAAAAACAAATTTTTAGCTGCCATGTTTTATCTTTTGGTACTTAGAATTTTTTTTGCTCTCTTAGACCTAATTGTAGCTGTCATGGTTTATCTTCTGATACTTAATTATTTTTTTTTTTAATGATCACCACTATTTATATTTATATTTAATAATGACACTAATTGAATCGCCACAACGTACAAACGCCGTAAACCTCGTGTCGTTTGCTATACATCTACTCATATCTCTCAACAAAGGTCATTTTGTCCTACTTTGTTCCCACTTCTATATTTGTTTTGTTTTGATGGGTTATGTGGGTCACTATTAAATCATGACTTAAACGTGAACAGCTATTATGTTGATGAAACAAATGTATTGCCATGCAATTGAAAAGGCTGGCCAACCAGAAAGAAAAAAGAAAAAAGACGTGCAATTTAAAAAGCATATCGTATACTACATTTTTTTTTATATTTTCTAAATTCTACTCCTTGTTAGCAAAACTTTTTATATGATTACATCAAATTTTTGCATAAGCTGCTGTTCGTTTGGACTCTTGTAACTACTTAATCATGAATGTCATAATTCATTATTGTAATAAAACAATTTAGTGACTAATTGTGAAGTTGAAGAACTAATCATAAATAAGTAGAACATCTTAATCGATTTGAACATTTATTTCCCGGATTCATAAGTTAAGTTGCATAAACCATCATAAAAGTTAGAGCGAGAGTAGAAAATTATTACACTTTAAAATATAAGAAAGTAAAAAGGTTGTAAAGAGAGAACAAGGAAGTCAATTGAGAGTGAGAACAAAAGTGACAACAAAAAAGAAAATGATCACGTAACTTACTAACTCCATAATTTATCATTCTTACATAAAATTTATTTATTTATATACTAAAATATTAAAAATAAAAAATTATAGATTAATTGCTAAAAAGTGAATGGTGCAAAAAATTTGTGACCAATGAAATATTTCATAAAAATCAAATATCATGTATATGACTTTTGACGAGTTCAATGCTATTTTTGGTTTGGATGAATTATGAATCGAAGGATTTATCCTTCATGGGGTTCATATTATTTCTTTTTTTTTTAAATTACGAGCTCAAATTAGCTACGTGCCTTTTTAGGACTTGAATGGATGCATATTAAATGAAAACAAACATGCCACGTCGTAGGCCGCGTGAGCCTTAGGCGAGGCAAGCTGATGCCACGTCAAATTTTTCCATGGCTACCCTTTCGACCAAAAAAACAAAAAGATAGAAATATGTATATGGCTTGATGGAAGTAAAAAAGTTACTGACTTGAGAAGTATTAAACAGATCATGGATAGATAATGATCAGATTTCATATCGATTTAATTAAAATTTAAATCCCTTATTAACAACTAAAAATATTACTACCAAAACATTTATCGGAACTTCTCAATGTACGACATTATTGATACTGCTCAGGGTAAGAATTAGCAACTTTAAAAATAAAAACAACAAACATTGGGGATCTGTCTGTGCCGAGTTGGCAAATAAGAACAATGGCAATCTTGATTAGGGTTTGAGTGGTGGCAGTACTCTCCAAAAAAACAGGCATATTAATAAGTGATTCAATTATAGCCCAAGTCCTTCAGACTGTGCGCAACATTCACTTCATCTCCAGCTTTTCAATAAAAATTTTCAATGTCTTCTACTTGTAACAAACTTCGAATAACAAAAAAGTTGGACATTTAGAGAGGTCAAGAACGTTGGTCATGAAAATTATGGGGGTAGAAAATGTAGTATCAACAGCTTTATGGGGCTAAAATTATAATATGTTCCCTTTATTTTCATGGCTGAGAAACATTTATAGGATGCGGTAGGACTAGGAAATAGGAATTAGGAGAAAGGCTCTGGGCAATATAGAATCTTGAAAATTGAAAAGGAAAAATTACAAAAAGGCCTACATTTTGATATAATATACACTTTATCCCCTCTATTTTTTAAAACCTACATTTTACCTATACTTCATTTACAATGCCTGACAATAACTTTTGAAACTCTAATTTGAACCGTATGGTAACTATATTTTAATAAAGTAAAAATTTTTGATATTTTTTTAATAGCTAATTGATCATTAAAAAATACATTTATACATTTAAAAGAAGGAAAATGTTTTTGTAAAGAAGAAAAATTGATAATTTAAAATTTATATTAACTATTAACAATATTGAAGATATTAAAATTATTAAAAGATAACTATCATACCGTTTAAATTAAATTTTCAGAAGCTGTTAATTGAATGATGTAAATAAATATGGAGTAAAGTGTAGATTTTAAAACTATGAGGATAGAGGGTAAATTAGAGCAAACCTCAGGAATAATTGTAAGTTTCCCAATTGTAAATTAAAATTCTCTTTTTCTGTTAAGTTAAAGAACAGAAAAAGCCTGCGTCTGCTTCAGCCCTGGCATCTGAAACAGTCTCCTCCTCTCCTATCCGTCTCCCCGTCACGTGCTCCCTGTAACAGTTTTACTTCCACCCAAGTAAATAAAAACAACCAAACCTACAAAATCCCTGCCCAATTCTTTTCTTTTCAAGAGGTGGAATTGAATCTCTCCACTCTCTCTCTCTCAAAAGCAGAAAAGCTTACCTCACCCTCTCTGCTTCACCCCTGAACCACCATTTTCACTTCTGCCAACAGTTCCATGAAACGTAGTGCAAAAGCTCCTTCTTTTATGGGGTTTTTTAACCCATCGAAAGCCAAGTCCCTCCTTATATAAAACCCGTGTAAAACCCGTTCCTTCTCGTTCCCGTCCTATCCCTCTTTTCATCCTTTCCTCTTCCCCCATTGCCATGGAAACTCTAAGCTTTCTCAAATTCTGGAGGCCCACCCAGAAAGACTTTCAAAATCAGGTCTCCTCAGCCAACGAGTTCGACGAAGAAGATGACTCCTTCTTCGAGTTGGAGTTTCCCTTGCATGGCAATGAAGAGAACATTAGGAAAGATTGTCTTCTGGTTGAAGACAATAGTGGTAGAGAAAGCAAAATATATGGCTTCGACGATAACAGGGTTCACAACTCCGACAAAGGTGCCGGCGACAGGGACCTCCATTTTCGATCGCCGTCTCTAGTTCTGTCGCCAGGTGACCACTTCGCAATAAGGAAAATCATCCCTGTCGAATCCGCCTCCAAGCCTCAATCTCCAATTGCTATCTTCAAATCAGTCCCCAAATTTCGAGCCTTCTCTTTCAAGACCAAGTCCACGGAAACGAATGAGAAAGCGGATAAGTTGGAAAAACCCCACAGAACCGAGTTGGGTGCTCTTCTGATGGAAACCCCTAAGCGTGAGAAACATGGAAGCAAACATTTCTCTGTGAAATTCGGTACCGAAGAAGGTCCCTTTTTCGTCAGAGTTAACAGTTCGAGGAGAACAGAGCCCAAGTCTGAGGGTACAACCCCAGATGATTCTTCGAACAAATTGCAGAAATACCTGAAGCTCATCAAGCCATTGTATGTCAAAGGCTTGAAAAAGAACAATGACAAGACCAAATTCCTCGGCGACTTCGTGTCATCCTCCCCTGGTTCTTCTCCGGCAACGGTGCTCCCGGTGAAGAAAGAGAAGCAGGGTAATCTTCAGGCCGGAATTCGAGTGGCGTGCAAGCACTTGGGTAAGAGCCGATCGGCCTCATCCATGGCGGTGTCGCCGTCGGTGAGCCGGAGGGACGATTCGCTGATGCTGCATAATGACGGGATCCAGAGCGCCATTCTGCATTGCAAGCGATCGTTCAATTCCCCGAGAGGTAATCAATTGCAGCGAGGTTTAGATTTATTTATCTTCCGGGTGTAATTGAATTCAAAATTATGATCCATCTCCTTTGACACTGAACTTCTTCATTCTGTTTTGGCTTTAGAAGCTTCTGTGCTCTGGAGAAGCACCAGTGATTCTTCTCAAGAGAAATTGAGCAATGCATCTTCAACAGGTAGATATATATGTTTAGTTTGTGGGTTTCAAATTCAGAAGTTCCAATGTTGGTGAACTAATATACTAGTTTATCTCTCTCTGCAGATTGTTCTGTATTGTCAAGATTAACAAGCGTTTCATCTACATCTGAGAAAATGTTGGAATCAGCAAGGGCATCAAGCGAGGACGGAATTGGCTTTGAACCTCAAGAGTTGAAAGCTACATAGACGGAACAGTGTTTCAGAAATGGGTTAACTTGTTAGCTATTTATTTTGTTTTCACATTTTAATGATGTAAAAAGGAAAGTGAAAGAGCCTGGTAGATCAGATGGAAAACCCTTGTGGTGACTGACAGTGATTAGGAAGTAGGATTGTAAAGAGATGGGTCATGATGAGGAGTTTGAAAGCAAAATGTGGATTTTGGATCTTTTCTGGGTGTGCCTGCTAAGCTGAGTGACTCTGTTGTGTGGTGATCTTATTCTGCAGTAGACTAGACTAGACTAGAGGGTAGAGAGCATCATTTTGGCTTTGAAATCTGAGTTTAGTTGTGGGTTTCAAAGGGTTTATTATCAACTTTGGATTTTGAGGACCTGAAATGACTTGTCTCAGGTCTTTTAACTTTCCAGCACATTGGATTGAACAGTGTGACCTCTGCCTGCCAAAATTAGTACTAGCAGCTGGGAAGAAGAAAGTGGATCTGATGTGTGGGTTTAAGAATTGGGTTTAGATTAAACCTCCAATAATTACTGAGAGTTTTGGTTCTGAATAGTCAACTAATAAGAAAGGCTAGTCATCGGCTCTGCAGTTCCCCCGGGTCCGACCTTTCCCCAACCCGCTTTCCCCGGCCTGCATTGTAAAAGCAAAGTTATCGCTAACTAAATGTGGACCAATCCCACCTTTGGCAAACTTCAAACTCTAATAAGAAATAAATAAACAGTAATATTTAAAGCGGAGTGAGGTAATGGCGAATCATAGTGGGGGAGTCCCTGATAATGTAGAGTGGTTATTGCTTTGTTAGGAGTAACTTCGTACCAGCCGAATTATCTATCAAATTTGAAAGTGCTTGTCTTCCATCAAGGAATCCACTGCATATCGGACCATAGATAACTTTTTCCGTTGTTACTAATAACTTTTTCCATTGTTACTAACCAGGACGAACTTAAGATTCAAACCTACAAACTATGTAGAACATCCTAAAAATATATATACCATATTTTTTACGTTGAACATCATAAAAAAACTATCGAAAGTATTGGTAATGAAGATAGACCATCTTATAATAAATATTGCAGAGGATTTTAATGCATGTAAACTTAAGTTGATTGCGTGGAATTTAGTCATAGCTCACCACTTATTTTTGGCTTAACGCGAGCTCTTAGATTTCGAGGTCCTAACTTATTTTTGGCTTAAATGCCTTAGGCTTTCCTGTACTATGGCCACTCAGACACATAACCCCCAAGTATGACTCGTTACAACTTAATCCCCCAACTCCTAAAAAACGTCCAATTAGCCCCACGCACCCAGCATGTGAGATCACGTGGCTTCCCAGCCGTCTGATTTTAACGGTACTTCTCTTTCTCCGTCTGCGATAACCTCCCCTCTGCCCATCACACTACCGACGTCCATGGCCGCCCCACCTCCCTCAGCATCCCTACCCTCCTTCTACTCTTCTCTGAAAATCCACTCGATTGGAAACCTCCATCTCAAGCTGCTTCTAGATTTCGCCCCTTTCCTTCATCTCCTTCAATTGACAATCCATCAGTCGATCCCTTTCTCTCAACATCCTCTCCGTGATCTCACTGTCTTGCAAGATCATGCTTGCCGCCATCGTCGGACGATGATGTTCCTACCTGCTTTTGGCTTTCACACACGGAACATGACTTAGGACCAGCAAACGGTTCAGGTCCATTTAATTCCAGGTCGGAGATCCGTAAGAATGCATCTTCGGAATGCGCGGGCCGGAATCCTTTGACGGGGGTCCGACAGAGCGGGCATGTGGAGTAAGAGAAGAACCACATGTCAATACAGTCCATGTGGAAGATGTGGTTACAACTGGGCAGGATATATGATATTGTCCGCCATGGCGGACATCCGCTACTAACTAACGGTTAAGTCCAACCGTAAGTAAACAGTGTTTATCTTAAAGTGTCTGAAGCTAAGTTGTTAGTGTCTATATCTAGTGTTTGGGTGTTTGCTTTTAGTATGTAAATGTCTGCCATGGCGGACATTTGCTACTAACTAATGGCTAAATTAACACAATTAGTGTCTAACCGTAAGTAAATAGCGTTTATCTTAGAATGTCTAAAGCTAAGTTGTTAGTGTCTATGTCTGGTACTTGGGTACTTGCTTTTAGTATGTAAATGTCTACAAGTTATTTTCCTAATAGTGAAGATAAAATACTTTAATTATTCAAATTTTACTTTTAATTGAGAGTATAATAATATCATTTTAAGCAATATATACTTGAAAATTTCTGTCATATTTTTATAGCTTTCTATATGGTTGTATCTTGTTCATATGTAGATAAATTTAAATACATTTTATATGTACTAAATACCATGTAGACAAAATTGAACATTTTATTCATAGAATTAGACATCTCATATATAAAAATTGACATTAGATTACTGATTTTTATTCTAAGTACAAAGTGTCTAACTCTATCTTTTCTTTTATAAATTTTTGCAGTGTCCAAGTGCCTAAATATAGTGGTTGGATGTCTAGTATAATAGTTTAAATGTCTAAATCTGGTAGTAAAAAAATATATTTTCTACCCGTTTGGGTATGTTGTCCAAACTGTTGGATTGAAGTGTTTAAATATCTGATTATGATTGTTGAATATCTAATATGATGAGTTAAGTGTTTAAATCTGGTAAGAAAATGTACAATCTACATAATTGTAGTGTCCAAGTGTTTAATTATGACGTTTTACATGTTTCCTTCATTTTATGTAAGACTAGATACCACTTAAATATAATTGGATATAAAAAAAAACAAATATATTTCAAAAAAGAAAAGGCTAACAATTTTATATTTTTATGCAAATAAGTTATGTAGTAGTGTCTAATATATTTTATAGAAGTGTCTAATTTTATTTATGATAATATCCAATGTCACATATTGTGTTATCTAATTTCTAATAAAAAATGCAAGTATAGACACTATTTTTTTATATTATCTCAATCTGTGTGTTAATTAGAATATTAATGTTTTAGTGTGAAAATAGGAATAATAAAAGAGATTTTGTAAAATAAGAGAATTGTTTGATGTTAAAAATGGAAAATGGTAATTGATTTAATTCCCTAAATATATGGAAAAAAAAACTGTCAAAAATATTATTTAATTTTTTATATCTTTAGAAAAATTATAATTTTTTTAAATAAATATAAAATTAAAAAAAGTAATTAAATTTTGAAAAAAATAAAAAACAAGCGGAGGTGGAACGCGTTCCGTCGGGCGTACGTTCGCCAGGGCGGACGCAAAAATTATCCCATGAGAACTAACATTAGTAGGAAGCGTAGGCGTGGAAGGCCAAGAGGAGAAAGAGAAGTTCCGTTAAAATCAGACGGCTGGGAAGCCGCATGCTCTCACGTGCCACTGCAAGGGGTTAATTGGACGTTTTCTATGAGTTGGGGAACTGAGTTGTAACGGGCCATACTTGGGGGTTATGTGCCCGAGTGTTCATAGTACAAGGGGAGAAGGTGGTATTTAAGCCCTTACTTTCACTCTGAGTCTCTGACCATTTGTACTAGTGCATTTGAATTTTTTTCTTGAAAAATTCAATGATGCCCGTTGTCACAGCGATGGATGGTCATGTTATCTCGTCTTTTTCTTTCTTTGTTTTTTTTATCTTGACCTGACGTACGCGGCAGGGCTGATTAGTGATTACCAAGAATAAAAGTAAAAATTAAAACAGTACATTATGCTTTTAATCTTTTACATAAAAATACACTACATTTTTTCTTTGTTACAACGGTTAAAGTCAGCTTTCAACTAAAAAACACGGTTAGCTCCTTCCAAAAAAAAGAAAAACAGTCGGTTAGTTAGTTTTATATAATTAATACTCCTCCGTCCGACTTCCTTTACTTTATTTAATTTTTTCAACTAATTTGACTTAAATTTATTTAAATTATTATTTATTAAAAAAATTAAAAAATATATATTTAGTAACTATAAGTCTTAATTTATCATTATATTTTAAATATTTTTCATTTATATGCTCAAATATTGAAAATAAAAAATAATAAATTAATTATTAAAAAAGAAATAATGTAAGGAATTTGGGACAACGAGAAAATAATATTTATTTCTATGGTTTAAAGTGCGTATATTTTTAAAAGTTTTAAATTTTTTTGATTACCTACTAAAAAAATATTCAAGTGATTTTAAATATATATAGTATTAAATTTTAAATGACACTCCCTCTGTCCCATATTGTTTGAAACATTCACTTTTTAGCAATTAATCTATGATTTTTTATTTTTTATTTTTAATATATAAATAAAAAAAATTATATAAATGATAAATAAAAACCTATAGTTTCCAAATATATTTTTTTAAATTTTTTTTCTAACAACCAATAATATAAATAAATTCAAGTCAAACTATGGCCAAAAGTCAACTGTTTCAAACAATATGGGATAGAGTGAGTATTAATTAAAAACATTGAAATGAAAATAAAACATTAATTTTTTATTTTCAAAGAAATTATTGATTTGGATAACAGAGATCACTGTCTAACTAAAATGTAACACAAATATAAATGGTTTCTGACCTTTAGTCATTGTTTCCTTTTAATCCCTAACATATTGAATGTATTATTTTGGTCATAAATCTATTAAAATTATTTCATTTTGGTCCCTTGCCAGATGAAATTCATCAATCTAGAATATTTTTCTGATAAAAACTTTTAAAATTTTAATTTAAATATTCGGTAACTGTCCTTTAGTAAATTTAAATAGTTTAATATTTATTGTAATACAGTTACTGGATAGTTTAAATTATGATGTAGGAAGTTGTTATCAGATAAACACTATGAATTAACAAATTTCATTAAATTTGGACTGAAATGAAATGTTTCCAAAATATTTAGACCTAAAATGAAACATTTTTAATAGGTTTCAGATTAAAATAGAATATTCAATAGGTTAGGGACTAGAAGGAAACAATTAATAAAGATCAGGGACCATTTTTGAAGTTTTCTCTTAACCCTTTATTTGGCCATGACGTTTTCCCCAACTGTGGTATGGGGAATTTTCTAATCCAAGGTTCAGATGCAAAAGTTGGCATTAAATGTGAAGACGAAAACTGGACCAAAAATCCATGTCAAAGATTTTTGTCATCATGGGATATGCCAGAGTCCAAAAACAACACCATCAGTACCCATTTGAATGATCATGCACCTATGTTTACAACTTCATTTAAAAATTCAAATTGAAGAGAGTTCAGGAAGCAATAATTTCAGGTTAAGCAAATTACATAAATGGTCCCTAACTGTAAGTAATTGGTTTTTTTCAATCCCTAATCTATTGAATGCTCTGTTTTGATTCTAAATTTATTAAAATTGTTTCATTTCGGTTTCCTATCAGATGAAATTTATTAACTCAGAATAATTATATGACACAAACTTTTGAAATTTTAATTTAAATATTTAATAATTATTTTCTGATAAATTTAAATAGTTTAATATTTTTTATAGTAAATAGATAATTTAAATTAGTAGTTTTTTCTTGTTAAATGAAATAAGTTCAATTTACATAGAAAAAATGTTTTCAATTTTTCATTAACTATAAAAAATTATTATACTAATTGAATTTATTGTAAAACAATTACCAGATATTTTAAATTATGATATAAAAAGTTATTATAAGATAAATACTTTAAATTAACAAATTTGAACAAGATGGGACCAAAATGAAACATTTTTAATAGATTTAGAACTAAACTGAAATATTTTAATAGTTTTAGGACTAAAATTGAATATTTAATACCTTATAGATTAAAAGGAAACTATGACTAAAGGTTAGGATCCATTCATGAAATTTACTTGTTTCAAGCGACTTTGAGTGAGTTATATAACGGATTTGATTGGGTGAGGGGTTGTAATAGATATTTTAAAGAAATTTAGAACTAAAATAGAACAATTTAACATATCTTATTAGGTACTAAATCAAAATGATAATTAAAAGTTACTCTATCAATCTGGTAAAACTTGTCTCTTTTACTATTCACAATAATTAATTTATTATTTTTTTTATAAAAATATAATTTTTTATGTGAAAATAGTACTTTAAAGACTATACTTTATAAATATAATTTTTTAAAAAAATTTATAATACAAATTAATATGAGTATATTTAAGTTAAATTTTAATTTAAAAAAAAAAAGGACCATCTTTTGTTAAACGAGGTAGTACGTAATATCTTTCAATTACCTTTGTTCAAAATTCAAAATGGAAATAACTGGGGCAGCAATTGTTTGGACGTTGGCGTCATCAATAAGCGGAGGACCAAGTGAAGAGGAGACGAAGAAAATTAAGGCGCTGTCCATAATGGCAGCTGGAACAGCCCCCCGACAACAAAATCAGGCGGTACCCAGTTCTCTGTTCAACACTTCAACTTCAACGCCCGGTTCGTTTTTTCTGCCATTAATTAAACAAATGTCAAGCGTTCGAAACCTCCCGAATTCATCTTCATGGCGACATGATTGAAAATATTTTCCATTCCGTTAATTGGGTACAAAACAATCACTATAGATATTGATTAATGAGGGCCATCAAATTAATTAGGGTTTAAAAAGAGCGGGCCAACCTCACAATATTGTCATTGATCATTAATTCCATGGCTTGCTACCCCAGTTCATACTCCAAGAACTAAATAATCATACCATGAGGCCGTCTTGAGGCTAATCAATTATAAGTGGCTCGGTCGGCGGGACCAGGTCTAGCTAAACTTGATTCGAACATGTTCTTAATTATGGGTTGTTGTCACACATGCACTTGTGGGACTTTGGGTTGGATAATATATCCTCCACCTCCTACCAATTTCATCCTTTTCGTTCAAGTTTATAAATTAAGGTTATTTATTTGTACTCACAAGCAGGAGCGGTTTTGAGCCTCTGTCAGACTAAACTGTAAAATCCTCGTTTAGACATTATATATATTCAACATATGTAAAAATTCATTTTGGTATCCTTTTTTTTTCTTTTTTTGTGGTAAAAATTTCTTCATCAGGACATATAGTTTAAACGTTCTACCAACCGAGAACCGAATTTGCATTTGGGATCAGAGTAATTTAAAAGAACTCAGTTGCTCCTCTTTTTTAAGTACCATGAGTCATTTCGATCTCTTATATATGAACCATATATATGTTGTCCATGCTCTAAAGTACGTAATAATCTGGTTGACTTTCTAGGAGGACTTGTGTTGACCTGCGCCCTGATTAGTTAGTTAATTATAATTTAAAGCCGGGAAGAAATTAATATACAAAAAAACACTTGGGTTGGGAAGCCATCGACTCTGAGACTAGATGAATGCATGCATATTGGTCAATTATAGAATTGGATTCTGGCGTGTTCCTGAAGTCTTGCAATTGGTGTCGACTAGAAGCATGAAGTACTGTTGGAATTTCTATAGATGCATTTAATTGAAGGAACGTGAATTTAAATCAAGAGTCCTCCATTTATATATATATATATTGTCATCGATCAAAAAGGAAAAATGTATACTATATTACATGTGAACAAGTCCCAGGAAACAAGAAGAAATAAAAACAGAAACCAAGGAGAAGAAGGAGGAGATGATGGGCACGTATAGTAGGTACATGTATATACATTCAATGCACCAAGATGAAGATACATATAGAGAGTAAGCAGCTAGCGTGGATAAATATATAAATGCATTAGAGGAGGGGGGACAGGGCCAGGGGGCATGCAAAACAAAAGACAGGACATATATATGTAGAGATTTGGTTTGGTTTACTAATTAGTTGTCTGTTGGGTCAGTGCAGTGTTTGAGTTAGGTGCATGATATGGGTCGACTTTGGTATTTGGTCAAAATTATTACTATACATCTTTCTTTGCGACGGTCTCATATATTTGCAGCAGTTTTGCCTTCGGATGGAGATGGGTGTCGGAGATGTACCCTCCATCACTTCCTATCCTTTTCACTGGATGTGGGTTAATATTCACGGTCTTGTTTTTCAATTTTAATTTGTTCTGCCCATTGCCCTATACTTTCGTGCTACCGTTTGCACATTGACCAGCTGGTAGCTTTCAATTTGTACTTTTATTATCATTAATCCAGTACTGGATTTAATAATCTGGTCAAGCGATGATTGGGTTTCCAGCCTAAGCCCAATGTAAAGACGCAAGAAATGGAAAACAAAACAAGAGTTGGCCCAATCTTCGGGTTCCGACCATGACATTATTCTGGGCCGGGTAATGGGCCGAGACCCATTTTCCATTACAAGTGAATTGGTGGGTACCAGAAAAGGTGGTCTGTTATATATTCGGGGACATCGACTCTGCGGATAAAGCAGACGTCAGTTTTGGTTCTCCTCCACCTCCTCCAGGAAGAGATCACGTTCACCTATTGCCTCATAGCATATCAATTAACGGCGCTAGGCGATCACATTCCCATAACAGTCACACCAAAAACTGTGTTCTCGTGACCAAGAAATGGGCGGCTTCCCTTCCATCCCACCACTGCCTCTACTTCATTCTTATCTTGCCTTTTCTTCCTTATTTAAATGCAACTCGACTACTTATTTCTATACACGACCCGGTTTGTTACTGTCTATAATTCGAATTCACATGATTGAGCCGGTCCGCCATAGGCAATCTATCAAATTGGTCATGTAACGGTCCATAAAATGTGTAACATTATTAGATAGGGTGATCTTGCAATGTACCGTTGGTAATTACAAAGTACTATAACCAAATCATTTTCTTTCTTATTATCTTAGTGAGGTGGTGTAACTGTCACATATTTGTAAGATTAAAAGCATAATAGCTAACTTTTGCAAAGTTCAAGTACAGAAAGATAACAGTATAAAACCTTTTGCTGATCATTGTGAAATATAATGCTCACTAATTTGTAAATTTCCTGGACTCGAACAATTGGGGAATTTATTGCGTCCACCTTGGTGGACGTACATCACTGGATGGAACTCTAATGATGTTAATATTAGATGGATAAGATAACTTTTTGACTTTTAAATTTTTTAATTAATTGGAAAGATAATTATAATATTTTAAATTTAAAATTAATAATAAGATAATCATATCTCATTATCTTCATTAAACAACAAGAATCATTTTTCATGATCATGATAATTTAAAACAATTTACAAATTTTATATAACAAGTACAACCTAGCCTGATTTAATTCTTCTTCTTCTTCTTTTTCATTCTCTCCTCCTCCTCCTCCTCCTCCCCGCCCTCTCTCTCTCTCTCTCTCTCTCTCTCTCTCTCTCTCTCTCTCTCTCTCTCTCTCTCTCTCTCTCTCTCTCTCTCTCTCTCTCTCTCTCTCTCTCTCTCTCTCTCTCTCTCTCTCTCTCTCTCTCTCTCTCTCTCTCTCTCTCTCTCTCTCTCTCTCTCTCTCTCTCTCTCTCTCTCTCTCTCTCTCTCTCTCTCTCTCTCTCTCTCTCTCTCTCTCTCTCTCTCTCTCTCTCTCTCTCTCTCTCTCTCTCTCTCTCTCTCTCTCTCTCTCTCTCTCTCTCTCTCTCTCTCTCTCTCTCTCTCTCTCTCTCTCTCTCTCTCTCTCTCTCTCTCTCTCTCTCTCTCTCTAAGTGTATATTGATTTTATATTTTACAGATAATTATGATATTTTGAATTTAAAATTAATAAGAAGATAATCATACCATTTTTAAGATTTTTGCCTACAGTCTTAGATATCATATTGATAAATTTAGATACAAAACTAATATAATTAGACACCATAAAAGTTGTTATAGACACTAGAACATCAGTCTTAGACACTAAATTAATAAATGTATATATCAATCTAATATAATTAGACACAAACAAAGTATTACTAGACCCTAAAACATCAGTACTAGACACTAGAATAGCAGTACTAGACACTGGAATAGCAGCACTGGACACCAGACTACATCAATGTAATATACTTAGACATAAAAAAAGTAGTACTAGACACTAGAATAATAGTTATAAACGCCAAACCAACAGTTCTAGACACCACTCTAGCCAATATATGATATCAATTCCACATATACTACAAGCCAAAATTGGGAAGATGCTAGTATTTTTGTTTGAAAATGGTAGATTTTTTCTCTACATAAATAATTAAAATTTTTGACATTATTTATTCTATGATTATAGAAAATTATTTAAAATGGCAACTCTCCCCCCTAATAATAACTACCTTATTTACTCCATAATTATGTATATTTTATATAAATGATAACTTTCCTTCTCTTAATGATAACTACCTAACACTGTTAGTTTCATTATTATTGGTAAACTTACACCATGGTTAGTGATATAATACCTCAATAATTGTGTTTGTGACCTTTTAACATGATCACGAGATTGGTCTGTCTTCAATACTTGCCACATGTGGCGTGAAATTAGGGCATAAAAAATAGTGTTTTGTTTAATTATTATCCTTTTTCTTCTTATCCCCCACCTACATTATACAACAATCATTGCCTCCACCTCATGGAAACTACCACTGATACACCCCCTCAGTCTCAGCTCAGCTCACTCTCTACCTCCAAACAATCGCTCCTCCTCCTCCGCCGAAATGGACCAGCAACCGCCACCTTCATCGCCGCACCCTTCCAAAACCTACACCCTAATAGCGTCTTCCATCTCTTACACAAAATCCACCTCCATTACTCGATTCCTTTCTTTCAAACCTTGCTCCTCCAACCCCCTCTCTCCCCCCCACATCCTCCGTGACATCTCCCTCGCCGCCTTCCCTTCTCAAATTCTTGCCATTGTCGGCCCAAGCGGCGCCGGGAAATCCACCCTCCTCGACATTCTCGCCGCTCGAACTTCTCCGACCTCCGGCGCTCTCCTCCTCAACTCTTCCCCACTCAACCCCTCCTCATTCCGAAAGATCTCCGCTTACGTCCCCCAACACGACGCATGCTTGCCACTTCTCACTGTCACTGAAACCTTCGTTTTCGCCGCCAGCCTCCTCATCCCCAACACCACGGATATCCAAACCGTCGTCTCCTCTCTTCTTTCCGAACTAAAACTGACCCACTTGGCCAACACCCGGCTCGCCTACGGCCTATCTGGCGGTGAACGGCGGCGAGTCTCTATCGGACTTAGCCTGCTCCATGATCCATCCGTTCTCCTCCTCGACGAACCCACTTCCGGTCTTGACAGTACTTCGGCTTTTAAGGTAATGAAGATCCTCAAAACCATTGCCACTTCTCGTCGCCGTACTGTGGTATTATCGATCCACCAACCCAGCTTCAAGATCCTCTCGCTCATCGATCGAATTCTTCTGCTTAATAGAGGATCCGTCGTTCATCACGGATCGCTATCTTCTCTTGAATCCTTCTTGAATGTGGACGGGTTCTCTGTTCCTTCACAGCTCAACCCGCTAGAATTCGCAATGGAAATACTACCCTCCCTCCAAACCAAGAAAACCGTAACTGCTCCGCTGCCTCTGCCTCCTCCACCAATCACCGATTCCCACGGAGGAGAAAAACAAATGAGACACAGAAGCTCGAGAGTCCGCGAAATCTATTGTCTTTACATACGGTTCTGGAAGATCATTTACAGAACAAGACAGCTTCTTCTGACGAACACGTTGGAGGCTCTGATCGTGGGTCTTGTTTTGGGCACCATTTACATAAACATCGGATACGACAAACCGGGGATGGAGAAGAGGTTCGGTCTCTTCGCTTTCACTCTCACTTTCCTGCTCTCTTCCACCACCGAGACGCTCCCGATCTTCATCAACGAGCGCCCGATTGTCATCAGAGAAGCTTCAAGCGGCGTCTACAGACTCTCGTCTTATATTGTCGCAAACACGCTCGTCTTTCTTCCATACTTGCTGGCCATCGGCGTCATCTACTCCGTTTCCGTCTACTTCTTGGTGGGTCTCTGCAACTCCTGGGAAGCCTTCGGATACTTTGTGCTGGTGATATGGGTGATCCTTTTAATGGCGAACTCGTTCGTTATGTTCTTGAGCTCTGTGGCGCCGAACTACATCGCGGGGACTTCACTGGTGACGATTTCTCTAGGGGCTTTCTTCCTGTTCTCCGGATACTTCATCTCGAGAGATAGCTTACCCAAGTACTGGCTCTTCATGCATTTCATGTCCATGTACAAGTACGGGCTGGACGTTCTGCTGATCAACGAGTATGGTTGCCTGGAAACAAAGTGCTTTCTTTGGTACGAAAAGACGGGGACATGCATGTTGACCGGCAGAGACGTGATGGAGAAGAAAGGGCTCCATGAGAGGCAGAGATGGACCTGTATTTATGTTTTGATCGGATTCTTTGCCCTCTACCGTTTGCTTTGTTTTCTGGTGCTCCTCCGTCGGATTTCCAGATCGAAGAAATGAAAAGAATTCATGCAAGGCACTTTCAATCTTTAATTATAATTAGTCGGATTTGCATTTAATTACAACTCATTAATGTTGTTTGTAATTTCATGCAAATCGTGGTGCTTTGTGAGTATATCTTTTCATGTGGCATGTGTCGATTAAACTTGATGGCTTTGCTTGTGGTTCTAATGTGTTGGGTACCTTGGTGAGATCTCGCATGTATAATACTGCAGCTTTTGATTGGGACGAAATGAAACCTATCTATCAATATATACTACGTCACCTGGCCAACTTCATTGATATTGACATGAGAAAACTAAAGCTTGTTCGAGAATTAAGTTTCCAGATACGCAAATTGTACATGATCATTTTGTTTTTGTATTCTAGTCTGGAAGAAACATATATACATTCAGTTCTAGTCCTCAAGTTTTGAATTTTCGAACTTTGGTTTATGGCGTGATGATGGGATAATTTTCATGCCAAGTAATTTAGCCACGACTGGCTAGTGGCTATTATTGTCTGACAATAATGTTGGGATAGTTGGCAGTTGGCACCAAGACACGAGCATTCGTAGAAGACAAAAACGTACAGAAGTGTTCTGAGACCCTAACCCGGCACATAAATTCTACTAGACTTGTATCAGTAGTCGAAAACAGGATAACTTGGGCTAAAGGCATGTGTCACGGGTCTCTTTCCATTAAATTGTTGGTGGGAGGATAGAAGAAAGAATCCAAAATGTTATTCGTCGTTATAAATTCATCATCTTTTGTTTGATTTGATCGGAGGCTTTGAAATCACTGACTCGAGTTCACGGGTTGCTCTTCTTCTTTCCCACACGTGAACCCTCTCAGTCTCAGCTCCCCTCCTTGGACTCCAAGTTGCGCCTGCCTATACGTCAAATTTAAAAGTAAATAATCTCAAATTTATCACTAACGCTCTAGGTCAAAACCAAATCTATGACAAAGTTATTTTTAGTCCCAAATTTTTGCTAATGTTTTAGAATTTTCTCAAATTGCCTACTGACCTTTAAAAGTTGTAAATTTTGAAATTTTAAAGTAATAATATAATTTTTAACAAATTTTAATGATTTTAAGTAACTTATCCTTTTTTCTTTAACAAACTCCACTCTACCTTCATCAGCACTTTCACCACACCCTCTGCCACCAACACCAACCATCCTCACGATCATGTCTTTAGCCCAACTCTCTGCCTCGATGCACTCCCGGTACAAAAGGCTCTCCTCCTTGGCCATGAAACCTAACATCAGATGTGGCAACACAAACTAATCCATTATCGGTCATCTAGCTATCACTGCAACCTCTCTCCCTCCTTGTCTAGAGTTGGAATCACATTGAGAAATGAAAGCCATTTTCTGATTTGACATAGAGGATGTAAAGAAATCTTATCAATAACCAAAATTTCACCATGAGCTCAAGCCATTGCATGGGATCAAAGAATTGATGCGGTCAGGATAAGCATGCGGTCAAGGGTTTTGAAGGGAGAGGTGATAGAGGAATATTAGAATTGTTGGCATTGGTAGTGGAGGTGTTGGATGTGGCAAGCATAGTGGAGGTGCTGGTGAAGGTGAAGAGGTGTTTATTAAAGAAATGAAGGATAAATTACTTAAAGTCCTTAAAACTTGTTAAATGATACTTTATCATCATGAAACTTCAAAACCTATAACTTTTAACAATCAATGGTTAATTTTAGACAATTTTAAACCATTAGTGAGAAATTGGGCCAAATAAAACTTTAGTGGCATATTTAGTATTTTTGCCAATTTAAAACTTCTCGCCCAATAAAAATAGAATAAGGGAAACAATTCAAATTTCTTATATGTATTTAATGAAAGTAAATACTTACCTTGTTAAAATTCTAGATCTTACTACAGCGTTGTTTTAGTTAATTCTAAAAAAATGTATTCTTCAGGTGAATCACGGTTGATATGAAAGTTGTGGGTTTATATGTTTTTACTGCTTTTTAGTGCTCCATGTTTTAATTCAAGAAATCATATGACTGACATATTGTTGATAGAAATCAAATTCATTTGTTGGTAGAAAAGTTTATTGGGTTAACGAGAGCATCAAACCCCGGTTTATACGGTTGCGTCTAGCGACCCCCCAAAGGCCCGGTCCAATTCAGATTGGGTCACGGCTAGTATTGGGCCTCATTTTGCTTTCAAAGGAAAAGCGCCGGTGCTATTAAAAACTGGGCGTCAAAACCACCATCAGTACCGTACGAGGATATGAGAAGGTCTTGAAAAACTAATTTATAGACACTTCGTTTTAATTTATGTCAATTTAATTTACAACTAGTTTCATAACCTGTCTAACGGACGGGATTGTAGTTCATATAAAAAAAAATATGTTTCAGTAATTGTATATACATGTTGTTTAAAACTCAGCTTGCAGAAGAAAATGTAAAATATTAAATGTTACAAGAATTTAAAACATAATGTGGCCAAAAATTTAAGAACCCACATTTAAAAAAAAATTTATTAATTTTTCATAAATTTTTGACAAAATTTCTCAAGAATTAATTAAGTATGTACAATGTTATCTTTAAAGAATGTTGGCATTATAAAAAAAATTTCATAACTCATCTAACGGCTGACATAGTAGTTCATATAAAAAAAAATGTGTTATAGTAATTGTATACACAAGTTCTTTAAAACTCAGGTTGCAATAGAAAATATAAATCATCTTTCAAAAAAGGGAAAATGTAAATCATTAAATGTTACAAGAATTAAAAAAAAAAAAGCGGCCAAAAAATTTAAGAACCCAAAATTTTAAAAAAAGTTTTTTTTTTTTTTTCATAATTTTTAGACAAAATTTCTCAAGAAGTAATTAAGTATTTACAACTTTAACTTTAAACAACATTGGTATTATTAAAAAAAATTATACACAATCAAAACAATTTAAATTTTATTTATAGTAAATTTTAAATCTGAAACACATATAAGCATTTCAAACTGGACCATAATAGGAAACAAATAAAATGCACGTGACCCAAACGTAATTCACTAAAATCCACCACCTAAAAAGCAATCTGAACAAAAACTAATAAGAAGTGTAGCATGGTAGATAATTGGTATAAAAAAAAGGTTCAAGATACGGCCCACAATTGAAAGAGGAGAAAGTGACCCAAACATTTTTGAATGGATGCCCAAAAAACAAACAGTTTTAAGGGGAAAAGAATGAAACGTTGAGTTGTAGTGGAAAGATAGAAGAGGGGATAGTGATGGACAGAAAGAGACTATGGGGACTTAAGTGACAACTGTACCCCTTTTGTACTTTCAAAGTACGAATGTAGGATATGGTATGCACAAAGAAGGCAGGGCCATGGTTGGCAGACAAAATGGCATAGAGGTATTTCGCAACTGGGATGCCACGTGTGGATGCATAATGGATAGAGTCCAAACCCTCATCAAAGTTTTCATACTTGAAATATTGAATCAAACCATTGACAAGGACAGCAACTGGATGGCCAAAATTGCAGAAAGCAAAGAATCTGGGAGAAGTACGATTTGTGTACCATCCCCAAATCACTGATCTAACATCGAAGGTTAAGAAAATCGCTGGGGAAGTAAATGCCATGGCAAATGAAGGATGAATAGATGCAAGGTCCCCCGAATTATAAGGAACCCTAAGGATAGCTTTTGACAAGATAAAGGCAAGAATGTCAGAAGGCAAGTAGTGCATGGTAAATGTAATTGACTGCAAAGGAAAAAATAGATAGTATATAAGTGAATGCAATGTAGGTAATGTGAGAGAGGTCAACATAAATGAATATAAAAGTATAGTATAGTTAATAAGAAGGTAAATAATACCAGTTGCCCTTAAACATGCAAAGAATGATTTGGACGTTTAACAAATTAAATGATTAGGTAAAGTTTGATTAAAATATTAATTTTAATAATTTAATAATATATTACATTTGTATTGACCTATTTTAAAAATATGTTTTTAACGGATTAGTATTAATATTTTAATATCAAATATTTTTTAATAATTGCCATGTACTTAATACACCAAAAACAAATATAAATAAACTTTGACATAGCAATGTTGTACATGAAATAGTTAAGTAATTAAGATAAAATTATTGGGGAATTCAAAATAAATTAATGTATTATTTTCATATTTTTTTTGTGTTCCTATTTTCCTATTCTTGGAGTTTGTTTAAAATATTAATATTTTTGTAGTTGACGGAGAACATAAAATTAAGGAAACATAAAAAAAAACTAAAACATAATTTTCCCATATTTTTATTTCGAAACTTTGTTTAAAATATTAAGATTTAAATATTAAATATTTGGAAATAATTTTAAGTAAATTGGAAGGGGTAAAATATTTGTGTTTTAATATTAAGTATGTGATCATAACACAAATATTAAGTATTTGATTATAATTAATTAAATAAATGTTATTAAAAAAGGAAAGTATGAATAATATGGATAAAAAATTAAATTTATTTTGAATATAATATTTAACAATAAATTTTCAAGTATGAATAACAAATTAATTTTATTAAACATTATGCATGCATAAGTTTAAATAGCAATTATATACAATATAGATGATGCATAATTAAATAACTGGCCCAAATGGTACAAAAAATAAACATTAACTATTTGGGCCAAATTCGGCCATGATAGAATTAACCGATATTGGCTTAATTGAAAATAATATACTGATATGAAACAAGAAACATATAACATTATTCATATTAAATGATTTAAATTATTAAATGGGAACATGTTGCCCAATGATTAAAAAATGGGCCAACTCAAATGGTTGAGGGCTCAAGGGAGAATATATAATTTAAGAAAATAATATAATTTCAAAATAATAATAATGAACAATAAATTTAACAATATGAATATACAATTAAACTCATGCAACGCATTCAATCCGTATCTTTAAATCACTTGTTAGAAAAAACATATTCTTACCCAATATGAATGGGCCCAAAGAAAAAAATTAGTTTGAAAAAGAAAATACTTAGAAGTAGGGAAAAATAATTAAGCCCAATTTTTTTGAGGAAGGGAAAAAATTATAAGTAAATTAGGAAAAGGGCCACATTTTTCAGTTAGGGAAAAAATTTAAAGGCCCACAATAAGTGAATTAATAGCCCAAGAAAAAGAAAAAGAAAAACATTTATTTAATGGACCCAAAATACATAAAGGAGCATAAGTGGGCTGAGGAATATGGACTGAACTAAAAAAAATTAAAAGCTATTCAAAACAAAACAATACCTCGCCTTGTTTAATGAGCCGAAACACATACTCTATAGTTTCAAATAGCCCAAGAGAAATAACGAAGAAGGAATGGGCCGATACGAGAATGTGAAAGACAAAATTAATATAAAGGGTTATATAGGAATAAATTTGGAAAGAAATAACAATGACAGTAAATTAATGTTAGGGCCTATTGGCAGACGAGAGAGAGTTGAAGGCTTAATAGAGGAAAGTTTTTTACCATTGGCAATAAAAACGGCAGTTGGTCCGAACCCTAGCTTTTTAAACCTTTCTCCCTCTTTTCTCACCATCTCTCATCACAGAACCTGTATCTCTCCTATAGTGTAAGACGGCCGATACTGTCTGGTCGCTGCCGCATGTTCACCGTGCACCGCCATGGCCACCGTTAGAGGCGAAAAGAATGCAAGCTTTTTGTTGTTCTTTTACTAATCGCCTGGTCTTCGTGTCCCTTGTAATCTTCTTCAAAATTTTGGTACAAAAACCAAAAGATGTTTTATACATCTGTGTGGATCGGCTAGGTTTCATATGTTTAGGGTCTATTTTGTAACATATTTGAGGATAGGGCAGCCACCTGATGTGCCTAGGGCCGAGTGTTTACAATTATCAGCTGCCGGTCCAGCATGAACGGCAGATGGAAACTGGATCTGGAGCCCGACATCGATGTCGATGCCGGCAAGAGTTATTTATTTTTGTTGGCGGCATCGCATTGGTTTCAAAACAAAATCTCATGTGTTCTTTCCTGAAACCGATTCGGTTGAAAGGTTTAACGGTTTCTGGAGTTTTCTCTTTCATGTTTCAAGTTCTAATCTTTTGCTCCCTGGTCTGTTAATGTATTATGTCTCTCAAATCTTGAATGTTTTTTTGGTTGATTTATCGGCAGAGCCTGTGTCCTCTTACGATTTGAATCTGAATGTATTATGTGTTCTTTTCTTTTGTGCTCATGCTCGTTGTTTGAATCTGAATCACTTAATGCTGACCCTTGATGTTGCCTACAATGCTTGACTCATTTGTTTCAATTCTATTGCCATCATCTTCACTATAAGAATCAGAATACGACCTTCAATCATGATGTTTATGTCTTTTACGTTTTCGCCTTCTCTTTTCATCTTCTACTGATCCACTGCCATACTTGCTGCTGCTATCACTGCATGCACGTGAAGATCATTTCTTCAGCTTGCGCTTGGATTTCTTCTTCTTTCTCCTCTGATAGCCATTAGAATCCGAGTTTGTATGGTTCTTGTGCTGCTTGTTCACTCTTTTCCCTATCTTTCTCCCTCCATCAATGCTGTCACTATCACTATCTGAGTCTAATACAGATCTTCTCTTAGATTTGCATCTGCCTCTGCCTTGGCCTTTGTAGCAGCTTCTAGTTTTTGCTCCCATTTTAATCGAGGTTTATTCTTCTACAAACCTCTATTGTTTTCCTCTTCAACAATTTAAAGGAATTTCTTTAGCTCCATTTAGATATGAAAACCTGTTCAATATCTGCATGTCGGTATGGTGATGATCAAAAGTACATTTTAGAAAAGAGAAAAAACAATGTTAGTTCTTTGGTAATTTAAAAAGCTTCATCAGAATAAGACAAATTGGTAGTGCTACTGCTAGGTTTTCTGCTTATATCTAACTTGTTGATTTCCACATCTATGTAAACTGAGGCACACGCCATAGCTGGGATGGATGGATTGAGAAACAGTCACTGACAATGCTTGGAGAAAAAGGCCAAAGGTAAAATTGACTGTGTCTTCCCTCTATTTTTTAATTTGACTATCTTATTTTATATGTGTTCTGCATCTATCTGAGTTGTGTATTTCCCATCTATGTAAACTGAGACACACGCCATGATTATGATGGCCGGATTGAGAGCAGTTGCTATCAATGCTGGGAAAACAGTGGCGAAGGTAAACACTTCAATTTTTCTTCCTTACCTAAGTATTATACGTAGTTAATCCAGTGTGTGCATAGACGAAATGGCTTATGTTTTTACAGTAATAAATATACCAGATCAAAATGGATGAGTTTAGAATATGGGTAGCTTAATAAGAATTAAACACATACTATAATCTTTAGATTGTTTGAAAAATGTTAAAAAAATAGTAACTTTTTTTAAAAAAAAAATTTGAGATAGTAGGTTGCACAAAAGTACTCATTGCACTTTTCCAAGGGAATTGTTAAAACACTAAAGAATCAGGATTGTAAAGTAATCGTTAGGACTCTAAACAATTAGGATTGTAAAAACAATTTTGACAATGACATTGCACTTTCCCAATCAAGATTAACCAACCTAAAATTCTTATGCATATTTGAGTTATCCGACTTGGAGGATAGAAGAGCAAAAAAATTGTTCTAGGAAACATAGATAGGTTCATGAATAATAGCAAACTAACTAATGCACACATAGCACGTAACTAATAAGAAATTAGGGCCTGTTTGTCGCTGGTGGTATATCTTCTTGTTTCTGATGTCTTTAGTCCTCTGCGAAAGAACCTGCAGTGAGGACATAACACACCATTGTCAGTTTGTGTAAGTTATAATGTTCATTACGGTAAAAACTTCA